>CM040629.1:6168323-6597418 GCA_022817965.1 Solanum lycopersicoides
TAGATAAATGGATTTTAAATGCGGCTATATCTTCAAAGACAGGTAGCTGAAGAAGTCACTAATAGTGATTATTCTCATATTACTCAAAATTCGGATGGTAAGATTTACATCGAATTTAATGACAAATCTCCTGTTTATAATTTTCCTGTTTATAATATGCGATCCTTTTCTAGTTATAGAAATTTATCGGAAATTCAGCATATTTCTCCTATTGTTCATGATGTCCCTACTTACGGGTCAGCCAGAAGAAGACCTTTATCTCTGCATACTTTAAGTGATACTATGAGTGAAGGACTTGTTGAAAGGGTAAAGATTAATCCTAAAACCAATATTGTTCAAGCGACAGATAAGTTGTCTGATTTAGAACCGACTCTATCAGAGATGGACTTTGATGTTAATAAAACATCAGATCTAAACAGTATATGATTTATGATGATGAGTCACCAAATTAATTTTAGTCCGGGATCCCTGGCAAGAAAACATATTCAAATAAAAAAATGGAACAAGTTTAGAACTGTTTTTTGAGGCTTATAGCCAAGGTGATTTAGATAATATATCACAAGATTTTTATGAAACTTGTGCTTTACATAATAAAATTATTTTTTGTTCCTTGGTTTATAAGTACCTATTTGCCTTTATACATCAAAGTTATTGAAAGGACTTTTAAAGAAAGTGATGGTTCTATTACAAAAGTCATCTATCCTCCTCATCTCCATTTATATTACCTAATAATATTGGGTTAACTTTTTCAGCTTTTCAGAAATTTATTCAAACTGATGTTGCCCAGATTACTATTAATGAAATTAATAATTTGATTGCTCAAAACAATTATTTGAGTTTATATGTTAAAGTTTTAGGAGAACATATTAGTTCTCTAGAAAAAATTAGATGAATTAATTATTTTGGTAAAGGATTTTCAAACAAGTCCTCGAGAAGATATTACTTCTACTTCTAAAAATTCTAAAAAACCTTTAAGTGTCCCTACACATATTCAGCGTCCCATTGATACTACTGATTTTAAAGTAAAATTTTCAATGATTTAGAAAGTCTTATTGATAAGAAACTTTCTGGTTTAAGCACTAAACCTCTTGATTTTACAATGATCTTTTAGATATTAATATTAATAAAATTGAAGGTCAATTTGCTGATAATAATAACCAAGATATTTCTGAGATAATTCTAGAAGGTTTAAATCTGGTTATCGTAATCAACAAAAAATTGTTGGTAAAGGTGGCTATGCTACTATTCCATTTGTGATGACTTATTATTATCCCGTCCTACTCCTAAAGATGTGTTGATTGAAGAAAGATATTGGAATCAAACCAACACTTCATGGAATCTCGATGCCTAACAGATAGGCAGGTTTCAATTATGGTACATCGGATGTTGATGTACTCATCTATTTGTAGACATACAAATCAAAATTCTGATCATGCTACCTATAAGATGATTATTGCAGATTTTACAGGTCAACTTCGAGGATGGTGGGATAATTTTCTATCTCCTGAAGAAAAGTACGCTATTACAAATGCATAAAGAAGAGGTAAAAAGGGAAATAGTTACAGGCGAAGATGGAAGCCAACAAAAAAATAACAACCCAAAAAGTTGAAGATGCGGTTTATACTCTAGTTCTCATAATTTTGGAACATTTTAATGGAAGATTTTTCCAATCAGAACAAAACCATCAGAACCCTTCTAAATAGTCTAAAGTGTAGACAGTTAGGAGAATTAGATGGTATAAATATACTTTTTTAAGTAGAGTTATGTATCTACCAGAATGTAAAATAAGTTATTGGAAAGCCAGATTTATAGATGGACTCCCCCCTTTATTTGTGGAAAGAGTGAAGAAAACTTTAAGAGGGGATCTTACTGAAATTCTTTATGATAGTTATACTTACGGAAAGTTAATAGGTACTTGCACCCAGGAAGGAGGAAGGATTAAATCTGTGTAATGAGTTGAAACTAGCTCAACAAATCAAGCGAAATCAGATGCCAGAAAGATCTCAATTAGGAGACTTTTGTGCACAATTTGGCATTGAAGGACCTTCTCGCCCTAATAAAAATAAGAAATCTCATGAAGAGGGTGACCAAAAGAAAACCTACAAAAGACGTCATTGTTCAAAATGATACAAGGAAAAAAAGGAAGCTAAAAAAGCTTATAGAAAGGCAACTAGATTTGCCAAAAACTTCTCTAAGAGAGACCTAAAGGACATTAAATGTCGAAAATGTGGAAAGTATGGACATATTGCTCCAAATTGCAAGTTGGAAAAGCTTAAAGCTTTAGAATTGGATGATGCCACTAATGAAAAAATTTATGAGTTATTATATGAATCTGAATCAGAATCAGAATCAGATTCTTACCAATCCAGTTCAGATTCTAATAGTGAAAATGATATCTGGGATCATGCTAATCAGTGTGTTAATTGTACATGTAATACTTGTACGTGTGGGCAAGATGAATTCTATAAACTCCAGTCTCAATTGGAGGATTCAAATTTGAATAAATTACAATCTCAATTTGAAGATTTAAATTTTAATATGATATCTTCTGATAATGTGATAGAGCTTTTAAAAGAAGTTTCTGATGAAAATCTTAGAAACAAAATTTTAGAAATGGCTTCTTCTCAAACCTCTTCTTCCAAATCTTTTGAAAAACCAAAGAAGAGCGAAGTTGTTCTTAATTATAATCCAAGCCCTTATTCCTTACAAGAAGTTTTTTCTTGTCTTGAAAAAAAGGCCAGGATGTTAAAAGCAGAGATACTTCTCTTGATAATTTAAAATATGAAGTGGAAAATTTGAAAAAAGAGATTAAATCTCTAAAACAAAACCAAATAATTCATAACCATAGAATGTCTCAGTTAGAAAACAGTGAGAGTGAAAATGATATCTCTCCCACTCATTTGATTAATAAAAGAAAGGAAATTGTGGAAGAAGAAACAAATGAATCTCTTCATCCAAAACCTAACAGTTTTCTTGGAATGATGAAAATTGTTACATTGCATCATTGGTATATTAAATGCACCATTTTAATTAATAATGATTTTAAAATTACTAGTACTGCTGATTGATAACGGAGTATATGTTAGTTGCATTCAGGAAGGATTAATTCCTTCAAGATTTTTTGAAAAAACTACTCATGTTGTTAAATCAGCTTCTAATCATGCTTTAGATATAAAGTATAAACTTTCAAATACTTGCATATGTCAAAGTTAGGTTTGCATCCCTCACTTTTTCTTTTTAGTAAAGAATCAGTTACACCCTCCAATTATACTTGAAACCCCTTTTATAAATGCTATTTATCCTTTTTTCAATTTAGATGCGAAGGGATTTACAACTAAATATAATGGTCATACCATTAATTTCGAATTTATAACTGAACCTATAACTAGAGATATTAATACATTAATTCATTTAAAACAAAAATACATGGATTTTTAACAAATGAAAATTTATAGCATGAATATTATAGAAACCCTTCAGTCGGCTAAAGTACAGAAAAAATTAAATTAATTGCTGGACAAATGGTCGCTGATGTTTGTGCAGATCATCCAAGTGCTTTTTGGAATAGAAAAAAACATATTGTCACTCTGCCTTATGAAGATACATTTTCTGAAAATGATATCCCCACTAAATCTCGCCCCTGTCAAATGAATGCAGAATTAGTAGAATTTTGTAAAAAAGAAATTGATAATTTACTCCAGAAAGGATTGATAAAACCTTCAAAATCTCCTTGGTCTTGTACTGCGTTCTATGATAATAAAGCTGCAGAACAAGAAAGATGTGTTCCCAGGTTAGTTATTAACTATAAACCTTTAAACAAAAATCTAAAATGGATTAGGTATCCTATTCCAAATAAAAAAGATCTTTTATCAAGATTGTATGATGCCAATATTTTCTAAATCTGATTTAAAATCAGGATATTGACAAATTCGGATTTTTAAGGAACACACTTATAGAACTGCTTTTAATGTTCCCTTTGGCCAATATGAATGGAATGTTATGCCATTCAGTTTAAAAAATGCACCGTCTGAATTTCAAAAGATTATGAATGATATTTTTAACCCTTATATGGACTTTATCATTGTCTATATAGATGATATCTTAGTTTATTTCAAAACATTAGAATCTCATATAAAACATCTTGATGTTTTCAAAAAGATTGTTATTCAAAATGGATTGGTTATTTCTAAAGCAAAAATGAGTTTATTTCAAACTAATGTCAAGTTTTTGGGACATCAAATTTGACAAGGAAAAATTACTCCAATTCAAAGGTCTATTCACTTTGCATCAAAATTTCCTGATATTATAACAGACAGGAATATGTTACAATGATTTTTGGGAAGTTTAAATTACATCTCTCCTTTTTATAAAAAAAATTCTAAAGATTTAGCTCATTTAACTGACAGATTAAAGAAAGGAAATAAATCGCCTTGGAATGACAACCTTACTACGCTGGTTAGAAACATTAGACAAAGGATTAAATCCTTACCTTGTCTTACTCTTGCTAATCCAACTTGGATTAAAATTATAGAAATCAATGCTTCTAATATTGGTTATGGAGGAATTCTTAAACAAATTAACCCTCATGATAAACATGAATATCTTGTTCGTTTTCATTCAGGAAAATGGACTGAAGCCCAGCGCAAATATGCGACGGTAGCACATAAAATGCTTTGTATTGTTAAATGCGTTTTAAAATTTCAAGATGATCTTTATAACCAAAAATTTCTGATTAGAACAGATGCTCAATCTGTTAAATACATGTTTGATAAAGATTTTAAACATGATGCATCGAAATTAATGTTTGCTAGGTGGCAGGCCCAACTAGCCCTCTTTGATTTCAAAATCCAGTATAAAAAGGGAAATGATAATTCTCTCCCAGATTTCTTATCTAGAGAATATTTAACTTCTTAAAATTTTTATTATGTCTTATTTTACATTCTTCTTTGATAAAAAAACACTAATTAACATCTTAAAGACACTCCCTTTAGAGAAAGACATTCAAGAATTAATTCTTGATAAATTAATTACATCAATTCTTCAAGAAGACTCCCCATTTTCTATGTATGATTATATAGAGGATGAAGGTCCTTGTTATCTGGATTTAGAAATTCATTTTGACTTCTACTAATAAGTTTGTTAACATTGCAGAATGGGAGGAAATGATCCTCCTCCTTAGTCACAAGTTCATGGCAGAGGAGGTAGAAATCGAGGAAGAAGAAGATCAGCCTCTCAGTTCTCTCAAAAGTCGTCATACGGCTCGTCGTTTCCAGTAATACAGTTGGGAAACAAGAGATTAGTTAATTCAAAAATTGATGAAACATCATCTTCATCATTTATCAACTGTTAATCTATGGGATATTCCAACAAACAACCCATTATATGAGCAATTACAAGCATATTTACTGACAAAAGAGCAAAGTGATACCTATGCTTCTCTAGCAAAAGAAGCCGATATGCAAAAATGCTCAGAAGAAGCACCTACCAAAGAAATTATGTTTCTTTTGGAAAATTCTTTTATTCAGAGAGGTAATGATCCTTGGAAGATATTCCAAAGGTATTTAATAAATGAGTTATATTTTCCTGGAGAATCTTATAAAACTCGGTCATATTACGAGGCTATTTTGGTTCACACAGAAAGTGCTGAATTTTAGCACTTTACTTCAGAACAAGAAAAATAAGTTTTTAACTTCTCAAGATTAATTATTAAACAGATTATATATGTAGAAGAGTGGGGCATCTCCACTATGCAAGAAAGACAAGTTTGTGTAAATAAAATAACCATGAACATGATCTACTGGAATTATATCCATGCATTAACAAAATATTTTATTATAATAATGATAAACACAACCACACTTGGTTTATAAAAATTTGTGCAAAAGTATTTGAACAAAATATTCCAAATTGGTTTGTTAATTGGTGGAAATACCATGGACTTTCGATAAATATTTTACCAAACAAAATTTTAACCTTATACAGAGAATGGGTTAAAGTTTTCCCTTTTCTGACCAATTTATATTTATCGGATCACCTTTGTAGTTTAGAAAAAATTGATCAGATGTATTTCTTTATTGAATTTTCTATATCATGGATTCCTAAATGGATCCCCGGGATAGGTTATACCCCAGAAGAAAAGATTTCTTGTCTCTATCAAACTTAATATCATAATTTTTGGGATAAACTCACAATGCAAGACCCAAAAAATGGAAAGCCTCAAGGACAAGAGCTTTTAGATCAAATACAAGCAAAAATCAAAGAATATAAGGAAATACCCCAAAAGAAGCTATCAACTGAAAACTCTATCAAGCATATTGCTAGAAGAATCTCCATTCAAGATGGAGATAAAGATGAAATGACCAACCAATATCTTGAAGAAGTTAAAAGAAATTTACTACAAAACATCTCAGAATTTGATAAATCAGACACTTCAATGAAAAGTGTTACTATGCCTATCATACATTAACTCTGTTATATTTTCTTTAACTATTTAATGCTCTGATAGCATTCTTAGGATCTGGTTGCGGAATTTAAAATAAGAGCGTACTTACAGAACAAGCTGCTGTTATTATTCAAGCTTTAAACTTTTCATTTACAAAAGGGAAATACATTGAGAGAGAGAGAGAGAGAGAGAGAGAGAGAGAGAGAGAGAGAGAGAGAGAGCTTTTAGAAATTTTCTTGTATGAGAAATTTTCTGATGCCCTTAACTATGATATTACAAAGTCTTTTATAGACCCTAAGGGATAAGAGAGAATCTGGTTCTTTTCTCCTGATTGGATGAAGTTCAGATATTTCCTTTTCTTTTGATAAGATTGGGACCACTTTGACAGCTATCTTCTTTTGAATAGTCCGAACATTTGAAAATGGTGGGATCCATCAATAAATATGCTTTTTCTTTTGTCGTGATCTCTTTTTCTCTTTTGGTAATGGTGAGGTCCATCTAATTTAAATCGATAAAGATTCAATCTCTTTGAGACTCCTTTATTCTTTTCTAGATAATTCTGATTTCTTTTGAAATCTCTATATGAAAAACTGATTATTCCGATTTTAATATCTCAATCAGGATTTAGTCAAAGGGATTTAAGTAGGACCTTGCCAGGGCCTTTGGATTCATCATGTCACCATTATCATCACTTTTTGATGATGCTTCATCAAGAAGTTGATTAATAGCAGCTTCATCTGGGTTATTGTCTAGTTCAGACAAAGCCTTTTCTAGTCTTTTCTTTAATTCACTCTTTGAAGGTGAAAGTTCTGGTATAGTCTTCTTTTTAGAAGGAGAAGGAGTGTCCCTTTTTGCAGGAGACCAACCTTTGACTCAGATTTCTTTTGATAAGAACTTAATCCTGTCAAAATCTACAACAACAAACGTCCATCTAATAATATAAGATAAACGTTTTTTAATAAAAAACTTACAGAGCTTGATATGTTCTGGAAGGGTTGATATGCCTTCATCAATTTGAAATTGAGGAGACTTGTCTTCAAATTGCTTTGGCATAACTTGTTTATTTCCTCCAAAACAGCTCCACCATTCGTAGAACCATCTGGAAATTGTGGAAGTTGCATCCTCCGGACAGTATTTTACAAATCATGTATGAGTGGTTGGCCTAACATACAGGAAATTAACCCAAGCATTCTTGTAGTCATACCAATTATAGGTTTGTGGATTAAACCTCTTTGAGAAGTTTACATGAGTTTGCAAATGGTCTACATGCCAATTGAAAGGGAATAAAATCTTTTTAATAGTAAACTTAGAATAAGCAATACTATCGGGGTCAGATTTATCCGCTAGTTCATGCTCAATCTCTACAGATCCTGTGACTGTAAGAATAAATTCGAAAAATCTTCTGATTTTTAGGGAATTATCTGTTTCGACGTAATTCCTGTTGGTATAAATAGGTTTTAATAGATGCTTGATCTCAAAACCTTCATATTCCTTGTCTAAAGCAAGAATGGGAAAAACCTGTAAAGAGATCATTTCAAATTTTTCCTTCTCTTTAGAAGGAGCTTTGGTGCTAGCTGGGGATACTGCCTATGCAAAGCTTTCTGGTTGCTTCATGGCGTAACTTTCGCTAGTTTGTACTTGAGAAAATCTGAGTTTTCCTGTGGGAGAAGGCGAGCTGGATTCTAGCTCCTTTTGAAAGGGCTTCTTTAGAATTAACATGTTAGATGAACTACTCTGTGGGAGTTCTGAGGAAATAATATGAGGTCATTGGGCCAATGCCTAATATCTGTTTTTATCAATATCAGGCCTTATGGTGAATGGGCCTGCAGCTTTTATTGGGCCGCTATTTTTGGGCTTTGTGAGGTCTTTCCCCATTATAGGCCTAATTCCTTGTGGGCGACTCATTCTTTCCCTGCCAGAATTCTTTGATAACACCAACTGAGTCTTTCTTTCTATGGAAAGAAGGCCTCATGTCGCTGGGAGAAGGACTTCCCTGAGTTGATTCATAATAAACCTTAGGAATAGTGTCGGTAAAATCCACACCATGAAATTTACCTTGTTCTAAAGCTTCAGAAACATCATCATCTTCTCGGTTTTTTGAAGAAAAAGTTCTAACCGAAGACATTCTTCTACTTGAAAAAGCTTGGTTGAAAGAGTTGGATCTTAAAAACTTAAGGTTAATAGATCCGTCTGAAAACTGGGTAATACTTTCTAGGAAAGACCTAGAAGGTTGAATGGGAAGGGGTTCAGTAATAGATTTGAATTTCCAGTCATTATTAGAAAGAATCTCATCCCATTTAAGTAAACGAGGAACAAACGTAGTACCGTGCTCTTGGTTTGATTCCATGAGCATGGTGACTCCTTCAGCACTAGAGTTAATAGCCTTTGAGGCTATTGTAGTCTTCATTAGCTTGTAATATACCCTGTATATGACAACTATTTCTCTGGTGTCAATCTTGCTATTCATATTCTTGGTCTTGACGTTAAGCGTCAAGGTATCTATGACATTAGGGTCATCGATATCTACCGAGAAATTGGGATAACAATTAAAATAGACAGGACCATTAGCTAGGTTACTTTCAAGAATACCTAACAAAGAGTCATCAAAATTGAGAAGTCTAGCATCTCGAAAAATTAAACAAATAGGAATGTTCAATCCTTTACGAAAAAGAGGTTTAACAGCAACTTGGATTAAACCAATATGAAGGAATTTAAAATCTAGAGTTAATGAATAATAGGCATAGTACCACTTTTCATCGAATTGTCTGATTTATCAAATTCTGAGATGTTTTGTAGTAAATTTCTTTTAACTTCTTCAAGATATTGGTTGGTCATTTCATCTTTATCTCCATCTTGAATGGAGATTCTTCTAGCAATATGCTTGATAGAGTTTTCAGCTGATAGCTTCTTTTAGGGTATTTCCTTATATTCTTTGATTTTTGCTTGTATTTGATCTAAAAGCTCTTGTCCATGAGGCTTTTTTGGGTCTTGCATTGTGAGTTTATCCCAAAATTATGATATTAAGTTTGATAGAGACAAGAAATCTTTTCTTCTGGGGTATAACCTATCCCGGGGATCCATTTAGGAATCCATGGAATAGAAAATTCAATAAAGAAATACATCTGATCAATTTTTTCTAAACTACAAAGGTGATCCGATAAATATAAATTGGTTAGAAAAGGTAAAACTTTAACCCATTCTCTGTATAAGGTTAAAAATTTGTTTGGTAAAATATTTACCGAAAGTCCATGGTATTTCCACCAATTAACAAACCAATTTGGAATATTTTGTTCAAATACTTTTGCACAAATTTTTATAAACCAAGTGTGCTTGGGTTTATCATTATTATAATAAAATATTTTATCAAGGCTTGGATATAATTCCAGTAGTTCAAGTTCATGGTTATTTTATTTACACAAACTTGTCTTTCTTGCATAGTGGAGATGCCCAACTCTTCTACAGATATAATCTGTTTAATAATTAATTTTGAGAAGTTAAAAACTTATTTTTCTTGTTCTGAAGTAAAGTGCTACAATTCAGCACTTCCTGTGTGAACCAAATAGCCTCGTAATATGACGGAGTTTTATAAGATTCTCCAGTGAAATATAACCCCTTTATTAAATACCTTTGGAATATCTTCCAAGGATCATTACCTCTCCGAATATCAGAATTTTCCAAAAGAAATATAATTTCTTTGGTAGGTGCTTCCTCTAAGCATTTTTGCATATCAACTTCTTTTGCTAGATAAGCATAGGTATCACTTTGCTCTTTTGTCAGCAAATATGCTTGTAATTGCTCATATAATGGGCTGTTTGTTGGAATATCCCGTAGATTAACAGTTGATGAATGATGAAGATGATGCTTCATCAGTTTTTGAATTAACTAATCTCTTGTTTCCCAATTGTATTACTTGAAACGACGAGTCGTATGACGACCTTTGAGAGGACTGAGAGGCTGATCTTCCTCTTCCTCGATTTCTACCTCCTCTTCCACGAACTTGTGACCAAGAAGGAGGATCATTTCCTCCCATTCTGCAATGTTAATAAACTTATTAGTAGAAGTCAAAATGAATTTCTAAATCCAGATAACAAGGACCTTCATCATCTATATAATCATACATAGAAAATGGGGAGTCTTCTTGAAAAATTGATATTATCAATTTATCAAGAATTAATTCTTGAATGTCTTTCTCTAAAGGGAGTGCCTTTAGGATGTTAATTAGTGTTTTTTTTATCAAAGAAGAACGTAAAATAAGACATAGTAAAATTTTTAAGAAGTTAAATATTCTCTAGATAAGAAATCTGGGAGAGAATTATCAATTCCCTTTTTGTACTGGATTTTGAAATCAAAGGGGGCTAGTTGGGCCTGCCACCTAGCAAACATTAATTTCGATACATCATGTTTAAAATCTTTATCAAACATGTATTTAACAGATTGAGCATCTGTTCTAATCAGAAATTTTTGGTTATAAAGATCATCTTGAAATTTTAAAACGCATTTAACAATACAAAGAATTTCAGGTGCTACCGTCGCATATTTGCGCTGGGCTTTAGTCCATTTTCCTGAATGAAAACGAACAAGATATTCATGTCTATCATGAGGGTTAATTTGTTTAAGAATTCCTCCATAACCAATATTAGTAGCATCGATTTCTATAATTTTAATCCAAGTTGGATTAGCAAGTGTAAGACAAGATAAGAATTTAATCCTTTGTTTAATGTTTCTAACCAGCATAGTAAGGTTGTCATTCCAAGGCGATTTATTTCATTTCTTTAATCTGTCAGTTAAATGAGCTAAATCTTTAGAAAGATTTTTATAAAAAGGAGATATGTAATTTAAACTTCCCAAAAATCTTTGTAACATATTTCTGTCTGTTATAATAATAAAGAATAATAGAATAACTAATCATAATAATAATAAAATAAAATATTAATAATACTAATAATAATAATTAAAAAAACATAATAAAAATAAAAGAATTAAGGGCACAAAGGTAATATATACGGTCAACATAAAATGACTTTTAAGTTGAAAAAAAAACTCACCTAGCTTTTAGTTTTGGCTTAAAATAAGTCATTTTTTACTTAAAATAAGTTACTTTGATATTTGTCAAACACTCTAATAAGTCAAAAACTGACTTTTAAGAGCCTGTTTGGCTCAGCTTAAAAGCTGGTCAAACTGATTTAAAAGCTGGTTTTGACTTATTTAGTTGTTTGGCAATTCTCAAAATAACTTATTTTAAGTCAAAAGTTAAAAGCTGAGGTAGGGGTGCTTTTCTTTTTTTAGCTTATAAGCTATTTTAAGCTGACCAATTTTTACCTTTTTGCCCTTATTTCTTTTATAATTATTTTTATTATTATTATAATTATTAGTATAGGGTCTATCCTTACCCTTTCAACTAATCCTTCACTCATAGTATCACTTAAAGTGTGAAGAGACAAAGGTCTTCTCCTTGCTGATCCATAACTAGGACCTTCATTACTTATAGGAGAAATATGCTGAATTTCTGGTAACCTTCGATAACCAGAAAAAGATCGCCTATTATAAACAGGAGAATTATCATTAAACTCAATGTAAATCTTACCATCTGAATTTTGAGTAATATGAGTTATAAACCTTACTCTGGCAAATACAAGTATTAGACAATTTATATTTTATATCTAAAGCATGATTTGAAGCAGATTTAACAATATGAGTTGTTTTTTCAAAGAATCTTGAAGGAATTAATCCTTCTTGAATACAACTAACATCAGCACCACTATCAATCATAGCAATATTTGTAATTTTAAAATCATTATTAATCAGTATGGTACAATTTATATACCAACGATGAGCAGTAACAATTTGCATCATTCCAAGAAATTTAGGGCTAAGAGATTCATTAATCTCTTCATCTACAACAGCCTTACCTTTATCAAAAAAGGAATATCTTTATCATTTTCCAATTGAGAAAATAATTATTAATCAACTGATTTTGTTTCAGAGATTTAATCTCCTTTTTAAGGTTTTCAACCTCGTATTTTAAATCATCAAGAGACGTATCTCTTGTTTTGACAATATCTTGCCCTTTCTTTTCAAGTCGAGAAAATACTTCTTGCAAAGAATAAGGACTAGCATTGTAATTAAAATTTTCAAAAGCTTTATCTTCATTCTTCTTCGTTTTTTCAAAACCTTTTGAAGAAGATGATTTTGAAGAAGCCATTTCTAAAATCTTATTTCTAAAGTTTTCATCAGAAACATCTTTTAAAAGTTCAATAACATTTTCAGAATAAATCATTTTAAAAGTTAATTCTTCAAAACTTTGTTGTAATTTATCTAAATAAGAATCTTCCATATGAGATTGCAATTTATAAAATTCATCTTGTCCGCAAGTACAATTATCACCTGGACAATTAACACATTTTTTATTACTATTATCAACATTACTATCAGTACTATAACCTGAAGAATAACCAGAAGAATTTGAATCAGAATCTGATTCATATAATAACTCATAGAGTTTATCTTGAGTCGATTCATCCAACTCCAAGGCTTTAAACTTAAGCCTCAACAAAAATTTGTCAAGAAAAAATTACTCCTATTCTGAGATCCATCGATTTTGCATCAAAATTTCCTGATGAAATTACTGATAAAAACATGTTGCAAAGATTTTTGGGAAGCTTAAATTATATTTCCCCATTTTATAAAAATTTATCTAAAGATCTTGCTCCTTTAACTGATAGGTTGAAGAAAGGTAAATTGTTACCTTGGAATAAAGATCTTACTGAATTAGTTAAATCTATCAAGCAAAGAGTTAAATATTTGCCTTGTCTTACTTTAGCAAATCCAAATTGGATTAAGATTGTTGAGACTGATGCTTCTAATATTGGTTATGGTGGAATCTTAAAGCAAGTTAATCCCCATGATAAAGTTGAATATCTTATTAGATTTCATTCATGCAAATGGTCTGAATCTCAGCGCAAATATGCGACTGTTGCTCATGAAATGTTATGCATTGTTAAATGTGTTTTAAAATTTCAGGATGATTTATATAATCAAAAATTTATTATTAGAACTGATGCTCAATCAGTTAAATATATGTTTGATAAATATTTTAAACATGATATTTCAAAGTTAATGTTTGCTAGGTGGCAAGCACAATTAGCTTCGTTCGACTTTGAAATTCAGTATAAAAAGGGAACTGATAATTCACTTCCTGATTTCTTATCAACAGAATTCTTGTCTTTCTAAATTTTATTATTATGTCTCACTATCAATATTTTCTAGGTGATGAAGTTCATATTACAATTTTAAGGGTTTTACCTTTTAATGCTGACTTAAAAGAACAAATCCTCGATATAATTATCGATGATTTAATTCTAGACTTTTTTATACATGGTTCCCCATTTTCTGATTTATCTCTTGCTGATAATGATTGGAAACTTGATATTTCAGGATATTTTTCTGATTTGTACTAATCAACTCGTTAAACAAATTTTTCAGTATGGGAGGTACTGATCCCCCACCATGGTCACATGTTCGTGGTCGTGGGGGTAAAAATCATCGAGGAAGGGGAAGATCATCCTCTTCACAGCAATCTGCAAGGTCGTCATACGACTCTTTCTTTCATGTTATACAGTTAGGAAGTAAAACTTTGATTAATTCAAAACTTGGCGAAGCAACATCATCATCTTCATCTTCTATAAATCTTAAGGATAATCCTAAAGATAGTTCATTATATGAACAAATTCCGGCATATTTGCAGAAAAAAGAGCAAGGTGATACCTACGCCTCTTTAGCCAGAGAAGCTGACCTAGTCAGGGTCTCAGAAGAAGCTCCTACAAAAGAGATTATATTTCTTTTGGAAAACTCTGATATTCAGAGAAGTCATGAACCTTGGAAAATACTCCAAAGATATTTAACAAAGGGATTATATTTCCCTGGCGAAGCATATAAGACTCGAACTTATTATGAGTCTATTCTAAGTCATACAGGCAGTGCTGAATTTCAGCATTTCATTTCTGATTATGACAAGAATGTTTATAACTTCTCCAAGATTACTATTAAGCATATTATATCTGCAGAAGACAGGGGAATCTCTACGATGCAGGAAAGATATGTTTCTGTTAATAAAATTAATATGAATTTTACTTATTGGGATTATATCCAAGCTTTTCATAAAAAAATTTATTACAATAATGATAAGCTTAAGCACACTTGGTTTTTAAAAATTTATGCAAAAGTTTTTACTCAAAACCTACCAAATTGGTTTATTAACTGGTGGTCTATTCATGGGCCAACGGTAAAGATTTTACCATATAATTATTTAACTTTATATAAGCAATGGGTGAAGGTTTATCCCTTTTTAACTAATTTATATTTATAAGATCATATTTCAAATATTGAAAAAATTGATCAGATGTATTTTTTCATTGAGTTTTTCTATACCTTGGATTCATAAATAGATACCAGAAGTGAGTTATACCTCAAACGAAAATATTCCATGTCTATACAGAAAATATTTTCATAATTTTTGGGAAAAATTAAATAGACAAGATCCTGCAACTGGACAACTTTATGGTCAAGAATTACTGGATCAAATTACCAAGACCATTCAGGTATACCATGACTCTCCTCAAAAAGGAATATCTACGGGGAGTTCAATCAAGCATATTGCTCGAAGAATTTCCATTCAAGATGGAAATAAAGAAGAAATGATCAATGATTATTTGGAAGAAGTCAAGAAAAATTTATTACAGAATATTTCAGACTTCGACAAATCTGACACTCTCATCAGCAGTATTACCACTTCTTCCAAATAATCCTTGATCATTTCTTCTTTATTTCCATCTTGAATGGAAATTCTTCGAGCAATATGCTTGATTGAACTCCCCGTAGATATTCCTTTTTGAGGAGAGTCATGGTATACCTGAATGGTCTTGGTAATTTGATCCAGTAATTCTTGACCATAAAGTTGTCCAGTTGCAGGATCTTGTCTATTTAATTTTTCCCAAAAATTATGAAAATATTTTCTGTATAGACATGGAATATTTTCGTTTGGGGTATAACCCACTTCTGATATCCATTTATGAATCCAAGGTATAGAAAACTCAATGAAAAAATAAATCTGATCATTTTTTTCAATATTTGAAAAGAAGATAAAGCTTCTACTTCTAAAATTCCTTTCAGTGTTCCTACTCATATTCAGCGACCAATTGATACTGCTGATTTTAAAGTTAAATCTTTTAATGATTTAGAAAATCTTCTTGATAAAAAATTATCTGGTTTAAGTTCAAAACCTATTACAAATGATTTTTCTGAATCAAATATCGCTAAGATTGAAAATCAACTTCTTGGTATTCAAGATCCGAATCAGGATGTTTCGGAAGTAAATGCCCGAAGGTTCAAAGCTGGTTATAATAACAAGCAAAGGATTATAGGAAAAGGGGGTTAAGCAACTCTCCCTTCAATGATGACTTATTATTATCCTCGTCCTACTCCCCAAGATGTGTTAACTGAAGAAAGAGATTGGAATCAAACAAACACATCTTACAGTGGTAATGAGGTTTATCAATGGAATTTGGATGCCTTAACTGAAAGACAGGTTTCCATTATGGTACATCGGATGTTAATGTACTCTTCAATATGTCGTCATACGAATCAGAATACTGATCATGCTATATGTAAAATGATAATAGCAGGATTTACAGGTCAACTCAGAGGATGGTGGGATAATTTCTTATCATCTGAGGAAAAGTATGTAATAACAACTGCATACAAAGAGGAAGTTAAAAGAGAAATCATTACTGGTGAAGATGGAAAACCAGTAGAAAAGATTACAACTCAAAAGGTCGAAGATGCAGTTTATACACTTGTTCTAACTATTTTGGAACATTTTAATGGAAAATTTTCCAACCAAAATGAGACAATTCGAACTTTATTAAATGGACTCAAATGTCGTCATTTGGGATATTTTCGATGGTACAAAGATACTTTCATGAGTAGAGTTATGGATCTACCTGAAAGTAAATCAAGTTATTGGAAAAATAGATTCGTTGATGGTCTTCCTTCATTATTCTCTGAAAGAGTTAAGAAAGTTCTAAGAGGAGATCAGCCAGAAATCCCTTATGATAGATTAACTTATGGAAAGTTAATAGGGATTTGTACTCAAGAAGGATTAAATCTTTGTAATGAGCTTAAGTTGGCTCAACAGATTAAAAGAACTCAAATGTCTGAAAAATCTCAATTGGGAGATTTTTGTACGCAATTTGAAGTAGAAGGACCGTCTAGTTCTAAACCAAAGACAGGTCAAACTGAAGAAAGACATTCGCGAAATGATAAAAGACGTCATCGTTCAAAACGATATAAGGAAAAGAAAGAAGAAAAAAAAGCTTATAGGAAAGCAACAAGGTTTGCTAGGAATTTCTCTAAAAGAGATTTGAAAAACATTAAATGCTACAAGTGTGGACGTTTTGGTCATCTTGCAGCTAATTGTAAGGTTGATAAGTTTAAAGCCTTGGAGTTGGATGAATCGACTCAAGTTAAACTCTATGAGTTATTATATGAATCAGATTCTGATTCAAATTCTTCTGATTATTCTTCAGGTTATAGTACTGATAGTAATGTTGATAATAGTAATCAAAAATGTGTTAATTGTCCAGGTGATAATTGTACTTGCGGACTACCGAGACACACTATTAATGGTAGCGAGCATGAGGTATTGTAAGTCCCCGTTAATTGTTGAAGAAAGGGGCAGCCTAAAACCCATGTTAGAATTGCTATACATCAACATGTATATTATTGTGACAGGCTCCATGCTTGAGTAAAAGTTTACCATACAGTCGAAACTTAGGATAATTTTTTTTATAAAACTATACTAAGTTTCAAGTATAACTTGATCATGTACAAAGCTAGATCTGAATGGCCGTGCGGACTACCGCCAGCCGCTAGATCCTGAAATGGTATCAGAGCCAGATATTCTATAAGAACATGTAACAGATCTGATGTATGCTAAGCATGGATATGAAAATTTATCACACTTATGAATTTTGGTGATAATAATATTAAAAGTACTAGATTGGAAGAGGTAGATATACCTCAAAACCTTGATTTGTTAAACAAATAGACTATCCCTAAAGTGGATACAAAATTAATTTTATGATTATGGTTGGTTTGATAAATTGTCTACTAAGAAGATGGTTAAAACTACAGAGCAATCTTTAGCTCTTAATTCTGATGAACAGGTTGTTCAATTATTAAACAAGAGAGATATTGAGATTTATAAATATAGATATAACTGGATGCATATTGGCATGGTTCAGATTGCTTTTAAACCTTTGACTCTTAAAAAGTTACCTGAGACATTTTTAGCAGCTCTACGAGATGCTAGAAATTTAAATTTTAGACAATCTCTTATGGGTTCGATTGAATCTACTGTTGCTTATGGACCAGTTTATTTCAATACGCAACCTAATTTGCAATTGTCTTTATGCTTTAACATTAAATGTTAAAACTCATGGTTATAATTATGCTGCTGGATCTGAGCTTATTTGCTTATCTTACAGGATTTATTACAAGTTATTAACTACTTTAAATCCTAGATGTAAATTATTTGATTCGTCTAATGAGACTATTCTGGTAGAAACTAATTTTACTAAATCTAAAATTACTACCAGAAGACCCATAAAATGGGATGAAATTAATTTTCCTGACAAATGGATTTTAAAAGATGTTGTGTCTCAAAGACAGTTTGATGTATAGCAGTTCTAACATGGGTTTTATTATTTTCATATTGTTATCTTATTATTATTATTATTATTATTATTATTATTTTATTTATTATTATTATTATTATATATTATTATTGTTATTATTATTATTATATATTATTATTAATATTTTTCTATTTTATTATTATTAGTAGTTGTAGTAATTATTATTATTATTATTATTATTATTATATATTATTATTAAATTAATCAACTTTTATCATGTTAAAACTTTTAAGAGTATTTCAGACATTTTGATTAAAAAAGTTGTTTATCAGCACTTATTTGCCAAACACATCAACTTTTTTTAAAATTCAGCACTTTTATCAAAACATATAACTGCTTATTTTAAAAATAAGTTTCAGCACTTTGAAAAGTACTTTTTAAAAGCTGTTTTTTTAAGCCCATCCAAACGGACTCTAAGTCAGTTTGACCAGCTTTTAAGCCCATCCAAACAGACTCTAAATAGGGACAGAGAAAATATTAAGGAGGTGACTGAGCATACAATTTAAAATATAAATTTGATATTTTGTTTTAAAATTTGTGTTTTATATAGCACTTTGAATAACTAAAATCTAAATCTCAAATTAATTTGAAAGATAGATTTCAATTTCAAATTTCTGATTTTACCTTTTGAAGAATTTAAACTTTGACTCATAATTTTATTTTTTTCCAAAAAGACTTGTAATTTTTAATTTGGAAAAAAAAAAAAGAAGATTCATACTCAAAATGTGACGAGACTGTTTGTTATGTGGAAGATTATTGGTTGCAACTAATTTTAAAGTGATAGAAAATAAACTGCAATTAAAAATGAAATAACATAGCGTATTTCTGGCATTAGGATAATTAAGATCTCTTTGAAATTTATTTGATCTCCGTGAAAGCTCCTGTTTAAGTATTTAATTGTTAAGAAGAATTTGACCATATGTTAATATTTGATCTCCCTGAAAGGATTTTGTGGGTCTTTCTGAAGTATTCGATTGTCAAGAAGAGTTCAACCACATCCAATGGCTCGACTAAGAGGTGTCTAAGAACGACTAAAATCGCATAGGAGTCAAGGAATGTCAATGTGTAATTTATGTACTTAAAAATATTTTTACTCTAGCTAAACTATAATTTTTCAATGAAGGGGTGTCGACCATGTGGTTCCACCACTGGCCACATCTTGAAATGATACTTATGAATATCAGACTTTACGGAATATTCGAGATTTCCTTGAGAAAGATAATACGTGATGTCTTCATGCTCTCTTTGAAAACCCATGGATTATAAAATATTCGAGATGTCTGCCTTTTTCAAGAGAATATATTACTCTTTAAATAGGTAAGAACTGGAATTTAGTGTAGAGTAATTAAAAAAAATAATTGAAATTGATCTAAATTAAATTAATTTATCTAAATATTAGTGAATGCCTTTTATCGCCTTGATTTGTATAAAAGAAATAATCACTCTTTTGTACAAACATAGTATTTTGGCTTTGCTTATGTGGTTTTTCTAGCTCAAGTATTTTTTGAGAGAATATTTTTAAGTTGAGTGACTTTACACCGATAAAAAATAGTTTTTTTTTTAAATCCAGAAAAAAACTCTCAAGTTCGATAAATATTTGAGAAATTAATTCAGAGAAATTTAACCACTCATTATATTTTTCATATCCTTAAAAATTTCTTTTGAAAGTACATCAAATCCTTTAAAAGTTGTATATTTTTTATAAATTCGACATGAGTGTGATAATATAATCAAAGGACCTGAGCAACATAGTTAATAATGAAGACTAGGTTTGCATATCATATTGAATAAAGTGCAAATATTTTGTTATAAGAATACATTTAGGATGAGGTTTTTCTCAAAAGAGTTAAAGATTGCAATAGCACATAATAAATATTTTAAACTAGAAGTAAATTTAAGTAAATGAAGAACAATATTACTTGTATGAGCATAATATATAGTTGCATTATCCCATTTCCTCTTGTTTCATTGTGGCTTGCTTTCTTCTTTCTCTTTTGGTTTTTCTTCTTCTACCTTCTTATCTTTAGGTTTTGCTTCTTCAACTTTGGCTTTAGGTTTTGCTTCTTCTTTGGCTTTTGGTTTTCCTTTTTGGGGCTTCATGAAACAAAAACAAGAACAACATGGACATTGGAACAAGAACTTCATTCTCTCTCTACACACATATATCTATCTATCTATCTCTCTTCACCTTTCCCCTTCTACTTGTCTTAAATAAGTAAGAACTACTAGTATAGTTGTTTGGAATTAGACAGGTGTACACAGTATCTCGCGTTCATGTAGGGTTCGAAAACTGTTACTCTCTCTGCTTAAAAAAAATGACTATTTTTTTTTAGTTTGTTTAAAAAAGAATGACCCCTTTACTTTTTTGACAACACTTTAACTTTAACTTTCTACGTGACATGTTTAAGACCACAAAATTAAAGGACATTTTGGTACATTTGGGATTAGACAGTCTGGTGTACAAAGTATCTCTTGTTTAGGTTGGGCTCCAAAAATGTTGCATATTAAGGGGTGATGTAAATATAGTCTATCTTAATGTAAGCAATAGTGACCACTTTCGCAAGGACGTTTAGTTTTTATGAATGATTATTGAACTTTGAAATTATCATACTAAAGTCATTAAATTATCGTTTATGATGAAAAAAATTCAAATTAGGTGATTAAAGTATCAAGAAAATTACTTAACTTCATTATGTATCATTGAAAGTCATTAGGAGAAGAAAGCAAAAGAGACATTTAATTAGATGAGTGACTTTTATGTATAATTGAGTGATTGTTTGGTTTTTTAAAAAAAAGTTTAGCCATTCTCTGTTGATATTAAAATAAAGTTGAATATTTTTTTTATCACCACAAATAGTTTTTTAACCTTAGTGTAATAAAATAAAAGTTGAGTAATTACATGTGAAACTAATACAACCCAAGATTAAATTAGTCCACTATATGTTTGTGTATTAAAAAAATGATGATGTGCTTTAGTATAGCTTTTCTTTTTGTTATTTTTGTTCAATTATTTGTTTTCTTTGTTGAAATTTATCATTAATGCTGCAATAATTCTTTCACATATTCCATTTCAATCACTTTCAATAATGAAGATGTCTATAGCAAAAGAACGTGAGGTGGGGCATCCTAAGTTTTCTTATATACATTGTCGTAACGGATTTAAAATTTAAATTTCAAGTCTTCATTTGTATTGAACTTGTAACCCATTTTATGTTATTGAATTCACAATTCATTAATTTCTAAATATTTATATATGATTTGAATTAATGTTATTAAATTCTATCCAATACGTATAATAGAGTGTATGTTGTATGTGATACCGTGGAATACATCTATTCATATTTGGTAATTCAATTTTTTTGAAGAATATTTTATTTAGGAAAAATAAGTTTGTTTGTTTTTAAAAGA
The DNA here is from genome assembly GCA_022817965.1 of Solanum lycopersicoides. Classification (NCBI taxonomy): domain Eukaryota; kingdom Viridiplantae; phylum Streptophyta; class Magnoliopsida; order Solanales; family Solanaceae; genus Solanum; species Solanum lycopersicoides. The sequence continues at coordinate 6,189,927 of CM040629.1, forward strand.
GAGGAAAATGAGCTCCTTAATTGAGGTATAGAAAAAATAAATTTCACCAGTAGCATCTCGAATTAATTGTCCCTCTCTCACTTCTTCAACACTTGATAGTTTAGTAAGTTAGGTTGTTTGATTGGTAGATTAAATAAACAAAGATATATTATGGATTGAGTTTAGCTATTCTATCTTTTATATGAGACAATTAATTTTATTATTTTAGTTTAAATAGTGAGATAAAATATCCTAATCAAATGCAGAATAAAATAATTTCATATTTTATCACAATATTAGTTTTATCTTACCAACTAAATGACGTAATGCATAAATACCCCTTAATCTATATCCAAAATTTCAGAGACACACTTATACTATACTAAGGTCATATTATCCCCATGAACTTATTTTATTAATAAATTTCTACCCCTTTTTGACCTACGTGACACTATCTTGTGGGCTCAATACTGGTTGACTTTTTTTCAAGCTAGGCCACGTAGACCGAAAAGGGGTAGAAAATTACTTATAAAATAAGTTCAGAAAAATAATAACACCTTAATATAATATAAGTATATCTCTGAAATTTCAGACTTGAGAGGTTGCTTGTGCATTTTCCCAAAAAATACCGTACAAAAAGTGGAGTCATTGAACCTTAAGGATTGAGCAATGTTTATTACACTATTGCTAATGGGATGGGACCATATAATTATTGGTCACTTGTATTGAAAAGGAAGTCTAGGTTGATTTCCTTCCCCACTTCAATAGATGTCATGGGCTGGCAAGCACAAAGAGTTAAGTCTGATCATGAGTCACACTTGATAAAAAATGGATTTAAGTTAAAATAATTTTTATATTATTAATACAATCTAATCGATTATAATATTATATAGTATTGTAGAATATCATGTTAAGCTTGTTAAAAAGAAAATTACATGTCTTTTAGGTAAATTTAACTTGATTTAAGTTTGCTCAACGAACACTCCAATATTGAGAAGACACATTTTGGAAAGTGTGTTTAATGAATAATTTAAATTAAGCTATGATGTCTAGATGTATATTTTCAGAATCGACATATTTACTTGAAAAGTTTGACATGGAAATCATCATTTAGCATTTTAATCAAAGAAAAATGGTCCTAAAAGTCATTGTGGGGTACTCCATGAAGAGATAAAGTTCACTGTTAACTCATCTGTCTTTTTACTTTCAATCAATGCATTATGTCAAAAGTAAAGTTAAAGTTGGCACCCAAAAGTCACATTGGCAACAGTAAAGACTACAAACAAAGATTAACAAAAATTACACCAAATATGATCTTCTCTTGGTTTGCACTTGGACATACTAAGTGAAATCATAATTTTAAGGTGTTTGAACAGATTAAGAATTCGAAAAATAAAAATATAGTGTTAACAATTTTAATTTGAAACATCAAAATGAATTTCAATTCTAAACTTGAAAAGTTAAATTCTTTTTTTACCTTATATATGCAATATAATTTTTTGTCAAAGGGATTTGAATGAATTAAATCTGCCCCCGGTGGGAGGGAGTCAACATGGGCGGCTAGTAAATTAAACACTTTAATCCTTATTAATTTATTCGAAAAGGCTTGATATATAATCAGTTCCATAAATTTATCGGATATTTTATTTAAATATTTGAACTAAGTTTTGTTCTAACTGAACACCTCAACTCCTAATAAATAGACACTTTTACTTTAAATTTTACGTGTATTTTGATCTGTCTATTAGATAATTAAGTTGACCACATAAAATATAACATCCCTTTAGAACATCAACCTCAAGTAGAAAAATGTTTGAAATTTTGTAGCTTATCGAGGCAAAAGAAATAATATATTTTATGTGATTAACTATACACACAAAAAGAATAATTGAAAATTTGAATTAAAAATATCTAATTGAAACACAAGGAGTTGAGATGTTCAATTGAAACACGACTTAGTTAAGGGCCCGGTTATGTATTAAGTAGGAACTATGATTTATTAAAGCAACATTAGCCCATTTTGTTCATGTGCAAAGACAAAGTTTATACTATTTAAGTATTAACTATAGCATGTCAAGGAAAGCAAATCATTCACTCGAAGATAAATAAATGTGTTACTAATACTAATTCATATAGTAAAATAACAAAGCCTTAGCAGTGCCAATTCTCTTTAGGGCTCTACACCCATCTAAAACTCCATTGTATAGGACTTATACATACAACCTAAACTTAAAAAGAAGAAGAAGAAGCTTTTCTTACATTGTAACTCGAAGATTTTTTCAGTTTCAAACCGAGAGATGTACATACTCATGAACCAAGAATCGTATGCTATAGTTTGTAAACACAGTTAACCCTCTCTCCAGGCGACGACTATGTGGTTGTATGACTTGACAATAATAACCATTCATCAACTTCTGAGGACCCTCCTGTTTACATCTTTTGAAGTTGATTGTTTTGAGGGGGTCAGCTTCCTAAATGAGGCATGCAGAATCATCACTGCAAATGCATCGATTAGCCATAAGCTCTAGAAATTAGGAATAAAACAGAAGATGAAGAGTAAGATAACAAATTAGGCACGAAAGACGACCTACCTACATAACTGACCGCAAGAGCTGAGAAGAGAGCCATTTGAACGTTGGTACAGAATAGAATAACTGCAGTAGCTGTACAAGAAAGGCTGACTCAGTTCTCAAATTTATACAGTTTCAGAAAATTTCTGCTTGCAAAAATAAACGAGTGCTCGAAATAATCTAGGGAAACAAAAACCGTCCAATGTACATCTGAAAAGACTGAGAAGCGTATCTAAGAACTAGAAACACAAAAACAGCAACAACATCATTTGGGCTTTAAACAAAAACTGTGAATCAAGATTCAACATACATGCTTACTGGAAAATGGAAACAGTGTACAACATACATGAACTTATAAAAAGTTTGCAATGAAAATTACTACTATTTTTTTAAATTGGTACTTCCTGCAATGAAAATTCTAATTTCAACATCTAATCTCAGACAATAATAATCTAACAATAAACATCATGAAATGTAACTTCAACAAACACTGAAAACATAACTTACAATCACAAAATGATTATTCAGTTTCACATAATCAACCATAAAACATTATCAATCCACAGCATTTAGCTTTATATATAGTTTGTAGAAAATAGTCTGTTTTTGTGCAAATTCTAAATGTGAATTGAGAAGTAAGCCTTCATATCTTATTGGTGAATTGAATACTTAAAGTTCAACAGATTCCCTCTTTTCTTCTTGAGAAATAACTGAAATGACAGAATTTTTTACCATAAAAAAGTTTCCCTTTATCCTTTTTTATATGGAACTCTACTAACAGAGTAGAAGAGAAGTCAAGAAGTATTACAAACTCAAGAAGTAAGAAGACGTTGACTACAGAAAGAATGCTGAAACATGCATGTAAGAGTACCCAAAAGAAACCTATATTCCCCTCCTTTTTACCCTTTTCCTTTTTTTCTCATACTTTCTAGTTAGATTCTTCAATCAACAAGCTTCTGCCGAAATCGGATTATAACTAGGTACTTCCACACAAGTTTCTTTTGAAGTAGATACCTAAATACCAGGTATAGCTACTTGACATTTCACTATTTGAAGTGTGCGCTTCTAAGAAGCGAATCACTTCAACTATGAAGTCACAATCCCTACCTTCACATCATTTCATCACTTTAAGGGGCCGTTTGGTAGAGTGTATAAAAATAATGCTCAATAGAGTGCATTAGCAATGCTTGTATTAGTTATACTTGCATTTGCTATGCATAGATTATGCATTGTTTGGTTTGGTGTGTTAAAAATAGTATGCATTGTATAAAATATTTATTTACAACGGAATTCTTCACAATTATGGTGGAAAAGATGTAAAAGTGTTTTTGAGGGGTAATTGGGTCTTTAACTATAATAATGCATGTATTAAATCCTTCGCATTGCTAATATCTAGAAATCCATGGTATTAGTAACACACTCCTCAATACACAATAGAGTGTAATACTAATGCAACATTAGTTATACATAACATGAAAAAATGCACCAAACAAGGGACTACTAATACATATAGCTAATGCATGCATTATTTTTGTTAATACACTCAAGCAAACGACCCCCTTAAGGGATGAACAACAACCTCTGGAAATACTGAGAAAAAGAAAGTAGAGATGTAGAACTCACCTCTTTTTGTTCTTTGGTGGATAAGTAATTAACGATGTAGCACCCATCTCATAAATTATGTTTGGTTAAAGATCGTGCTAAGGGACAGGAAACTTCTGCCCAATAACTTTTTCTATCGCAAAAGCATCCTTTACATTGTTTGTAAGAGATATCAATGTTATCATTAACTTTGCAGGTACTGCAAAAAGATGATGTGGAGAAGAGATACCAATATCTCGTTAATTTTGCTAGTACTGGTTTCCTACAAAAGATGATATGGAGAGGTTTATAAACCTTCCATTTTTTACTTTTCCCTCGTCTTTTAATTTCTCGCCAAAAAGCTTCCCAGAAATCCTTTTCCACATTTTTACTGTTACGCTCATCGACTCTAGTCTGGATGAGGCTAAACCAGTTAAAGCCATTTCCACCATATTTTGCTTTTCCACAATATTTGAGTGAAAGACAAAGTGGAGGTACTACAAAGGATGAAATGGAGACATCATAGGCCTTTTCTACTTCCCCGTTTCTTTTTTTCTTTTGGAAACAAATATACTCAAATATTTCCCACATTTTTCTTTTCCTTTCAGGCCCATCGACACTACTATATCTATGGACTAAAAGCATTTAAGCTGTTTATACCATATTTTGCTTATTTATAATACTTTTGAGTAAAGATACAGTACCTTCCTCATCATCCCCACACCATCCACGCGTCAGTTTTTCTCCAAATTGAGTTGGGGAGTTCTATCATTGTGAGAGCTTGTGAAACTTTAAACACAAAAATTGATTTGAGATAGTGACATGACATTCTTCTCTTATGATGAAGAAACAGATTTTACAAAATATGCATTCACTGTCTTGCAAGCAGCTAATATATGAATTTTTTACAGCATTTTTAACGAATATTTAGTTGTTTATAGAGACATCCCTCCTCCTTTACTTGAATTAGCTTACTTGCAAAAATTTCAAATAAAAGGACAAGTAAGGGAACAATATAGTAAAACCATATTGTTCGGAATAGTCCTGAGTATGTAGTTCTATAAGCAGTTACTTGACAATGTTTTTCATTAGACCATTACATGAATATACATCCATTGCAACTGATATGCCGTCCAAAACTCTTTCACCGATGTTCTAACATCAAACTTGTAATAGGAAGAAAGAAAATACATTTAGTCTCAAATTGGATGGATCAGATTATCAAGAAACAAAATAGGAGCAGGACTTTTAGGACGTAATGACATCTCCCAATGCGGGGAAAAATAAATTTATAACAAATGAGGATGTGGAAACTGCCAGCCCAAATGTTTCATATAATTATAACATAAGGGTCTCACAAGTGTAATCATAGATATGAATAAGTTACACACGTCCTGCTATTAAGTGTCTCCATTTTGTATGAAGGTAAATCCTGTGCCTCCACCAACAGTTGGCATAAGAGTCTCCAATCTAGAGGAGTGCAGAGTGCCATTTGTGAGAAGGAACACATCGACAATATTCAAAAGGTTGACGAGAAACCAAAAGACCAAGGATCAGTCAATTGTTGTTTCCTGGTGTTCACTTTTACAATGAACACATAGGATAAATACATGGCAAATGATAAAATAGTCAAAGCTATGATCAAATCATCCATCACGTATATACACCGATAGAATGCTAGACCCGAATCATTTAGGAGAGTAACACCCTAGGTGTCTTACTATTTTGAGGGACAGAGGGGGAGGGGAGAAATACTCAAGAATATTGACTCACCACACTGAGAAATGCGAATCAAGCTTTGTTTGATAACTGGGCGCTGCTCTAATCCCCAACGATCTCCACATAACTTCAATACATCCCAAAGTGCCAAACATGAAATCAACCCAACAAGGGCAAGCAGCTTTTGGTACCTGTTACCCAAATTGATCAAAATGCAATCAATACCAAAGCAATCAAATAGCACAAAAATCAAGCCAACTGAAATTGAAATCCTTCAGCTACATAATATTGCTAAATCCTAACCAAGAACCATATTCAAATCCCCAAGCCCTTAAAATCTATATTTAACAAGTACAAGTCCTCAAATCTAATGAAACATTGTCCTATTGGAAACCCAAGCTTCCAAACTGCATTTGGCACATACTACATATCAATGAGTGTATACATGTTGTTTATGTCATGTTACTGTCCTCTCACTTAGCTTCACTAAGCTCTCAAAGCCTAAAAACCTCAAGTTTCTCACACAAAACTCGATCATCAACCAACTAACAACTCAATCCTAAATTAGTTAGAGAAAGCTACATGAATTCTCTATATTTATTCCTCTCTATTAGGTCCATTTCATACAAAGCTCTGGCATATAGGGTTCAAAACAAAGCTAACCATTCAAGTTATTGCACACGTTCAAATGTTAATTATCAATAATTGTAATCGCATATACAGATACATATCAATTTTCATATACATGTTTGCAGAAACACTTATACACATACAAATATACATATATACATATAGAATGTGTCATTGAGTATAGATAATAGATAGAGAACATACAGAGAGCAAGCAAAGAAGAGGACAAAGAGGGAGGCATAATTCCGAGCATAGCGTTTCACATTCTCGTGTACTCTAAGCCGAGCCTGAGACGGCGAAGAAGGAAATGAGTAAGAATCGAATGACCCGACGAATTGGAGGGTCCACGACGGGGTATCACCGGAAAAGTCATCAGATGTGAGTTTTGCAAACGGATTAAGCGTTAAAAGCGATAGTAAGGTTCCAATACGTGAAAATATGAGAACGAAGACTCCATTTGAAATTGATACAGCGGCTGCAGCAGAATTAGTAACAGCCGCGTCGGAGGAAGCAGTCGTCGCCGTCGCGGTGGTGGTGGAGGAGTGGCGGTGGAGATCGGTGGTCCGTTGATCGAGAATTTCGAGGTAGCCGGTATCTCGGAGCCAGGATTCGAATACGGGCTCGGGTACACTCAGAGATAACGGGTTAGCTGAGAACGCCATTTTTGTTTACCTTCCTCTTTGAAGGAATATTTTTTCCAGGTATTTATCTGTAGAGTTTGGTGGGAAATCTTATGAGCTTTGTGATTGTTTCTAATTTTATGGTTGTGTTTATATCAGTTCTCATTAAAAAATGAAAAAATTACGCGGTTAAGCAAATTTATATTATTTAATTACTTATCATAGTAATAGTTTGTTATAGTTACCACTGGCGGCTAATATTATACATTAATTACGCAAGCCAACTATGAGTATGTATAATTAGTCACGTTTCTATATGTATAATTTGCCAGAATATACAAATATATATGTAAAATATACAATTATCTAAACGATATACATATATCATTCACCTCTCTCCACTATCTGCTCTCTCTCGCTCATCTCCCTCCTCCCTCTTCCAATCTCCCTTGTCATATATACAAATACATATGTATAATATACAATTATTTAACCGATATACATATACAATTCACCTTTCTCTCACTCTTATCCCCCCTCCTCTCTCCTCTCTCCTCTCTCTCCCAGTCTCCATATAATATGTAGCTACAAATTATAATTATCAAACTATAGTTATGAAAAGTAATTAGACTATTTTTAAGTGATTATATGTGAAAGTTTCCCCTAAAAAATTGGTGTGTATCAATATATGTTTTGATACTGGATACATATGTCTACACATGATACACCGATGGATGTATCAATACATATTTTGATACTAGATATACCGATGAAATTAATACCAGATATATAGGATAGAAGTTGAAATCAAATACTTTGGATGAAATTTATTTTAGTACATATGCATAAAATTGGTATTTAATGCACCGATACATAAAATATGTGAACTCAGATACATTCTTAAATATAAATACATATAAAGAGAGGCGAACGAGAGAGTATGTATATTATAGATAAATGTGTATTACATTTAAATATCATATATTTAAAAAAAAATTACACCTAATTTAACATAAATATATTTGAAATACATGTATTTGTTCTATTATATACATGTATCAGTAATCATAGTTTTCTAATGAGAAAAAAATGTAATTAGAAGAATGAATAAATAGTTATACAAGTTTTTACAATTAGAATAATAAATATATCTCAATAGTTATGATATGAATAAATAAATAAATTATCTAGTAAAATAACAAAATAGAACTATTTTGAGCATAGGAACAATTTAGTCCTTTTTTTAAAAAAAAAATGTGGTAATGTGCTCCCTCGTGTAATGTTTATTCGAAAAGCATCTTATTCTTTCTTTGCTCTTGTAGCTTTAAGACCATTTTCTATATTCGAAAAATGAATAGAATCCAAACCATTTTTATTTTTTCATAGTTTATTCTAAACTTAAAAAAAAAAATTTAAACAAAAGATTAGATTTTGAAGTCACAATAAAAAGGCAAGAGTCAAAAATATTCTTGCATTGACTTGCAAGTAATAGTTCCAATTGTATATTTGAAGCATTTCCTCAAGACATTTTTTTGGTTTCCCGGCCTGGTGTCCAGTATTCTCATTAGAATTGGACTAAATATGAAATCTTACCGAGAAGCTCGACACTAAGAGTAAAACACTTCCTAATAAAGCCAACTCCGTATCCAGGAGACTTGAAAGTTATACCTCTGCTGGCTATTTTTTCATACATCATGAAAAAATCATGTATTGTAGACCAAAAACTTATGCATAGCCTTCTTTATATACTAGTAAACTAGAACTTACAAGATACAACCACACAATACTTTGATACAAACAGCTTCTTCCCTATATCTACAAACTAGACTTACAAGCTACAACCACACAATATTTTGATACAAACAGCTTCTTCACTATATCTACAAACTAGACTTGCAAGATACAACAACCACACATGTTTAGATAGATACATCACATAACAAAACCTATGCATCCTCAGTATCACTGATAGTTGGACGAGTATCGATGTAGAATTCAGTGTCAACTCCGTCAACGATCCGACCCCTGTTAACAAACAACCAGAAGAGCATGGAATGTTATATGGAAGAGATTCAAAACAGAAAGATGTTTTCATGTATATATGTCGAATGTGAAATCAACAAGAAAAAAGATGCACCTTTCGAGAATAAACTTCTTTTCCTTATACTTCTGGCTTTCCTCGTGTGCAGCCTCCTGCATGATAGAAACGTGAAGGGCTAGTTGTTAACAAAGTTTCCGGTGTAGGTACATCATGCATGTGCAATTGGAAACATATTTATGGCGAGAGGAGCAACTATATTCCTCCTCTTTTTGTCTGTGCGTTTGTTTTGGTGTCTATATTTCTACATGCACGAGAAATAGAGAGAGAGGAGAACGAAAGGGAATACATATTTCCAGCCAACAATTTGCCCACAACAGCAACAAAATATATCTGCTACTGTGTGCATCCCAGAAAGCATTGCTCTCTCCTCCTGAGGTCCAACAGTTACATTCACCCTGAATCACAAAATCAGACGGACCAGTCAGACCTCTGCATATATATCGAATGGTGCACAATTGAAAAGTGTTGGGAAGGCAGAGAAAATGATATCTATTGCACTGCCAAGTCTTCTATGATCATCGACCATAGAAAGAGAAATGAAGCGGTAATCTTTAGTCCTTACCAACTTGATATATTTTGTCCTTACCAAAGAAATCCATTTTCTGATCATGTTTTTGAAAATTCATTGTTGTGGATCCTTCACTTTCACTACATCGAAGTGGATTGCCTCGTGAAATAGCAATAGAACTTTACCATACATTTGTAATTCGTGATCTAATTAGACAACATCTTGCTTCGGAAATCAGAGTTGGTAAGAGTAAAATTCGAGAAAAAAATTGCATATCTGGTAATCCCTTTAATATCCAAGTTGGAATCGAAACTTCCTATTTGTGAGAAAGAAAAAAGGGAGGTTTGTCAAAAATCTTTCTTATTAGTGATACCTCTTGGGAACCCAAATCTATAAGATAGGACGGATAAGAGAAAATATACATGTTCCACTACTAGAAAAAGCAAACACTAATTTCTATTCAAATACATCTTCAGCTCAACAGCCACGTTCAATGCACAAAATCAAGTTGCTGATGTTTAGTGCATTCAAGAGGTACGGTTAAGTTGGATGTTGTTGTTAGCATTTAACTGTTCGGCAACGTGAAATCAATATATGGGTGCAATATTGAAATTGGGTACTCAACTCTTTTGGATTCACTAATAAGTCGTGTCATCGCTAGAAAAGAAGTCTTTTCTTCTACATATAACATCTGTCTAGAGGTTAAAGTTAGATTACAGTTCATACAATGTGAGTTCCTCAATCCATTACAATTTAGAAAGCATGAAGATGGATGTGAAATGCATATGATTCGCAGACACGTCGACATGGAAAAAATTTGAGAATTTGATACACGGGATGAAGGATAGATCAATTTCATAACACTGACAATCATGAATATATATCAGAGAAAAGACTGCATTTAAAACATGATAATAAAGCAAATATCTTCTTCTTTTTTATAAAAGAATTTAAAACTCCCTCTATCCCAATTTATGTGATTGGATCTAATGAATCTCAATCCTTCCCGATACAATAACTAGTAAGATAGGATACAAAAAGAATGTGACAGATATCAGTCTCAAATGAATGCATGATTATAAACGAAATCAATTCAAGCATGAAACAAGCAGATTAAGTCATAAAACAAAACTGGTTATGCTCAATGTGTAGTTGAGAAATTAATAGGCACTCACACTTTATTGAACAAGTAGGCTTTTCCTCTGCGGCAATGAAATCCCTGACAATAAAACCAACCGTTAAAGAACCACAAACCCAAGCAAGCCAAAATTGCAATACTATGAATAAGAAATTGTGGCAGAAAATGTCCACAAGGAAAAAGATAGATCAAAATGCTGAATCACTCTCCAAGCCTAATCCTTGCGCATTTGGTAATTAAACTTTATGTTATTTTACGTTGTGTTCTTCGAGTTAATAAACACTTGCATGAAAATGGCATGTCAACATTTATAGCTATTCAAGAGAAAGAGACACTTATATTTGACAGAAGGATAAACAATTATTATATTCAAAACATAGAAATTAACTGATGAGCTAAATCTTAAATCTGTTTACAAGATTCGTTCCGCATTGATCATCCACACAAAAATGTACTTTATTCTGCCTATAAAACAACAATATACCTAGTGTAATTTCACAAGTGGAGTATAAGAAGGATATAATGTACACATATCTTACCCCTACCTCTGTGGGGTGGAGGGAGAGGTTATTTCCTATAGACCCTCAACTAAAAGAAAGGTTTCGAAGTAGGGGTGAGGACAAACAATGTTATGTTATATTATACGTTCTCTATAACAACATTTTGCTATGCAACCAAAAAATATCAGGACAAACGATATTGTTATAAAGAGATTTGATTGTATTATCACATAGAATAGCATGAGAGCAAGCAAAGGTATTCAAAACATAACAAAAGCCAGAATAGTAAACCAAATGGAGATATCGATAACAAAATTCATGCAAATTGTACATTATCCATTTTCAACGCTTCAATTATAACACAAACGCTTCCATATATATCACAAAATACATCCATTTGGAAAGAAGTTAATAGCATGAGAGCAAACAAAGGTATTCAAATCATAACCAAAGCCAGAATAATAAACCAAATGGAGATATCAGTTACAAAATTCATGCAAATTGTACATAATCCATTTTCAACACTTCAATCATAACATAAACGCTTCCGTATATATCACAAAAATTATAACATAAACGCTTCCATATATATCACAAAATACATCCATTCCGAAAGAAGTTAAAAACTTTTCCGTCAACTTTGAAAAATTAAGCTAGGTGACATTTAGTATATATGGGTAAAGATCTCATACCTAATGATAGAAACCAAATCACTTCCGACTTGAAGGCTAATAAGCATGACTACCATACCTAGTCTTCCAATTATCAAGTTGAATCGCTTTCTTCACAGCCCAGAACGAAACAAACAAACAGAGCAAAAGGCATAACCCTCTCTACACATCCTTCCATATATTATTAAAAAAAGAACACTTTTTTTCCAGAGTTGAACTCCGAAAAGCATGTTTGGGCATAAAATTCACTTTGAAAAAAAGAATCCACATTATTTTTTTCAAATTTCACAATGAAACATGGCTAAACGCCTACGTACTATATGACTCGACATACAGGTGCCCAAAAAAACTAGCACAAGCAAATGATTATGCAAGAACATTTCTTTTTTTTTTCTAGTTGAATAGCCCTGTTTTCTCCTATGGTTATACTTTTGGAGGATGTGTAGACATAAACACCATCTAATTATGCAAAATCAAGAAAATACCATCTAAGTATTCTTTCTCAAAATAAAAAAAATACCATCTAATTATGCAAAAACAAGAAAATACCATCTAAGCATCCTTTCTCAAAACAAAATAATACCATCTAATATGCAAAAACAAGTAAATAAAAGCTAATTACTCAAAGAAACAACAAGCCCCAAAAGTCCAAAACCCAATGAAAAGCTCTATATAACAAAGATAAGATTTTTATTTATAAAACTTAGCTAAAAAGGGAAATTGAAGAAATTGTTACCCTAGAAACAAGGTCATCAGCAAGAGCAAGGTGGGTTTGGCAGAATTTGCACTTGTAAATCCTGCCTTCAAGATCTACAACAAATATCCTTCCCATTTTCAATGGAAAATCAACAAAACCAGCAAAACAAGAATTGAGTTTTTTGGTCAGTTGTGATAGTGAGCTGTCGGAGTACTCTTTGGGGTTTAAGTTTATTTGGGGTTCAAGTTTTTATGCACAGAAAAAATTAAGAGGCTATTTAAATTGATTTACTTAATGTATTTTTAAATTAAATAATTTGTGAAGTAGTTTTGTAGTATTTGGATAAAATTAAAAAATATTTTCAAGCACTAAGATAAAATAATAAAAATTAGGTTTAAAAAGTCATAATTAAGTAAAAAAATTAAGTTATTCTTGACTTATATGTCATGAGTTCATCAAAGGAAGAAAAAAAGATACATACGATCTCTCAAAAAAAATGAATAAATAAACTATAAGTCAGACAGGATATTCAGTAAATTATCAATTAATAAATACTGAATTTTAATTTTTAGAATGAAGTATTATCATGAAAAACCTTACGAGTAATTATTTTATAAAAAAGAAGTACAATAGTTAAGAATATATAATCATGAATAAAAAATTCAAAAAATCATACAATGGTTATAAATGTGATGAATTCGAAAATGGGTTATCCTATGAAACTAAGTTCATGATTTTTTTTTTTTTTAAAAAAATAATAAAAATCCCAAAGATGAGGATGAATGGAGTTTCTCACTGAAAAGCTACATATCTTAGAAATGAAGCTTGATGGAGAATCTTGTGAGATGAAGCCTAATCTCAGTGTTTCTTGAAGTTTTTGAACTTAGAAATATAGAAGTGATGGGTTTACTGTCAAAAAATTGATTTCCTAGGCTTTTAAGGCCATTCAGATTTTAATGATAAAAATAGCCTAAAAAGATTAAAATTGATAAAATTTGATCGTCTAACGTCGTCTGAATGACACACCATCGCTTAAATGATGGACTGTCAAAACTATCCAAAATTTGATCCTTCTGCCTCACTATGATAGCCAGCTGTGATGAGCCCATCACAGGTCTGGCGGACTATATATCACACGGTAACAACTTGCATATTTTCTTTAAATTTTGATTAATGCAAATTTAACTGCATTGAAAAAAATTCTCATATAACTTTAATTTGATAGGTTATGGGTCACCTAAATCTTTACATGCTGAGAAATATAATCTTTTGAAGGAGACTCTTATATGAATAATGAACTCATGCAAAAATTTAACTGATTACTTTGAGCTGGACTTAGCGTTAGAGAATTCTTATGACGCTAATTCCCATCTAATACACTTACTAATTACTATACTTAGTAAAGAACCTTAACATATATATACTGAGGATGATTCGAACATTCGCTTAGAAGTTGCAGAGCATTACAATTATAAATCTAAGAAAGCAAATGTTGTTTATTGGTCTTTTTCTTAAAAAAAATATTTCTCATAATACATAATTATTCCTTTTAATTTTGTTGCACCTGACATATATGTCCTTCAACTTTGAATATGCATGAGTAGACACTTAAGTTTGTATAAAATTGAATACATAAACATGTGTCCTACATGTCATTATACACATAAGATGTCACATAGGATGCCACATAACACACATATGTCTACTTATTTAACATTATACTAGTTTAAGTATCAACTTTCGTTCAAAGTTAAAACGCATATACACAAACTGAAGTCAAGTCAAAAGATATATTTATCAATTATGCCTTGATCTTTTGACTCTAATTTCTTAGTCATGGATAGTTGATGGTCCTTTAACAAAAATATTTCCTTTAAAAGTTGCATAGTGTTAGTGAAAAAAACTTACACAGAGTGTATACAAATAAGAGAAAATGCATAAAAAATCCCTCTAAACTTTGCAACAAAACTTACTTTAGTACTTATACTACATGAGCGTTTAAATACCTCCCTTATCATCTTCAAAATGATTTTTTTTTTCACCCTGAGATGATAACACCACGCTCACCCGCCACATCATAGTCACCTAAAACACTTTTTAAGATTAATTGTATCAATTAATTAATTTATAAATGCATACCCCCACCCCCTCTCTTTCTTCTTCCATATTGTTCACCATTTCAACCTTAATACTTATTTTTCTTCTTCTTCACTATTCAACATTTTTTTAAATAACTAGAATGAAATTCACTATAATATTCACATTATCTTCTTCGAATCCACCCCACAAATTTACCTTCTTGGAGAATAATTTTTTTTTTGAAAGCCATATTTTTCTTGACAACTCAAATAAGAAATGAAAATTACATAAGAAAGTTGATAAAAAAAATATAAATTCTATGAGCAATATTTGAATAGATCTAGAAATCAAAATGGGTCACTCAAAATTTAAGAAAGTTTACATTTACGAAATCGACACCAATAATATAAAGCGAAATCAACGTCAATAAAATGACTTTGGTATTAAAATTTACGGATTAGTAAAGGACTAGTAAAACGAAAATAGTTTTTTTTTTTTTTTGAAGTGGGAAGGAAGATGGAGGAGGAGGTGTTTCAATGGAGAACAACGAAATGAAAAGGAAAAAAATTAAAGATGTTAAAAGGGGGGTCCACTAATTCTATATACCTCTAAATAAAAAAAATTATATATTTTTAGAGAGATAATGTATCAAGAAAAACTATTTAAAATATAAATTATATATTGACCAATAAAAAAGGCATTGTGTAGAACTTTAAAAAGATCTAGCTTTTTTTTCCTTTTTCACGCGCTCTTAGGAGAGTACGCTCACTCTCCCAACCACGTCATCCCTTGGGGGGTGTTTAAATCACTTAAAAATATCAAGGGGATATTTAAACACCCGTGTAATTAAGGTTTAAAGTAGGTTTTGTTGTCAAATTTAGGGGGGGTTTAAATGTATTTTCCCTATAAATAATAAGCATGTAGAAATGTGCATTTAATTTGATTTTATTTGACACTTATGTCCTTAAATTTTGAGTGTGTAAAGGTAAACACTCATGGGTCATTTGCTAGAGTGTATAAAAATAATGTTAAATAGAGGATATTAGTAATGCTTTTAGCAATGCATGTATTAGTTATGCTCGCATTAATTATACATAAATTATTTTAATGCATTGTTTGGTTTGATGCATTGAAAATAATATATATTGCATTAAAAAAATAGAGATAAATGTCAAAACACACCTAAACTATTCACTTTTTTGAGTTTCAGACCTAAACTATTGAAACTGTGAGTTTCATACCTAAACTATCATTTTTTAGTTTAAGAAACACACCTCAGTGGTGTGTGTAGTGCACTCTCTCTTTTATATGAAAAACCTTTGACACATGGCGTTTCACATAGATAAAAGATAAATAATAAAAATTAATATTCATTAAAATTAAAGATTATTATCCATATAAAAAATTAAATTATTTTTCTTATCTCACTCCACGTACCGCACCTCCCCCGCAACACTCCATCCTTTTTTTTTTAAAAAATCATTTATAAAATATTTTTAAAAATTTCATATTTCATCATCCCCCCTCCCCCGATAGAAATTGATATAATTTTATTTAAAAAAATCTACCTATCCTATTTAATTTTTCGCTCGTAATTTTTATTTTTTTACGTTTTTTTTATTTTGTGTTAGATATGCACGTACATATATTTTTAGAAAAAAAATTCTACTAGTATACCGAATATAACATAAACAACTGAAAATATAGAAAAAATTGTGGCGGCAATTAAAAAATATTTTGGATATGTAAATCTAAACACTGGGGAAAAAAATTGAAAGCGGAGGATTAAGTGCGATGGGTAGAATTATATTTTTAAGAAAATAAAGTAATATTTAAATTAATATTTGATGAGGGAGAGGAGATGAAGTAAAAAATGAAATACTTTTATAAAAGAAATTTAAACAAAATAAAAAACTTTAAAAAATGGTGTGGGGTAAGAAAATATTTTACATTTTATTTTATAAAGAAAATATTTTTTTATAGAAGTTTTTTTAATTTGTAATTTTAACTAATACCAATAATTTATTTATTTTTTTATCAAAGTTGAATATTTTATCCATATGGAGTGTGATGTGGAAATTCTTTAAAATAAAAGAGTGAGTGTTACACATATCATGATGAGAGTGATATAAAAGAGCTCAAACTAAAAAGTGATAGTTTAGGTATGAAACTCAAACTTTGAATAGTTTAGGTATGAAACTCAAAAAAAAGGTATAGTTTAGGTGTGTTTTTGATACTTATTTCAGAAAAATATATACTAAGATACCCTCCACTTTATGGTGAAAAAAATGTAAAAAGGTTTTGACGAGTCAGGCCGGACTGACCCATCTTTCTTGTGGGTCAGAAAATTGTCAGTCCAACTCACAAGTATGTGAGTTATGAGTTGTGCTGGGTTAGCCCATTTTTTTTAAAAAAAATATATCATTATAATTTTTTAAATCAATTATAATTTAAAAATATCATCATAAATATGATAACACAAAATTATCTTTTGTAATAATTATTAAAGTTTAATTCAAATAAAAATATAAATGACTGAATAAAAATATTAATTTAATTGTTACAAATATTAAGTTACCGTTTGGTACCAATAAATGCCATGATATTTAGTAGACAATCCAATAACTTAGTCAAAATGTATCTGGTCAACAATAATTTAACTTCTTACCTAGACTATATCATCTTATCAGATCTTTGTTGTTATATTATTATTATTATTATTTTGATAATAAGAGTTACATTTTCTCAAAGCCCATAAATCTTAATTTCATCAAAATGCTTCTCATTTTCTAGAAGATTAAGTAATTACATTATTATTATTTTTAAAAAAATAGTGATAATTTACAGATAAATATATGTTAAGTTGGTGGAACAATCAAATGGAATTTTAAAATAGATTACATTATTTTATTTTATTTTTTGGTAATAAGATCTACATTTTCTCAAAGCTCTTAATTTCATTAAAATGCTTCTCATTTTCTAATAAGATTAATTAATTGGATTAATTAAAAAAAATTAACAATTAAATATATTGAAAGTTGGTGGAAATGGAATTTAATATAGATTACATTATATCAAAAATTTCAACTTTGTTTTCGATTTTGTCTCTGATCATTAACTCCTTTTTTTCTTTTATTTAGGGAAATCTGATTATATTAATTATAAATAGAGTATATAAAACAAAAATAAAATAAAAAAAGTTGTTCAATATTTTCCCAATTGTTCTTGCTCAAATATTCCATTTTTCTCTCTTTTATGATAAGTTAAAGTTTTTCTTTTGATAATCCTATGGCCAATTCGGAGGATCAACGCTTGTAAGTTTTTCTTTTGATAATCATATCACCAATTAATTATTTATAGCTATTAAACCTTAGTGTTATTTTATACTTATATGAATTATGATTGATACACTTGATAATTATCTTTGTTTGCCTAATTCTGTTTTGATTTTTTTGCATGTGAATTTTTTTTAATTTATTTTTTGTATTTTTTTCAGACTTGATCAATTCATTTTTGATTACACATCAGAAACAGGTTTACATGAAACAACAAAGTCATTCCGCCGTGAAACTTTTGCTAATCAAAATTTTAATGGTAAGTAAATCTTTTAAATGAATTTTATCATTAAAAACTTTTATATATATATATATATATATATATATATATATATGTGTGTTTCAAATAATGGTTGTATATTCTTATACTTTAATTATTTGATAATTCTTACATATGGAAACTTAAATGACTTTCGAGTTGAAAAAAGAAAACATAGGGAGAGTTCTATTTCTGTCGATCTTTCTTTTCGTTGTTAAATCTTTCTTTGATTAATCGATGTGTAAGATTCTGAATCCTCATTACTAATGAAATCTAAATGATGAATTGCTTTGTCAGGACTATCTCGACCTTAGCGTTCTTTTCTATTTAGATTCCCGTTCGTAATCCCAGCCCGGAAATCAGGGTTTTCTAAAACTTTTTAGTCATGTCAAGTTATTTATTTTATATAAAAATCTGGCAGGGTTAAGATCTAATTACATCTCATTTCAATTTTTTTTTTTAAATTACAAAAAACTCGTTGAATTTGATGGAATCTAGATACATTGTATGCCGATTTCAAATAGATTCGTTAACATTTCGATACATCGCATCATCTCGGTTTAATTTGTGTTAACTATCCTTTACTATTTTTTAAAATGATATACTTGATGGAATTAAAGTGATATCAAACTTTGATATAATAATTTTTAATTATTTTTTTTTCCATTTCATTTCAGCTGTGAATTCTTCTGAAGAAGCATTCACGCAAACGTGGTGGAAGAAATTCGATGAAACAGATAACATTTTGGACCCAAACGTTCCTATGCTCAACGTTGAATCCGTTGAAAAGGTGTTACCCAAAAAAAAAAACTTTTTTTTATACTTTATTCATGTTTAACTAGATACGAAATATTATTTCCAAATTAATAAATATACTCGATTTGTAAAAAATTTCAGGTGCCATTAACACTGGAAGATACATCTAATAATATTATGGACACAACGCTTTCAGGCGATTTATTAGAGTTGGTGGAAATAGAATCGATTTCAGAATTTTATCAACAAATGAATGAAATAAATGAGATTGATTTTGTAAAACCTACAAATACTTTGATTACTTCACCACAACTTATTGATGCAGGTTTGTTTCTAATTTTGCTTTACTTTGACACAAAGTATTAATTATTTTTTTGGGTTTGGGATTACTTATCCCATCATATACATGGTGGATAAGTTATTTGTAGCCAATTGGACATTCTTCATTGGGAAAAAAAAAGCATATATACAAGTAAAATGATTAAATAGCATATTCTGGACACTCTTAACATAACAAGTTGCTATTTTTGGACATCTTTTAAGAAATTTCTGGCTCGGCCACTGTCTCGAGATAGCTAATCCTATGAGATAACTTGTTCCCAACTGAACAACGAGTTTTCTTTAGTATTAGGATCTTCTTTTGTGTTGTATATACAGGGAATACTACATCTGTTGAACAAACATTTGAACAACAATGGCCATGTAATGTAACAATGCATACTCAAGAGGAACAATTGGCTTTACCTAAGGAAGCAATTGATTATTACTATGGTAATAAGCTCACACATGCTCTTACGAGTGTTAGAGATTTCGTTCCTGATTACATTGGAGGTGGAACCGATGCATCAGTAAGTTGAATATAATACTCGTTTTTTTAAGTATTTAAATGACAAATTATATGTTTATTATTGTTCTATTTTTGGATATATACAGTTGCTTGTTGATACAAATCAAAGAAACTCATGGAATGTATTATTAGAACAACAAACAATGGATTCTCCTGAAAGAAGTTTGAGAAGACAAGGAAAACAACCTATGGTGGAGACTGGAAGAAAGAGGAAATCTCCATTGAGTTCTCTTGGATTAGTAAGATTAGAAAAATATTTTTTCATTTTTGATTAATTTTAATTTTTTGAAAAAATATTTTTCAAATTTCCTCTAATTTAAGATATATTACTTCTATACAGTAAGGAGAAAAATATTTTCTAGAGAAACATAGGAATATTTTCCTTCATACCAAACAAATATAAATGGAGCAAAGCAATAAGAGTGGATAATATGGATATGTATTGGATTTTACCATATAGAATATGAGTCAAAATTAGATATTTTATTTATTTTCACGTAACACATTTTCAATCTAACCCTTATATATTTTGAATGAATTCATTACATGCATCATATTTTTCGAGAATGGACTTTCCTTTCTTATTTTTTTCAAATACTTTATTCTTGTGTAGGTTGGGAAAGAAATTGGAGGTCAAAGTAATTCAATGGTTGTATCGACGCAACAAGATAAACCAAAAGGTATGTAACAAAAATAGGATACTTTTTGTTATGGTCAATATTCACCTAGATAAAAATAATAAATTTTGTTGTTTATTTATGTTGAGGAAATAAATTTATTACCATATATAATTGACTTCATATATTACTTTACAGGGATTTTTCTAAATAATATTCATAACTATCATGCTACAAATACTGAGCTCTTATGTTGTCACTTTAATACACAAGGGGAGTTTTTGGCTTTTGGTGGACATGACAATAAGGTTTGTTTTATTAATTTTTGTCAAATGGGAAAACATATTATTTTAATCCGTTTACATTTTTTGTTAATGAATATTTTTTGTTTTTATTTTGTTTTATGTTTTTAGGTTATGATTTGGGATTTGAAAAATAACAATTTTAGTACTAGAGAAGGTCATTTTCAGGATATTACAGATATTCGTTTTAGACCAAACTCAACAATTTTTGCAACATCTTCAATTGACAAAACTGTGAAAATATGGGATGCAGCTGAGGTAAAATCTCTATTTCCATAAAAAAAAATTGTAAATCTCTCTTGAATTAATTTTGTAAGGAAGATTGAATCTGTAACAAAGTACGATTTTAGATTGAGATTTTATATGGTGTAGTTCGTCTTTATACGTGATTATGATTTTTGACTAGTAAAACAAATTCAATGATTCTATAACTATGTGATTTATAAGATTCTTCAATTATTTTTTTTTGTAAATTTGTGTCTATATTACAACCATGATATTGTAAATATGTCATAATTTTATCATATTATTCAGCCAACACAGACTTATGGAAGCTTAGAAGGACATTATGGGCATGTGATGTCAGTTGATTATCATCCAATAATGGTGGATATTCTCACTTCTTGTGATCACAACAATGAGATTAGACTGTGGAATGTCAGATGGGGTCATTCCTTGATCACTCTTAAGGTTGGTGTCTCTATTTTCTTCCTTTTTTATTTTTACTCTTCGTAAAATGTAAAGCTTTAACTTAAGATAAAAAAGTTTCATATCGATAAAAATATAAAAGATTGATATTAGGTATATAAATAAATAGCCGATCTTATCAACTAGTGACTTGTTTTAGAATTGTACATGTCTAGGCTTAAAATGAACAATATTACTAGTGGAACAGATCGGTTTTTAACATGTAGAGACTTCATAATTTGATAGTTAGCTGCTTTTGTTTGTTTCTCATATTTCAATTTAGAGATTTCTTAATTGACTTATTTGAAATCATTCTTGAATTTATTTTTTCATAAATTCATGGATTTAATAGTAGGAAATAATTTTACTACCATTCTTTCTTCTTTCATTCCAAGATTTTAAACATTAATAGTGGATTATTATGTGAAATATACATGCAAAAAGATGTTTTAGAAAAGAAAATTTATTTGGTAAATGTTATACAGTTGTTTTTAAGGAATTAATTATAACCATCTGTCATAATTTATATACGATTTACTTTCCTTTTTCGTTCATCACAGAAATATTAACACATTTCTATTCTTAAACTCCGTGTCCAGTTGTATTGATTCTCTCTTGGTATAAATGCAGGGAGGGAGTAAACAAGTTAGATTTCAACCTCAACTTGGGAACCTTTTGGCAAGTTGTACCCAAAATATCATAAATATGTTTGATGTTGAGACTCAAACCATTCAGAAAACATTACAAGTAAAATACTTATATATTCTTCATTATTGTTTTTAAAATTCTTACATTATTATATAACTGTGATTTCATTTTCTATGATTTATAGGGACATGTTGGTAACATTCTTTCAATGTGTTGGGACACAACTGGATATTACATGGCATCTGTGAGTGAAGATCGCGCACGAATTTGGTCTATTCGTGAAGGAATTTGTGTATTTGAATTGCTCTCTGGTGTCAATAAGTTCCAATCCTGTGTTTATCATCCAGGCCATATTCTAGCATTGGTGATTGGTACTAATAAGGTATGTTTAGTATACTTTGCATTGTTAAGTAACCAAATATAAATTTTGATACACTATAATAAATTTGAGGAAAATTTAGGATTTTTAGATATCCAAATGTATAGTTATATTGATTATTTTTTCACTTTTTTTTGCAGTTTTTGGAGTTGTGGAATCCAATGTGTAATGAAAACACAACTTCATCATTTTGTGCACATGAAGGTGTAATTTCTTCATTAGCAGATTCACGACCTAAAGGTACTATAGCTTCAGTGAGTCATGACGGATGGATGAAGATATGGTCATAAGAAATTCAAGTCGGAGCAAAATCGATGGATTGTGTATCTGATAGTTCGAGATTTTTTATTTTTCTGTCAAAATAAATCGTTTTAAAGTTAGTGCTCTTTCGAGAAATAACTTTGGATCGGGTTGGATTGTGTATCTGATAGCCCGAGGGTTTTTTATTTTTCTGTCAAAATAAATTACTTCAAAGTCACTCTTTGAAGAAATAACTTTTGATCGGGTTGGATTGAGTATCTGATTGCCCGAGGTTTTTTATTTTTCTATCAAAATAAATTGCTTCAAAGTCAGTCTTTGAAGAAATAACTTTGAATCAGGTTGGATCGGTCCATATGAGTGACTTACGATTCAAAACTTGCAGTATCTTTGTATTCTTATCAAAACTATATGAATAACTTGCCCCTTGTTTGGAGGGTTGCTATCCATTGTGTTGAATTGTGTTGTTAGTTGAAATACAATGTTTGTTTTGATTGTTATTTATATTATATTGTATCGTATTGTTTAATTCTTTCGTTAGGTAATGCTGAAAAGATTCATTTTATGTAACGATCAATTTGGGTTGATTGTATCATCACCTTAAAATTTTCTTTCTCATTATGGGTGTGTTGGTTGGGTTAAATATTTGAAAATATTTTCCAAATCAACTCATTTTTCTCAAATTTAAGGAAAATGACTACTTAAGCAAAAAAAATTCAAAGTCTCTTCTAACTTTAAATTACGATTATTTTAAATTATTTTGTCCCTATCCTCAAACCAGCCCCAAAAAATAATTAAAGCTTCTTTTTAAAAAATATTTTCTATTTCAAATTTTTATTTTCCCCTACCGCCGATCCTCTCCTCGCCAGCCCCCCCCCCCCAAAAAAAAAATACATTTTATTTTTAAATATTTGTCAGCACCCCTTACCCCCTAAAAATTTGATTTTGTTTTTAAAAAATATTTTCAACTTCATAATTTTATTTTTTTTCCCACCCCTACCCTTGATCCACCCACCCCCACCAGTCTCTCCATGAAAAAAGATTAAAGTTTGTTGTTAAAAAATATTTTTAATTTCAAAATTTCAATTTTTTCACTCTTACCTTTGTTCCCCACCCCGTCCCAAAAAAATTGAGTTTGTCTTTAAAAAATAGTTTCAACTTCAAAATTTCATTTTTTTACTCCTACTCTCGACCCTCCCCCCCCCCCCCCCTCCAAAAAAAAATTATTTTTAAAAAATATTTTCAACTTCAATTTTTTATTTTTTCACGTCTACTCTCGACCCCCCCCCCCCCCAAAAATTGAGATAATTGTATCGGATGACAAATTAATAATATAAAATAAATATATTAGCTACCCTTTGATTTATTTGTGTTCCATAGCGAATTGTTTGTCAATCCCTCTCTCCCTCATATTCTCGCTCGCCACTCTCCCTCTCTCGCTCGCTTCCTGTCGCTCGCCTCTCTCGTTTTATACAACAGAATTGTATAAATTGTGTTTCTAGTTGTATAAAGCGAGAGAAAATTGTATCAATGCATGCAAATATATATATTTTCGTCCTATACACTTATAATTATACAATACAAATATTTTTCTGCCCAAGTCTCTTTTGCCTTTCTCGTTTTATACAAACTTAAATTGTATATAATTTCTCTCTTTCTCGTTTTATACAATTCGATTCAATTGTATATTTCCTGCACAAGTCTCTTTTTGCCTTTCTCTCTTTCTCGTTTTATACAAATTCAAATTGTATACAATTTATTTATTTCTCGTTTTATACAATTCAATTCTGCCTTTCTCGTTTTATACAATTCAAATTATACATAATTTCTCTCTTTCTCGTTTTATACATTTCGTTTTATACAATTCGCTTCAATTGTATATGTATAGCGAATTATACATATATAAGTTTGATATGGAGCGCAATTATGCAAACTTTGCTATAGCATACAAATATAAATTTTATGTTTGCTATATGTGAAAGTTGCTCAAAAAAATTTAAGTTATTTTTTTTAAAAAAAAATCAATTTCAAAAATCATTTTTCTACTCTAGTAAAAATAAAATATATTTCTCAAAAATATTTTTGAAAATCTTTTTCGAAAAATATTTTCTACTAAGCAACCAAACATGAAAAAACAAGTAAAAGATCTACTTGTTTCTGAAAAAACATTTTTCACGGAAAATATTTTCCTTCATACCAAAAACAACCTTGTCTTAATTTATTACTGAATAATTATATTTCATCTTTTAATCTACCTTTTCTTTATAACTCTATCCCGTACCCCACCTTTTCCCATAAATATATCATTTAAATTATGAATGTATGGCGTTGTATAACGATAAAGAACGATACAATTTAACTAAACATTGTTTCATTAAAATAATATGATACATACCAATGAGGTTTTATTTCATATCAAGAAAGGTGACCTTATATATTTTTTTCCTTTTTTTTCCTCGTGTTCTTTTCTTCTCTCGTTTTTTAAGTGAAAAGTATCCAAAATTTTCCATAACTAATATTTTGTAACTGAAATTTTATATTTAGTTTTACCTTGATTTTTTTTAATCACAACTTTTCTCTACCTCTAATAAATGTATCTCTTCATCTTTAAAGTTATATAGGATGAAAAAAAGATAATAAAATATATTGACTCCTTTGTTCACAACCATTGTATTTCTTTTTTACTAGGAAGTATACGGAAAAATATATTGAAAATCATATAAATTCCAATACTGTTTACATTAAGGAAAAGTTGTGTTTTGTATTCTCTAAATATCAGACATTATTAGACAGAACTTTTCATCTTAAACTTTACATAACAAAACTAGAAAGCTACACAGCCTCACACACAACAATAATCGCCCAGCAGTAGTTCAAACATATCTTTAGGTGTAAGAAAAGTTGTTCCACCTAAAATTAATTCGACTTCAGGCCTGTTGCTCTCGGATAATGCCTCCTGAGCTTCTCGAACCTATTGATAGAACAAGGAGGGACTGTTATTTCATGTAGCACCTACGAGCATACTTCAATTTAAAGAGAAAGGATAACAGTGTTTTATAGTGATTGAACAAGGAGGGACTGTTATTTCATATAGCATCAACGATGTCAGGTTACTCTGTCCACCAATGCTTGGACAGATAGAAAGAATCACCTAGTGTTTTTGTTGTCTCCGATGAGTTTAGAACCTAAAACCTCACGGTTCTCAACCACTTCATTGACAACTAGGTCACACTCTTGGTTGCCCATCAACGAGCTTATAGCAGTGTTTTATAGTCTTTTCGCTTTATTAACTAATATATTAACCGTTGTTGCATGTGTTACAAATTCATTAAACCAATATGAAAGCAGAAACATGAAATGCACTAAGAGTTCAAGGAAAACAAACCTCTACACCATTTATGCCTCCCACAACAAACACGAGAATAACATCGTGATCTGCCAGACTTGGTTTTGCCTGTGCAAGAATTCCAGAATCAAATCAGTAACTTAGGCTAGCAATGAAAATATTGACATCTAATTGAATCCTACCTGCCCAAGGCCGAATCTCCCAAACCCGCTTTTGAATAGGCGGCCAACAGTAGATGAATGATACTCTAAGCCAGGTACTTCATGCTTATCTAACACCCTTGATATCACTTTATAAAGCAGTCCTTTGTTTGAGTAAGGATCATCATTGAACTTACTCAGAGCCTGTGACCACTCTCTGAATGAAACATTCTTTTTTAAGCTGGACAATTTGTGAAAAATTTGAATAGATTATCCACCCTATCACGTAATTCTAACTTTAATTGCATGCCATCATACACTTGCTCTTTTCTTTTATCTTTTCCAGAATCTTCATCACCCCAACTACCCCAATCGTCATCATCAAAATCAATGCTTTCGGTATTAGAAAGATCTTCCTTCTTCTCTTCTGATTTTCTGTTAAAGTTGGCTTCTAGATCCTGAGTTAAACCTTTCAGAAACTTTAGATTCGCAACTGTTGGGTTCTCAACAATCGCATCAACAATTGCTTCTTTCATAAAATGTTCCTCTTGCCAAGAGAAAGGACCAACAGTCCCAGAAGATGGGAAATTCTCACCTGCCAATATATATCCAACAACTGTGAGTAGCAGAGCATCTTGTAGAGTAAGAAGCCCCCGTTGAGCATCCATTTTATCATTACCCTGTGAACTAACTAACGCACTTTTATTTATGAGATCACTAATTTGAGCAGCAAGACTTTGGCTTGTGTCCCCAGCATTTACGTTCAGTATCTTCTCAGCACTGCTAAATGCATCCCATTTAGCACTATGTGATTCATCTAATGCAGATAGTGCTGCTGCAGCTAGCTGGATAATTCCTTTGTTTTTCGCCAGCAATGACTGGCTTTTAGCTAATGCCTTAATCATAGTCTGCAGATCTGATTTTGAAGCATAACCAGGACGTATTTTTGCATTCAATGATATATTTTCTCGACGTAAACTTTCTTGCAGCCATTTCTTGATCAGCACAGACCCATCTTTTGATCTTCGCTCTAGTATGGCTTCTAGGTACGGCGTTCCATGAAAATTTTCCGTAGAGACGAAAGAACCACAAAGAAGGTCACTCTGAAAATCTTGTGAGGACATTTCACCACTAAGTTTAGTGCTAAAATTCACCAACTCAGACATCTGAGAAGTTGAGTCTCTTGAATTCCAACCACAGAGAAATGCTTCAACGCTTTCCACCAGCTGAAAGTTGTAAGAACTTGAAGTATCCTCTCTTAGGATATTATTGAGTGGTATCTGAACGGTGAGGGGAGAACGTTGTAAGTAAGCAGGGCCAAGTTTAACCTGGCTTTGGGAGCTTTTAGCTTGACTTAAGGATGCCATCCGTTCTCTGTGAGGCAATGATGAAAACATTTGATCCACAAGTGAATCCCCATGACAACATGGAGTAAGAAGGTCAAGAGTACGGTCAATGAGTAATAGCCCTGCAGATCTCTTACGTCGACCGACATCATAAAGACTTGACATGTCTGTTAGAAGCTTTCCAACAGTTTTTGAAACATCACCCAGGGAAAATATCTCAAGTTTCAGGTCCATCTTTGCCGCCAGATGATAAAGAAATTGAGCGGTAAGAGTTGCCCCAGGAGGGACATCCTCACCGTCAGCAGTTGTCCCAGTACTTATTGGAGGTAACCCGAAGCTTATAGAGTTATCATGTTCAGCGGATAGGTACGCTTCGGCAACTGATCCTTCTGAAGGCAAGACAAAGAATCTAGGTGAAAAAGGACACAAGACCAGAGGAAAGTGATGCACAGAAACTTTCAACTTTTCCCGTACATCTTCTGTCCGGTCAACTACACTGTCTTCATATGAATTTTGTGCACTTGCAACAGAACTGAAATTAAAAGGCCCCTCTTCGCTGGTGGTTAATTGTGACCATCCTTCATCTTCAGCGGACGTACTTTCCTTTACTATGCTTTCTCCGGTATGGCTAGAGTTCATCAGAAACTTTCTGGCAAGCTCCTCATAATCTTGGACAAGCAAAGATTCATATTCATGATATGCATCCGGTCCTAAAGGTGATTCAGGATATGCTGAGTGACCTGTCTGAAATAAGTGAATTTGGGCACACACTTAAAATGAGGTAAGACATTGCAGATTGATCATACAAGAAGCTATTAAGTGACAATTTCCTATGTACATTGGGTGGGAATGTCAATGACATATTTAAGACCTAACATATACCAGTAAAATAGACAACCTCGAAGTCATTGCAGTAGGACATTAGTCCAAAAACACTAGACTAAATTTCTTATAACAGATAAAAGTACTTTCAGCTCACAGTGCAGCCTTCTTGATTGAGATATTACTGTTGGTGAACAGAGAGTATTTGATATGACAAGCAACTCCAGTGCCAATATTGAACTTATTTGATACATTAGCTTCATCAGGGTTTATTAACGACCTATGTTCACAACTAATAGAAAAGTGACACAGTGATTACAAAGAGACAGACCATCAATAACATGAAATAAGGTCAGAAAAAAAAGACGTTATCCTGGCTAGAAGTAATTTTCCATTATATCTGTAACTAACTTGAACACGTGTCCTTACAAATAATCTAACACTAAGTTCAGTGAAAAACAAATTAAGGTATAGTTGTGGTGGCCAGCAAATCTCATCTAGAATGGGGAAGCCACTCGTGAGTGAAAGAAAATGATTTCCATTGAAACTTTGCTGTCCATCCTGTATTCTCAGCCGAACCCCCCTAAGTGAAGGTAATATGCTCAGTCCTTCTCTTAGCAGTGCTCAGAAGCTTTCTTTTGTCCTACTAAGACCAAGAGGACGAGCTAACCTTGACCACAGCACATTTCAATAACAATATGACTATCCTTTAATTCACAATCAGAGTACATAATGACAAATATATTTTGAGATAACATCTAGTAAATCTCGCCTTCAATTAATTAGAAAGGCATCGTTGTATTGAGTGGAGTGTTGGTCAATTGAGAATTATCACGTTCAGACGATTAAAGTGGTTGAAATGAGGATGCTGAGATGGATGTCTGACAATACTAGGGAAGGATAAGATTAGAAATGAAGCTATCCAGGACAAGGCGAGAGTGGCTTCAATAGAAGACAAAATGCGAGAGGCCACCCTGAGATGGTTTGGGCATGTGAAGAGGAGGTGTACGGATGTCCCAATGTGAGAGGTTGGTTATGGATGATTTCAGGAGAGGTGGATGTAGACTGAAGAAATAATGGGGATGGTAATTAGACAGGACATGACCCAGCTGCAACTTACCCTGGATATGACCTTAGATCGGATATGAAGGACATGGATTAGGTAGAATGTTAGTGGGTAGTCCAGTGTTGTGTAGTTTATCATATCATACGGGTAATAGTACTCTTGTTCTATTGTTTCTTGTACTTTCATTAATTCTTCTTCTTAACTGCTTTGGGCTGCTCCTGCTACTATTGTCTTTTTTCCTTGAGTCAGGGGTCAATCAGAAACAGCCTATCTACCTTGCTTGAGGTAGAGATAAGGTCTGCGTACACTCTACCCTCCCTATACCCACTTTGTGAGACTTCACTGGTATGTTGTTGTCAGTTTTTCTTGTCAAGGAACAGGAAAGAGAATCTGCAGGAAATTCTGGACGAACATACATATAAAAGTTAAAAATTACAGTAAGTTATTCTATCTTTGTAGAGACATATATACTGACTACCAACCAAGAAAGATCTGCATGTCTCCCATTTTTCCTAAAGCTTAAAATTAATTCAGATGTAATGGATGGATATATGTATATTTTCTTTCAATAAAGAATAATGTGGTTTATGTAAGCAAAACAACAGGTAATAACAACCAATATATATCAGGTATCATTGTCA
Organism: Solanum lycopersicoides; assembly: GCA_022817965.1. Classification (NCBI taxonomy): domain Eukaryota; kingdom Viridiplantae; phylum Streptophyta; class Magnoliopsida; order Solanales; family Solanaceae; genus Solanum; species Solanum lycopersicoides. The sequence continues at coordinate 6,220,169 of CM040629.1, forward strand.
AATTTAATGAGTACAAAATCTCAGAAGAACATTTTATCCACGGGCACAAAAGTACCTCTGAAATGCATGTAAATATAGCACAGCTGCGCAGAGTCTGAAATGCACTCAGGCAACGTAAAATGTATCTATGTGCATCACTTAGAAGACGTGACGTGATAACAACAATTTTCTTTGCAGGCCCAGAAGTCGAATTCCAATCAACCACCTACAAGGAAGACATAGACGACTGGTTCAAACAAAAGGTAGATCAAAAACTGGAAAAGAATCAATACAAGAGGCTCCTTTTTTGTGGGTGTGTGTATATATATATAGCAGTTTTCTTCTCTTCGTAGTAAGAATTTTATGAACACTTAAACATTCTGTCCAATAATCTACTGTAGATGCTTACACGCTAGCCATGTGCATGACTAGCGGTAACTGATATGTTCCTTACTATTTTCAAGGAGATATTTTTTATTAATACAAAATCAATCAATGTTTTCCCTCTTCTATTTTTTATGTGGGTGGGGGTGGGGGGGGGGGAGGGAGAATAAAGCCTACAGTCATATTACATTTAAGATACATAACAATAACATGCAGTTTTCAAACACAAACTACTTCTCCTGAAGCGGAAGCATATAATGTTTCCTTTTCCAATGTGAAGTGAAGCTACTAACCTACTACTTATGGAGTATGGTGCGCATCTGTGATTATGCAACTTAAACTATATCATGATATTAACTAAAAGATAATTCAAGCAACAAATTCTACCTCAACTAAAATAAGTAAAAATATTGTTACCTTATCAAGAGGAGACATTTTCTCCAAGCTGCAAATGGCATGTGCACCAAGCTCCAAAAACAGAGAGAATGCTCCAACATATTCAAAGCTTTCGGTACACCCTGCATCCAGATAAATTATGGCATCTCTAATTTCATCTGATATCTGCAAAAAAATATAGAAAAACTTTGAAGTTGAATTATTGCTCCCAGAATTCAGGAGAAAAATCAAGTTAAAATCATTCACCATGCTGCCTTCAAAGAGAAGTTCCAGTAACTATACAAGTACAGAAGTGCCTTTTGCTTATTATATAGATTAGTACAGATGAGGGCTCGCTCACTTGGTGAGCTCCCTGCCTTCCACAATTGAGGTGGAGAGTTCAAACCCCAACAGTAGTGATAGCATTCCCTTCCCCTTTCCTCCCCTCCCCCTCCCCCCGTGCAATAAAATAGTTTTTAGAAAAAAAGTACATAGGTGAGGAAAAACAGAAGAGAAATAACATAAATAATATTAAACTATTTTGCCTTCTATAAAAGTAGAGTTGACCTAGTTCTCTAACTTTCTAGATATTTTATTAGAAGAGAACATAACGAGACTAGATTAAATTTTCATCATAGACCAAGTTCTTTCTAAAATCTATCATAATAACAACAACTACGAGGCTTCAACCCAAAACAAATAGGGATCGGCTATATGAATCCTCGTTGTCCATGTTGCTCCAATTAAGTTTATCGAAGTATGATGTTACATAAAAATTAGAATAAAAATAAATTAAGAAGCACTATTAATAATATTTTCTTCTATAGATGACCAGACTAAGTCTCCTCGAAAACATTGGACCTAAAGTAAATAGACTAGCCAGCCTAAAGTGTAACAACAGTTATACCAACTAATTGGTATCACCTATACAGATTTGGTTCTTCCATATTAGTCCTATTTTTCGCTAGGTCTGCATGGAGCCCAAGAGATTGTGAATCTTTTGAGACAATTTCCTTCCATGTAATTTTAGCTCTACCTTGTTCTCACCATAATTTCGCACTTATAGACCTGTGTATCCAGAGGCCAATGTAGAACATGACTAAACCACCTCAAGTGATCTATGTGTATTACTTGCACCTTCTGACAAATGTTGTCAACTTTAATCTTTTTTTATCTTGTATGATCAGCCATTAATCTTATCATTTGAATCTATGTAACACTCATTATAAGGATATGTTTCTTTTCTAAATTCTATCAGAGAAGAAATGGCATTAAATGAATATGACCTTTTTCCTTAGCTTTAAGTATACGTGACCTGGAGTTTCCACGGAAATTAGAAAGGGAAAAAATAGGGTATCAACGTTGTTCCTTCTTAAACATAAGAAGACAATAATAATAAAATTGGAGAAAAGATTGTTGAGTTTAGCTATTTACCAATATAATCTACCATCACACATTAACACGAAACTATCCTTCTTCCTCCCTTCCATTTTATTTATCACGTAGTCAACCGACCAAATAGAAAACCTCACAAGCATTACATAAAGTAGAAAATGTAAAATCTATGTGTCATGAATTCGAAGTTCTCCCTCAATCTATTCTCCTATAAAATTTCAGGCACTATTAACATCCATGTGTGTGGCTTTGCAGTTGATAAGACTGGAATGAGGATCACAAAAGAACATGGTTAGAATCCCAACAAAACCAGAGTTGGTGATTTTTCTGCATGTAAATTACATTGTTGGTGTTAGTGGGAGGATCAGGGTACCTAATTGGATAGTCGAGTGACTAAATGTCAATCAATAAAACAAAATATATGTTTCAAAAAAAGATTTTGGCGCATCATATCTGCCTATGAGAAAAGCATAAGAAATATCGGTCCGAGTACTAATGTACAAGTTATAATGAATCTCAGAATCCTTGAGCATAAAACAGAGCCGAATGGATATAGAAGAATCACGTTATATACAATTTAGTTTGGAATTGAGGCATAGTTAATAGAACCAAAACATTCATAAAACAAAGAAATTTGTGATCTCTTGGTTAGACACTAGCCTGAACTTCTTAGCTACTTAGCCATCAATTCCTAAAAATCATTTCCTCCCTAAATTCTAGCGATGCAGTTCAACCTTCAAAGCAGATAAATTTCCGAATGCTCAATTTGATCAGTAGTAGAACTGAGTAAACAATTCAAACTTGACAATTTTAATACATCGAACAATGTATGATTAACGAAAAAATACTCCGGGATTGAGAGAATACTCACTTGTCTAATGGAATCCATACAGCACTTGATCACATCAACCGTAGCCATAATTCCTCTCACGCGATGTTGCCGGTGCCGGAGCAAGATATATTACCGGCGACGGAATCCCGGCGAATTTCACTTCAATCACAGTTCGATGGCCCGGATCAACTGGATTGTGAAGGCAGCATAATCACGGACCCGCTGGGCTTCTACTGGGCTCTCTCTTGTGATGTGGAAAAAAATGCTCTATTTAATAAATAGCCAAATTTAATAAAGTTTTTAAAGTTTAGTCACATCAAAAAATCAAATTGGTCTAAAGTTTCAAACTTTAAATATACAAGTTTGAAGTTGGATATAGTAACGGAAAATTAGACAAAAGTTCGACTTTAAAGATTGACGTATCAAACTTGAGTCGTTTCCAATGAATAATGAATGGGAATTTTCACATATAGTCACTCAAAAATAATTTAATTACTCTCCAATAGCTATAGTTTGATGATGTAGCTATATGTTATACAGAGGAAAGAGGCGAGCGAGACTGGAAGAGACGAGTGAGAGAGGGCAAAGAGTGGGAGAGAGGTGAATTATATATGTATATTAGATAATCGTATATTATACATATGTACTTGTATATATTGCAAGAGAGATCGAGCGAGGAGGAGAGAGGCGAGCGAGATTGGGAAAGAGAGAGGAGAGGGGGCGAGCGAGATTAAGAGAGAGCCGAGCGAGAGAGAGCATAGAGTGGGAGAGAGGTGAATTGTATACGTATATAAGTTAGATAATTGTATATTATACATATGCACTTGTATATATGGCAAGCAAGATTGGGAGAGAGAGGAGAGAGAGGCCAGCGAGATTGGGAGAGGGAGGAGAGAGGGGAGTGCGAGAGGGGAAAGAGTGGGAGAGAGCTGAATTGTATATGTATATCGATTAGATAATAGTATATTATACATATGTATTTTGTATATTCTGGCGAATTATACATATACAAACGCGGTTAATTATACAACTCGAAGTCAACGCACATTATAATGTTAGTCGCGAGTGGTAATTATAGCAAACTATAACTATGATGAGTAATTAAGTAATATAAGTTTGCTTAACCGCATAATTTTTTCAATAATAAATCAAAAGACTTAAAATATTTAGAGGAGATCACATTTAAATTTTGGAACTGTTTAGAGGGTATTTGAACTAGTTGGGATTGAAAAAAAATATCCTATAAGTATACTTTATTGTATCAACATTATTAGGTATATACACCTTAGAGACTTTATACATAATATATATTTTACTATTTATGCAATATTGTATCAAAGCCTACTATTTAATAGCCTGCAAACCACACCGCACTAGGCAAGTCCTATGCGACAGACTCGACTCAAAAGGCGTTTGAGATAACCGCCCCCAAACCAACTAAGCCATATTTGATTTTTTCTTTGGAGTTTCAAAGGATTCCCCGCAATGTTCGTGTCCAAAGTATTTTCACTAAGATTCCCAACGATTCTACGCAGAATTTGTATTCCATTTCACAAATAATCACTGTTAGTTCATTAGACTATAGCAAGGTACAAGAGTTTTTAGTTCACATATTCTTACAGAATTATGTATCTCAATACTTTTGCATTAAAGATAACTAAATTGCTTATAAAACATTGATAACTAAACAAATGATGACTATTAGTAATATCTTGTCTGTACATAAAGAAAATATGAACATATTCAATTTATACTCAAAATCTAGATCCACATTATGATGTATCATTTGGCAATCCTTCACAAAGTAGGAGTAAGGCTACGTCCCTCTACCTTTCTCCACTTAAAGTTCGAGTTTTCGTTCAAATATCAATACATTTACCTTTCTCATAAACAAGAAATCCCAACATGCAAGCTGGGATTAAAGTTTACATTGAATTTCAGGATCATCTGTACAGTAAACTCTAATTCCATCATGTAATTACAGGATATGAGTTTGCAGTTATAAAGCCATTACAACTGAAGAGAAAGTATAGAGTCTATACAGCAAACAATATATTATTGGCCACCTTCGCGCCAATCTTACTTTTCGATATGCACAAGAAAGTATGAGAAATAAACCAGAGGCGTTCAGAAAAGCCTTTACATCTTCTGCTGAGCTTCTTCTATACATGTCAAAGCCCCGAATTCCTGACAGAATGGTGAAATTCTAAGCAGAGAAACTAAGAAACCGGAAAAATTAAGGAACACTTACAGAATAGGCATCGAGTTCAAGAAATAAATGAAGACTGTTGAGGCTTGTGAACATAAACATGTCATGATATTTGTTTGGCTATAAAAGCTTCTCATCAAGGATAAAACGGAAGTTCGACTTGAATTGTTTCTAAGTTTAGAAAGTTGTTATTGCAACAGACTAAAAAAAAAAGTGTTGCCACATAAACTGGAATTGGGGGGTGGGGGATCAGACAATCAGCATACATTCATAACTCATAATTCTCTTCACTCTCGTAAGAAAATGGATCTTGAACCTAACTCAACCGCAAAAAACTAGCTCAAGAGGTGAGGATTTCCAAAATCAAATTAAAGAGACCACTCATTCCTTAAAGGTCAGCGATGTGGGACTCTTTCAGAACTCGAAAAAACAAAGGATGGGGGGAGGAGACAAATAAATAAACTTGTACATTGAAAGAAATAAAGAATTTACCTCAAAGAGTTTCACAGATGCTGTTGCTTCTTTGTCATTTTAACAATTGTTTCCCACTTGGAATCACTAGGTAGTGGCTTAGAAGACTGGTTATTAGGATTTAGTCCTGTCCCGATATAAGCCCGTGAAAATGTATTCTTTGTGGATAAAGAAGGCAAAGTGCGGCAAAGCCATGAATCTGATGGAGATTTCGGTAAAGGTGGTGGAGCAAGAAACTCTGGGTGCACTTTGCATGAGTTCTCTAACTTTTCTCTTCTCGGAATTGGCTTTCTGTTTTTTTCTACACCATCACTGTCAGACTTTACTAAGTTCGTTGTATCTTGGTAACAATCTCGAGCTTGACCGGTAGATGTCCATGCTTTCGTCTCTCTTTCATTGTTCAGTCTTTCTGCTGAACGTGGTGGATTGAAGTCAGCATTCCTTTGAAGATATGGCTTTAATGAAGTCTTAGACGAATAAAGTGAAGAATCTACAAATGGTTTTTGTTTTATCATCTGTTCAAGTATCTCAACGTCCTCGTGTTGTAATTTGTATGGTTTTTTATCTAGAGAACATGATACCTTAACTGACGAATCAATTTTATGCACAATATCTATGTACAGAGTTTTCTCTACAAAAGGAGTTAAAACATCTACTTCCCTGATACTGTTCTGATCAGACAAGCACTTGAGCTCGGGATTATTTTCTTCCGCGTTCGTGCCAAGCATTGTCATATTATTGTAAGGGTCATTGGCATAAGTTGAATAGGTCCTGCCCTTAACATCGTTCTTATCCTCGTGTAGTTGAGTTGTTATGGATCCAACGACAGACTTTTGCTCACTTACATCAGATGTTGACCGCTGTAAAAGATAACAAGAATTCTAATTATAGTTTAGTCAAAGTAAATCTAGGCAAGAGAGTTAGCACAACGCGAGTGGATCAAGCAAAGAAATGAGTGCCAGGATAAAAGGAATGGAAGTTCATACCTCATTTTCTGTTCCGCTAAAAGAAGTAGTAGAAAAGGATCCAGTTTGTGTTCTACTGACAGTAGAGGTAGGTATTCGAGGTCTAGAACTCATTGCAGGTACAGGATTTAGAAGACGAAAAGAACTTTTCAAGCAAAAATGAGGCAACAATCCACAAATATTAGTAGATAAATTTCCACTTTCATAACAGTCATCATCACTTTCTTCCTCTTCTTCTTTATAATCATGAGCTTGGGAATGATAAAGCGTAAAACTAGGTCCGTAGCGCAACTGAGGCTGTTTATCCCCATTTATTATATTCTTCGTCTGTCTTCGTTGATCCACGACAGGTGGTTGCTTCTTGCGGACATAGTAAGGTGTTTCTGAAGTCTTGTCTGAAGTCATTGCCTTAGCTGCTGGTAGAAATCGACCCATCATGAAATCCTTAGTCTGCGGATTCGTTGAAGAAGTTCGAGAATGTTTTGCATTTGGCTCATCAAATTCACTTAAGCCACTTACACTACAATCTAGGAAGGATGATGCAGTTCTTGAAAGTGCATCCAAGGCATCCAAATAGGTTTCATCATCATCCTCCGATTCGATCTTTTCCTTATCGTGCATCATCTCTTTTGAGCTGTCAAAACTCTCAATCTTCTTTACATTTTCATCTGAAGAAGAAGTGCAACTCAGCATGGCAGTTTGAACTTTTCCTGTTTGATCAAAATCCTGGTTATCTCTTAACTTCCGCCCAGGTGGAAGCTTTGGTGCGGTAGGAGGTTTCTCCGTGAAATGAGTTTGTGGTCTGCTCTCATCCTTTGGCCTTCCGGGGGTCTGTTCCCAGAGGAAAGGAACAGATCCTGGCTTTACGACTAATCCTGAGTTCAGTTCTGATTTGTAACGAGGAGGATGTGTCATAGTGGGAAAGGAATTGTCGAATTTCTTTTTCTCATCTCTCTGGGAAATCATTGCCGGAGAGATTCGTCTTACTGACAAAAGAGGTTGATTAAACTTCAATTGCTTGCCCTCCATGAGATGATTTGGCACTGCCTTATTTCTGCACACTCAACAATCAAATTGTGAAAAATTCTTCAATGTATGACAACAACAAAACGATAACGCAACAGGGGCCAACTGATCGATGATGTTACACCAGTTCCTTCATTTTTAACTATAACAACACACTAAACCTTATAGAAATGATGTTGTGTGTACTCAAAGCTTAGATAAACTCTATGTAAATAGATACGTATTTAAAATAACGAAACCACTTTCACTTTCCATAACAAAACGAAAGAAAGTCAGCCTATTCCTGAAATCTCGCTACCTCTCGGCCCCTACTTGCTTATTCGCAATTACTGTCAACAAAAATCAGAAACATTTTTCTGGAGAACTCTATGGGGAAACCTTGGCTAAATAGTTCAAAGTGAAACAGACTTTCGATTGATAAGAGTGTCTTCAATTATGTTGCTGAAGACACTCTTCAAATATACCGGAAGTAGTTTATTTTTGGAGGATTTGATACAGGTCCGGCAGAAGAGTCCAAGCAACATACGTCGATCTTCAGAACAATTCCATTGGCCAATGACAATAAGATTGAAGAGGAAAGCAGGTGAAGAGAAACATATATTTTACAAGCCTAACTATAAAATCTTGAGGACATCATTCATTCATCAATGCGATTATGACACTTCTCATATTCGTACTATCAAGATCGACTTGATGGTGTGATCCAAGTAGATAAATCTTTTATGGTAAACTCCACCTCGCCAAACCACCTACATGATAATTTTGACTCGGACTTTCAACCAAGGTGCTCCCTGAAGCGGAGCTAGGATTTTGAGTTCATGGGTTCTAGATTCTTGAAAAGGCAACTTACTAGATTTTGAGTAAATTATTTATACATATAGAGTTCATAAGTACTGAGAATACAAAGGTCTAGCCAAAACTACTGAGTTCTACATGACTTGTAGCCCGAGTTCCGAGTTACTTAGAATCAACTATATGACTCCATTCATGTCCAATTCATTTCAAAACAAGATACTTTTGGCATTTCTTTAACATTATCATATAACTTCTTCTTTTTTGGAACTCCAGGATAACCCGCAGCCGCTACAACCTCTGTCCTTCGGGTGAGCACTTTGTGCGCACTGGGTAAACCCCCCACTCCCCACTCCCCACTATGTAATAGTCTGCAAATCACACAGGGGATGTAAACCGCACTAGGCAAGCCCACTGGGTAAACACCCCACTCCCCACTATGTAATAGTCTGCAAACCACACAGGGAATGTAAACCGCACTAGACAAGCCCACTGGGTAAACCCCCACTCCCCACTATGTAATAGTCTGCAAACCACACAGGGGATGTAAACCGCACTAGGCAAGCCCTATGGAACAGGCTCGACCCAGAAGGAATTGAGGGGGGATCGATCGCGGGTCATCCGTGTGGATAACCACCCTCCAAACCACTTTGACATATAACTACTTTGACATTACAAATCTTTAACCAGAAACAATTAAAGAGACTACATAATTTTCATTTTGCAGTATCAAGATACTTAATTTGGATAGCAATTTAGAATCTGAACTTTTAACAAACATAGATTTTCCTTCAAATAACTAGTCAACTTCTCCAAACTCCATAATCTCTATTTCCTAGCACAACATAACTCAAAAAAAAAAAAAAAGAGCTTTTGCAAAAAATAATTTTGCTTTCAAAAAGAAGTGTTTATTTCAACTGTTTTTCTGAAGGACAAAAAAAATAGTTACTCCTACTATCTTTTTCAAGATTTCACACTCAGGTTTTTAATTTAATTCAAAAAGAGGTAATATTTTTTTTTTCTAAAAAAAACAAAACAAAGTTCAACAATTTATAGAAAAATCCAACAAATGTTCCCACAAAATTTTGTTGTAACATTTCCTTTAATAGCTTGATTATTCAGAAGATTGAAACTGGAAAAGAATTCTTGAAATTCAACTAAAAAATTACCTTTTTTAAAAAAAAAAATCTTTCAAAAAGAGGATAGTACTAACCTTTTTTTGCCAAAAAAAAAAAATCTTACAAAAACTTTGTTGAAAAGATTGAATCTTGAAGAATTCTTGAAATTCAGCTAAATAAGCCTAGGAAAAAAAATTAAATATCCAATAATAAACATATAAATCCAATAGAAAAGTTTCTAAAAAAAAAAAAACAGAGAAAAACAACATATACAAGAACATAAATAAAAATTAAAACTGATTAAAAACACAGTGTACCTTTATCAAATGTATGATCTTGACTTGAAATAGTTATTTTCCTTTGCTGAATGATTGAATTAAAGTGTTTAAAATAACTATAAAAAAAATTCAGAAAAAAAGAAAAAAAAAGTGAGAAATGAGATAAGAAAGATAAACAGAGAGATTATAGTTAAAGAATAATTTTTTTATTTTTTTTTTGTATTGTCCAATTGAACAAGTTTTGAGCTTTGCTTCAATGGAAAAAAATCCAAATTGCTTTTTAATTTAATAAATTAATAAAGTCTTGTAGTTAGTTAAGAAGAATCAATACGTTTCTTTTGACTAGCGTTTACTTCAGTTATTATGCATTTGTATTTGCCTCGTGATTAATAGGATTAAATCACGTGATAACATTTATTTGACAAAAGAAAAATATCTAAATTTACTACGATAACAATAATAATATATTTATATTATTTGAGTAAATTTTTGAGAAATAACATTTTTATCTTTACGAAGTAAGAGCTAAGAATGCGTAGTAGGGGGGCGGTTTTATAGCTTTGTTCAAAAAAAATAATTGTCTTAGGCTTCAAAATTTGAGGGGCCTTAAAAAAAATTAAAAAAAAGATTATAAGCATTTTTTTTAAAATATGGAATATTATTTATAGAAAATAAAAACACAAATTATGAATATTATGCCTCAAGAAAGATTAAATGATTGAATATAATAAACTTCATAAAGAATATATATTCAAATTTAAGTTCTCCATTTAGATTTGATTTTAGGTCATCGACCCTAATAATCTAAGCATTTTCTAAATTATGAGTAAAAAACTCTTGAGGAGAAAAATATTGACATTCAAATATTTCAAAATTGTTCAATTTTTATCATCTTGTTATATATATATATATATATATATATATATATATATATATATATATATTTGCCTATTCCTATTATTTTAATTATCAAATTATCTTATATTTATTTTTCTCAATAGCGAAATATATTTTGCCTATTCCTATTATTTTAATTATCAAATTATCTTATATTTATTTTTCTCAATAGCGAAATTCAAACATCAAATCAAAAAATTTAATCAAGTGTCTTTAGTAGAGGGAAAAAAACAATATAAATTTATTCCTTATTGACTTTATGGACTCGATTATATAATTAACGAGAAAAGGTTAAATAAGATAATACTTAAATATTAATAACAATAATTTAAAGATGTTAGAATTATTTTTTTAAAAATTACAAAAAAGTAAATAAAATATTTTTCTTTATTTAAAGAGTTTGGGGATGGGAGGGGAAGGTCCCTCATACTCATAAAAGTCATCCTAGCTATTCATATTTAAATTTTTGTGACTCAACCAACTTGTCCATTTAATCATTGATGTATTACTAATATTAATCATAAATGTGTTATTCTTAGACTTTTTGGACACTTCATCATTCTACATGGTTTTGTGCAATAACTAACTTTTTGCCAAATAAAAAGGCCGTCTTTTAATTCACAAACCTCTTTATAATAATTAATCGTTATAACAATATTTCATTATAATAATTTGATTTTAAAAAAAATATTTCATTATAATAATTTGATTTTAAAAAAAAAATTCTTATGTTGTAGATTATGCTTTTCATTATTTTTATTTTAATTTGTCGCCCTTAATATATCATGAAAAGATGCTTGTTTTTTTTTTATATATTTTATTTTAGTATTAGTTACTTATTCCTTAAATTATTATTTAAGATCTAACTAAAAATCAATGAATAAAAATGATATCATAAAATAATTATATTAATTAATGTATTTTAATGAGTGTGTCAAATCCAAATTTATACTTCGTCATCTACCTACATGGTTTTGTGTTTAAGGAGACTAAATTTAAAATTAGAAGTATAATAAAGTAGGAATACTGTCGGTGATTAAGGCATATGATTAGCCTTATAAATTGGATTTTATCTAATCTTTTCAGATTTGTTTTACCGTAGAAAATCTTAACGTTGCGATATTTTGAATATACACTATGTAGTTTTGATCATGTGCAATAGTTTGTGAATCAAATCGAAAATACAACTCGTTTACGTATGTTAATGTGACAAACTCAACTTAAAAACGTAGGGAAAAAATCAATTAAAATATCACATGTTATAACAATGTCTCAACAATCCTTATAGGTTACAAATGAGGTTCTTCTCGGAAATAGATCACTGATTCTAATTTTAAAAATATTAGAAATTATTATCTTAGGGTAATATATTACGACCCACCTTCTAACATAAATAATTTAATAATTTTCTATAAATTTATTCTGATTCTAGCAAATATTCACAAATCACAGCGATAAGAGGGAGTTGCTCGGATGGTAAGCATTCCTCACTTTCAATCTCAAGGTTGCCAGTTCGAGTCACTAAGAAAGCAAAAGAAGTGGGACCTTACTTCTTTTTCTTCTTGAGGCCTAATAAAACATTTCAAAATTTTAAAATAAATATTTTAAATTAAAAAAATACTTTTAACTTTTCTCAAAAGATCAAACATGCATTATTGATTTTAATAGCCTTGTTAAAAAAATATTCAAAAATTAAGTTTTCTTATATTTCTCTTCGGCACATATTAAATTATTAGGACCTCAAAAAAGGTATGCACACTAAGGGTGTGTTTGGTACGGAGGAAAATGTTTTCTATAAAAAATGTTTTTCTAGAAAATATTTTTCTGGAAAACAAGTAGATTTTTGACATATTTTCTCATGTTTGGTTGGTGAATAGAAAAGATTTTTTGAAAATGATTTTTAGTGTTTGATTTATGAATAAAAAATATTTTTGAGAGACATCTTTTATTTTTAGTAGAGTCAAAAATAATTTATGAAATTAAAAATATTTTTTAAAAATAAAATTATTATTTTTTGGGATGGTGGGGTGGGGGTTAGTGGGTGGTGGCAGGGGAGGGCAGTGAAAATATAAAATTTTGAAGTTGATAGTATTTTTAAAAAACAAAATTAATTTTTTTGGGGGTGGAGGGTGGGTGGAGGGCTGATAGGGGGGCTGACCGAGGGTGGGGGTGTAGCAGTTTAAAAATAAAAATTTGAAGTTGAAAATATTTTTAAAAAACAAAATTATTTTTTGGGGGAGGGGGTGGGGTTGGGGGCTGGCCAGGGGGGTGGGGGTTCAGAGATCGGGTGAAAAAATAAAATTTTGAAATTAAAAATATTTTTTTAAAATTGATGTTTTTCCCCAAAAAAGTTAATTTGAAATTTGAGGAGAGTTTTGAAAAATATTTTTCTTAATTTTTGAAGGGACGTTATTTTCCTTAATTTTGAGAAAAATGAATTGATTTGGAAAATATTTTTTAAAACTTTTATCCCAATCAAATATGAGAAAATTGAAAAATATTTCCAATTTATACCAAACACACTTTAAATGAAAAATTAGAAAAAATAAACAATTTTACAAAATATGATAGCTTTCGAAAGTAATACATAATTAATGTTTTGAAAGTTTTTTTGAATGTCATTTCAATGAAAACGGAAAGGATCGAAAGTCTTACCTCCTCACCAAAGATTTGACAGGTCAATAAAATAGAAGAAAATGAGTTGTGGGATCAAAAAGACATGGAAGTGTATTGTGTTAAAATCTCACTAAATTAATACTCGATAAATAAATAATTTCATTAAGATAATATTTTTTTTGGATCTTCATTTAGACTAATGAAAAAAGTTACTTGATTCGATTAAAGAATAAGATACTTCCTCTATTTAAGAAAGGATGACCTAATTTGACTTGGAACGGAGTTTAAGAAAAAAAAAAGATTTTTTAATTTTGTGGTTCTAAATTAAAGTTATGTCAAATGTATCAAAATGATTTTTAATCTTGTGGTCTTAAACATATCACGTGAAAAGTTAAAGTTAAAGTTAAAGTTAAAGTGTTGCCACAAAAGGCTAGGGGTCAATCTTTTTTATACAAACTAAAAAGAAAATAGGGACATTCTTTTTGAAACGGAGGGAGTAATATATTTTCAGAAGACTCCTATATAAATTATGACCCCATTAATATTATAAATTAATAATGCTATAAAAGTACAAACATATATATCTAAGACAAGTTAGAGAAATGTGTGATTATTGTGTCTTGTATTTTGTGAAACTCTAAATCTAGTTGAAGTTCATCTCTACATTTTTTTATTGTATTCAAAAGTTTCAGTGTTGTCTTTTTTGTACCATAAAATTGTGAAGATTTCTAGATGTAATAAGTGTTTTCTTACGTGTAACTAGTTCCAAATGTATTGAATTATATTCAACTTCATCATTAATACTTTTTTTATGATATCCACAATTTCTTCTAAGCTCTGAATCGCTGAACATGTATCATTGTCGCGTAGGTAATCTAATAGGTTGTTGACGTCCATTTTATTGATCAGGCAATCGAGATCATTGATCATGATCTTAAGTTCACGAATGACGTTTTCACGAGTGGGTTAATTCAAGTTATGAGATTTCATCCTCCAAACAAATTTTGTAGTGTCGAAAATAGTTTGCCATTGTGTTTTGCTGAACATTTGTCGTCTCAGCCGGGATTGCAAATTTGATAGCATCAATAAGTTAATATTTTTTTGATTAATTTATCCCACTTTATAGCCCTTTAATACAAAGGCGGAGCCAGATTTTTAGACACATGAAATAGCCGAAGGGGGGTCGACATCTACTATATATACATATAAAATTATTTTAACCATGTATAAATAATATAATTTTCCGTCGATGGAGATCCGAATGAACCTTTTCATACGATGTAGTTCCGCCCCTGTTTTAAATACCATATGATAAAAGTTCTTACAATAATACATGTTGTAAGCTCTTATTATCCTAGTATCACAAAGGTTGCATCTCAAAACACTCTTTAAATTAATAAATGTTAATTTATTGATTAAATAATATTCTTAAATAATAATAATATTTTATAGTCTCAACTATATTAATCTAGTAAGATTTTACAGTATTACTAAACGAATTAGTCATTTTCTTTTAATTAATGTGTATAAAATTCATTTTTGAAATAACAATAATATATTTAATGAAATTTCACAAATAAATTCTAAAAGAATAAAATATATGCAACTCTTATTTCTATCTAGTTTCGTGGTACAAAGGCTGGGATAGACCCTCGGCTTGACATGCAAGAACTTCTTCATGATATCTTTTGTCCCTACAAATACATTATGAGTAACCATGTTTGGTACAAATGAAAATATTATTCGTTACTTAGTTAGATGATTATTTGATATTGATATTTTCATTGTTGTAGGTTGCACACATTTGCAATTTCCTATCATAACAAAAGGAATATTAGCTGACATTATTAACGATAATTTCACGCCATTGTTAGACATTGATAGTAGTCAATACAAAAGCAACACAATTCTTGTTCTCCAAGCTTTTTATATTTAATCAGCTCTCTACTTTATAATATGATAAGAAAGTGATTCCGATAATAGCGCTTCACCTGACTTCACTTACTTACTTTATTTTATCTATTTATTTAACAAATCTATACCAATTATTAAAAATATAACGAATTAAATTATTACGCATTTCCTGAATTCAATATAAATTCAACCTATTATTTTCCTAGTAAACAAAATTGTCATGCATTTTTGGACCATTATTCTCAAACACTTAATTTAATTAATTTTGAAAAAATCCTTATTAAATAATTAGTGATAATACAAACAAAAACATACGTAAGCCGATATTCGGAATACAAAAATACTATTCAGACTTTCTCCGTCTTCCTTAGGCGTTTCAGTTTGCATCACTCTATTTCTCTCTCTTCACTCTTCACTATTTGGCCATTGCAACTCTATTTCCTTCAGATTTTCACTTCCTTTAGATCTGCTGGATTCCGGTAAACTCTCCGAGCTACACTTTTGTTAATTGTCTTTACTTACTTCGATTTCTTCGTAAATAGTTACATTATATGGACGGATTTCTGCATATTGTAGCTCAATTCTTGTTCAATTTCATACTCAAATCAAATTCTGGTGCTAAATGTTACTCCGTCCTTACTGATACAGTTTTAGCTTAAGACGGAGTAATATTTCCCCAATGCGTGCTAAATGCTACTCCCCTACGCGCTACGCCTTACTAATTTATGTTTTTTTTTTTTTTTTTTTGAGATTTGAACTATATAATTTATCTTATTTGACTTAAGAAAAATTGCAACTTATAGTACTTCGAGTAAAATTTTTGAATATCTAAATTTTAAGTTATATAATCTAATTCAGCTTCAAATATTAGTCAAATTGACTTTTAAGAAGTGAAAAATGTCATATAAATTGGAACGGATAGAGTAATATTAGGGGTTGTTTGGTAGCTGGTTAGAATTATGCATGTATTAGTTAAGCGCATGTTAGTTATGCTGATATTAGCTGTTCCATCTTCTACCTTGCATAAGATAATACACCAATTCCCTCGTAACTTATACATCTAAGGGATCGTTTGGTACAAAGATTCATAACGCATGGATTAGTAATGCAGGGATAAGTATTGCAGGGATAAGTAGTGCAGGGATTAATAATGCAGGGTTTATTTTTATCAAGTGTTTGGTTCATTTTTTCCCACCTCATCTTGTGTTTAGATTATAGCTCTATGAAAAGCTTCTTTCCAATTATACCCTTGAATTATTATGTAATTGGATCAAGCTAGATAATTGTTGGACAATATTATTTTTTATAACCTTCTAACTAGCTATGGGAAGAACAATTTAGTTGTCTTGTTTGTTATTTTTTTCACTTGAATTATTTGAGCTAAATAATTGTCATCTTAATAAATTGATCACTCACAAAAGGTCAATTTTCAATTAAAAAAAGATAAACCATCTACTTTTAAAATCGAAAAAACGGTCAACAATGATAAAATTGAATAAACCATCTACATGTACACATAAAATTGCAAGTTTGAGTTTTAATATGTATGTAAATTTTTTAAATTGTTTAAAATACAAATAATTAGAAAACCAAGCAAATATATACACACACAGACATTAAGTTTAGATCATAAACTTCATATACAACTCACATTTCAAATTTGTATTGATTTATATTGGATTTATTAGTAACAAACAACTCTCTCTAAATAATTTGAAAGCTAATTTATCTAAATAAACTTACTTGTACAAATATAAATAATAAAATCAAGAAAATACACAAAATAATTAAAATGTTTGAGGATATTTTTGTCTTTACATAGCTTATCCCATGGTATTATATCCTATGTATTAATAATACCTCCAAATGGAAGGTATTAGTAATACATCCTATAATACCATGTTGGAGTTATAACTAATCCATGGATTAGTTATACATAGACTCAAATTCCTACCAAACATGGTACTAAATAATACCTAACATAATCCATGTACTATTTTGTTCTAATGCAGCCTACCAAACGACCCCTAATACAGATTTTTAAATTACAAATCAAATGTCGTATTGATTTTATATATGAATAATTTATTTCCTAATTAGCTCCTAAACTTGAGCAAAAATTAGTAGATGAATAAGTTGCTTCTTTACGAGCTATCAAACGGGGTCGTTTGGTTGTTGGTTAGAGTTATGCATGTATTAGTAATGTAGAGATTATTTATGAGAGAATTTATGCATTATTTTATGAAGATATTAGTTATGCAGTGTTTAGCCATTTATGTATTCCTTATTTTACTCTATCGTGCATAAAATAATATACAGAGTCCCTCATAACTCATACATGTATTAGTTATGCGGATTTCTAAACTGCAAACCAAACACCGTATCAATTTTATATATGAATAACTTACCTCTTAACCAATTTTATATATGAATAACTTACCTTTTAACCAACAACCAAACGTGGTTTTACTTATGAAGGATTTAATACCTGCATAACTCACCTACAACCAGTTACCAAATGACCCCTTAGTCTATATAATCAGTGTCTGGATTACAGCTGTATTTGTGCTGAAATTTACTGTATGCCAGTTTGTGGAAAATGAATTGGTGATCGAGCTGTTAGCTTGTGAGCAGCACTTGAAGTTAGAAACTAGATGATCTTAAGTTTGGTGATGGAGGGAAATTTTGAATCAGGGAATTGATGTTCTTGCTAGGGTCCTGAAAAGTGCAAAAGAACAGTTTAAAAGTAATCTAATGGGATAAAACATTTGAGCACTGTAGTTATCTGGATGTGCCTAGCTAGAAACACGCTGGCCTGAGGCTATAGTTGATTGTTTGAGTCATTTGTTATGGTATGGCGATTGTAAGGCAAATTCTTAGTTAGGAGGGATATATTCTCATTGGTTGTGAATTTTTGTTTATAAAACTCTAAGCATGAGGGTGTTTTGTGTAGGCTCAACGTGTAAACTGGTTTGTTTGCCAATTGTTTGATCAAGTTGGTGTAGGCAATAGTACGAACTATTAGGAGCAGCAGATAGTGAGAGTTAATCTTGGTGCATTTCACGGTTAAGTGTACATGAGATGCAATTTCAGATGTCTTTTGGAAGTTAAAAGTTGATTTTTCGTGGTTTGGGAATCATATTCTCGAAGCACTTGAATGCAGATGTAACAGTTTAGATTATCAAAAGAAATGATAATATAAATCCACATTGTTATTTTTTTTTTTTTTGACTTGTCTTTTGTATATATCTAATATGAATTACTTTTTTCTCCAACACCCACAAAAGAACCTTTCTTGATACATATTATATACTTTCTTCAATTTAATGAACAGAATGTGTCGATCTTTCTTCTTCTCACAATAAATTTCCATTATCTTCTTGGCAAGAATATAAATTTCGTCGTAGATATACCTAGGTTAGATCCAAACATATTCTTTTTTACTCTTTTAGTGTCCCTACGCATATGTTTTATCGCCACAAAAAGTTTCATTGTGTGGCTCAAAGTTTTAATGCCGTGATAATTCGTGCAACTTTGAATGTCTTCTTTGTTCTTATAAAATAGAATCAGGGTACTCTTTCTCCACTTGTCGGCTATGTTGCCCGACTCTTCAAATACAATAGTGGGTGTGCCTCACATTCTCCAAAAGTATTGCATTTTTGAAGGATCCAACACGGGTGTGGCTGCATTTTTGGAGATGACCATAACCCTCCTCATCCTCATCTCTATGACTCTCTCTCAAACTTTCATAGTGTTCTTTAGTAGCTTGATACCCCTATAGTGGTTGCAATTTTGGATATCACCTTGTTCTCGTACAACGGGATCATTGTACTCCACCTCCATTCTTCCAACATTCTAGTCGTCCTAAAAATCACATTAGAAGTATAAGGTTATGAGTTTTTAGTTGCTTTCATCGTACTGGTTAGGAAAAAGCGTGTTGAAATATGTAGGTTTTGAGCTTTTGATTGGTGGAGAGCTGACAATTTAATTCTTATAAGGACTACTCTTCATAAGTAGTAGAGCGTCTGTTTTAGTAATCTGATACTTGAAATAGTGATTAATTCTCTTCTTTTGTTATGACCACTTATTTCTCTCTTATTTTCATTTTCCTATTTTCTATTTTCATTTTGGAGGGGAAGGGTCCAAGGCTTTAGTGTTCTTCTGCAGCGTTCCTGTCTACAATAAAAGGAATTATTGATAGTCTTTTGCTGAAGAAACACATCAATTTGAGTCAACCAATTCTTACTTCGCAGGTCCATGGCATCAGCTTTGCACAGATCAAGTAGAAGAAGCTGTTAAATCATGATATTTTGTCTTAAACCATATGTGAAATTTATAAGCTCCTCTATGGGGTAGGAGTGGTACGAGATGGTATTCAAATTCAACTATATATGGACATGGAAGAGATACCAGATGAAGTTGGGCTTCTAGAGCATAGATACCCCAATACTGCATGGTGGCATTCAGAATTTGCTGAAAAGTTTGGATCCGTTTCACTTGATGGCAAAGAAGAAATTATGAGGAATCAGGAATTAACTGAAAGAGAATATAATACGCTGTCCTCTCAGACTGCTTCCCAGATTTTCTGGAAAACTGGAACACTTTCTGAACCAATACCAAATGGTTTCTACTCTGTTGTTCCTGTGAGTGCTGAAACTAATAATTTCTTTGTGTTTTTGCTTGTATTGCGATATTCATTCTATTTAAAACTACTTTTGCTATCTAAGATCTGAATGAATTGAATATTAACCGCATACAGCTGATGCACTTCTAATAATAGAAGTACTTATGATATGAGATTTCTTAAAATCAGTAACTTACATGCCATGAAGTATAGGATGAGAGAAAGAAATATTGCATTGGCAGATTTCTCAGTTCTTCCACATCTGTATTATTTTATCCATTGATAAAAGGTATATTCATCTTGACCATTTTCCTGTCTTAGTTTTTAAATTTGCTTGAGGTGAAGGAAATCTTCAAGTTATCTACCTCATTTTTTTGAGCAGCTGAATAGGTTCTTTTATCAAGTACTTGATCTAGGTTATTTATAACCGTTGAATAAGTCACACCGATAAAGGAAGCTTGAAGGGGGGTATAAAGAGCTTGCAGTGTGAAAAAATAGTTAGAACTTGGAACAATATCATGCCATAATCCTACTCTTTTAATTTTTTTTGGTAATGTTTAAGAGCTTTATATCATTTAAATTATGGTCAAATCCCAGTATCTCGAAAACAACAACTTAGATTTTAGATTGTAAGATTTTCTTCTTAATTGGAAAAGAAATTGTGTCTTCATTGATTATGAAAAGTGTTAAGTAGCTGCCATGTGTATCCATTCTGGTGATTTCATCCTTGTTTTGATTGCTGCTTACTGCCTTACTTCCTAAATCGGCAGAAATGAAAGCAAAGGAAAATCAAACTTTGAGCTCATTGGGTATTTTATGGTCACAGACGTAGTTATATAAAGGAACTCCTAGATTTATGGTAATATGATTGAAGTGACAATTCTAAAACAAGCATGTCGACACCTCCTTAGTTTCCAACAAAATGTGTTCTAACTGTTTGTTTCTATGCTGTTTCTTCGGTGACATCTGATAAACTTCAAATAGGAGCTGTTAGTTCCTGTGCTCCGTT
Organism: Solanum lycopersicoides; assembly: GCA_022817965.1. NCBI lineage: Eukaryota > Viridiplantae > Streptophyta > Magnoliopsida > Solanales > Solanaceae > Solanum > Solanum lycopersicoides. The sequence continues at coordinate 6,241,053 of CM040629.1, forward strand.
TCTCCAGTTTTTCATGTTATAGAAGGTTTGAGGTGAACGATGAGATTAAAATTTCTCATGTGTTCTACCTCATAAATAGAAAACTGAACTTCTCTGTAGTCTGAGAAATGGATATATGGTCCTTGTAGTAAATGGATATGAAAGTTTTTGTGCGCGGTGTTTGATCCATATGTTACAAATTCTAAATACCTTTGGAGGTTAATTAGAGTAGTAAGGAGTTCAGGAAGGCTCTTAGAAAGTCAGTTTTTACATTAAGGGCGAGATGAAAATGATCATTTTCTTTTATGGAAAAGATTCAATTACCCAGGAGGTGGATAAATATCCTCAAATACAAGGAAATGTGTGAAAGTAAGCTAAATAGATCCTGCCCATGTCCTTTAGAACTTTTAGGAGGAAATTCCAATTAACATGATCGAAAGCCTTCTCAATGTCAAGTTTTCAGAATACCAAGAGTCTGCTATTTGATTCTAGAATCCACTCACTCATTGGCTATCAATGCCACATCCATGATTGTCTACCTTTAATAAAAGCCATTTGATGTCTATCCACCAGATTATCAATCACTCTCTTGAGCCCTTCAGTGAGGAGCTTAGAGATAATTTTATATATACTCTTAGTCAGACTTATAGGTCTGAAATCTCCAAGACTTTTAGCACCATTTTTCTTGGGAATCAAGGCAACATAAGTTGCATTGGAACTCTTTTCAAAATTATCACTCCTGTAAAAGTTTCTGATAGTGTCCATCACATCTTTTTTCACAATTTCCCAGCAGCATTGGAAAAATCCCATAGAATATCCATCTGGGCCTGGAGTTTTGTCAGCAGCACATAACTTTAAGCATTCCAACACCTCTTGTTATTCAAATTCTCTATGCAACCAATCAATATCATCTTCACTGATTATCGAGCCTTCTTGAAAGTTGAATAAAGGTCTCCAGTGTACTTCTCAGAGTAGAAATTCTTATAGAAATCCACAATCTCTTCCTTGATTCTATCTGGATAGGCGATGGTCTCTGCATGAGCTTCTTTGATGTCAATGTGATTAAATCTTTTACTTGATCAAAAGAACTCTTAAGCTACTACTTCTATTATATTAACTTATGTTTCCTCTTTTGAGGGAAGTTACTGCACTGGCTAGTTGCATGAATGGAAAATATTTGTTAACTTCACTATTGTAATTACTAATCTAGAGTATATATTTCTGTATGTAGTCTTCTCAAGGTCCATCAAATTGCCTCAATTATAACTTGTTTGAATAATCTGCCTTTATATTTCCCAAGGAATATACCTAAAATCGATTTTTACATTTCTGTCAAGGACACATTTCTCTGGGAGTTGTCTTTCCAGTGGCCTTCCTACTTTTTAGATCTTCTAATGTGGGTGCTGCTACAAAATTATGATTTTTTTGAGAAAGATCTTTTTAGTGTCCCAGCCTGCATTTGTTGGACTTTTTGGTAGTAAAGGAATCAAAGATGTTTTGAGAACAAGAGCTGCTCTATGGAGAAGATGAAGCTGACTTGTTTGCTCTTTTCTATTTTTGGTGTAAACTTGAATATCCTCGTGAAGATGAGGATATCCCTAATATCTTAGAATTCATAATGAGTTCATAGGAAAACAACAACACTTCTGTATTTCTGATTGTATATGTCCTGAGTTTTCCTTTGTTTATAATAGAAGTAACCTTTTCTCAAAAAACATTATAGGAAATTGCATTGCTAAAATTTTAATGTGTGCACGATTTTGGCTCAGGAGAAAAGGCTAAAGGAACGTTTTGAAGACATTCCTACATTGGATGAGCTTCATGCTTTAGAGCTTGAGGGTTTTGGAGCAGATGTTATACTTGTGGATGCCAAGAAAGACAAAAAGCTTACAATGCTAAAGAAACTGATTGTTACACTGGTGAAAGGTTTGAATGCAAGTCCTGCAGCAATGATAAAAAAGATAGCTGGATTGGTGGGTGACTATTACCTCTCCCCCCCCCCCCCCCCTCAAAAAAAATAAAAAAATAAAAATAAAAATAAAATATGCATATCACTTATTCCTTGAGTCCATACTTGTTTTGCCCTAGTTCTTGATAAGTTAATTAATGGTATAAGGATGACATTTTGCCCGTATAAGTAGAAAAGATAAAGTGAGATTAAACAGGATTATGGTGCCTGAGATACAGTCAATTCAGATATCCAGTCTTAGTCTTTCAGAAAAATGGGTACGACTCCGCCCCTCCCGTTCTACCGTCACAACAGGCCATTACATTAAAGTTCTTTACAGTTGGAAATGATAAGGACTGTGGAGCAATGTGGATACAATAATGTATTGTAGCTTATCCCAACTAATTTGGAAGTGACTCGTACTTGACATACATATTGACCTTTTCTTTTCCTGATGTGTTTGTAGCAATTGGTTTCCCTTGTAATTATTTCTTTGTTTGTTTCATCTTTTACATATTGATTGGTGGCTCTATGAATTGATCTCTGATTTTGGGATATTGCCTTATTGGTGGCTCTCTGAATTGATCTCCGGTTTTGGGATTTTGCATAGAGATGATTAGTACTGTTTAGTTTGCCCCTTGTTTTCTTCTCATTGCAGTTCATCCCAAATTTTGTTCTTTCCTTTGAGTTCAACTATGGTATGTTTATGCTTCATAAACCCTTTCTATGTGATTTTTGTGTTTCCTATAAAATTACAGTTACCTTTCCCTCTGATTTAACTTAGTCACCAAACCTCCTTTCTGATTCCTGAAGTTATGTTACTTATTAAAAAGAAAAAGTTCCTGACAATATGTTGACATCCATGATATTTTATCAAAATGTGTCGTGATTTGCAAAATTCTCTTGTAACTTGCATGTTATTCTGCTGACTCCCTCATTTTTATTTGGACAATGGTACCAGTTTCTGTATTTATTATAAACCAAAACACTGCATAGGTTGCACTGAAACCATATTTACAAGAGTATTCTATGATCTACTGTCTTGTGACTAAAGAGAATCTAAAACATCAATGATAGAGATAGTATCATTGGGATAATACTGGTTACACCAATACTTAAGGTCAAGGCACAATTCAATTTGACTTTCTCTATACTGTTCAGTTTACTTTCATAGCATCTAAGGTTCCTCTCCTTCCAAATTGTCCATCAGATACTAGTTCGGACAATTCTCCATCTAATCCTATCCTTTGCCTGTGTACCAGTTTATTCCCAGCTCAGGAGAGCTTCTACGACTCTCCCAGGCATAGTCCATACTCCATGAGATGCTTAACATCCTCAAATCCTTTTTGTCTGTGATGCTGAATTTCCATCCAATGGATCTTCAAAAATCAGTAAAGAGGAAATTATTCAAATTTTTGAGAGATAAATCCTCGCATGGTCACTCAACTAACTGAATTACCTAGTTAATGTGGCAGCATAAGCAATCAAACTGAACTGTTTTTGGTGCCAAATTACTGGAGTAATTTTTTTATTTTAAAAAATAAAAAAATAAAAATTAGTGGAGCATATGATGTCTGTACTTTTACCCTTTGAACTGTACAGTTATAAAAGGAAAAAGGTTGAAGTTTAATGTATGGACATTTGTAATTTCTCCCGTTGCTTGCATGCCATCCTATACAGGTATCGGATGTTTACAAGCGACCAAACTCAGAAATAAGTCATGCTAAGGCTGCACTTGAGGAAGCCTCGCAGATTTCTGACAACCAAGGTGTCCAGATGTTGGGTCAAATAAAACATAGCTCATCGCGTTCTCGAGCAATATTATTCAAATTGCTTGCAGATACTGTAGGTTTTGAAAGCCGGCTGGTTGTGGTGAGCTTGAAGCTTATTTTTGCTAGGACATTTCTGTTTATCTCTAAAATTAGGCCTAATCATTGTCTTGCTACTTGTTACTATGAATTATTTCTTCCATTTCTTTCATTTCCATATCTACTTATATTTTACTTATTATAAATTTATGGTTCTCAAATCAGGGTTTGCCCGCTGAAGGGGCGTCCGAGTGTGCAGAATCTTATAAGCACATGTCTGTACTTGTTGTGTTAAATTCTGTGGAGCTATTTGTTGACCTTCTGCGTTTTCCTGGTCAACTTCTTCCACGAACAACCAAGGCGATTTTATTCACCCACATGGCTGCTGGGGAGAGTGATTCTGCAGAAAATGATTCATGTGATTCGCCTTTGGAGCCTAACAGCCCCCTCTATGGGTTTTCAGAGAGAAATGATACTGATAGGTTAGAAGAAAAATATTATTTATTTTTAATATATTCAACTTCAATTTAGTTTCTGTTCTCTTCTTCTGTTGTGTGACGAGTATTTCCATTCGGTTTCTATACTCTTCTTCTGGATATTAAAAAAAACACTCTTCTTCTGTTGTGTGATGAGAATCTTCATAGACATATTATATCCCCCCCTAGAAATTTCTTTTTTTATTTGGTGGAGAAACAGTTAGTTGCCTACTTAAGATTTGTTTTAACTAATCTTCCATTTCTACAGTTCTGAGAAAGATGACATCCTCCAGTATCAGAGGAGATTTGAAGCATCTTCAAATGCTGCAGGACCTTCATTGAGGAATACAATGTTGCGCTCTAACACTTCAATTAACAGAGAATTGGGGTATTATTTTGCTCATCCTGAAAGCCATGATTTAACTTTTGAAAGATACTTAAAAGACCATCTTTGAGTGTAAGACATTGTGATGTCCATCTGTCAGATTACTTTTGAAAATTAAGGTTATTTTTCTTGCTTTTTATTAAATCATTTATGTACCAGTTTCTCGCATAGTGCACCTAATACTGCCACAACGGTTTGGAGAAGAGGTCGCAGCAAAGTTATAACAGAACCAAGGACTGCAAGTTCAAGGTTTTTCTTTTTGATGGCACAGACTCCTATTCTGATGTTTTCCTTGACATATTTTTCGTTTTGTTTACAAGTTTTTCAGTCGTTTGGACTTCTAATAATGCACTTATTCAACGTCCTATGATGTTAGGGTCTATTCATGCTTGCACATGTCTCAGTATGTTACATGAATTTGGGTGTGAGTAATAGAAATTGTTTAGGAACAGACACATGTATACGTATTCAGTTTGTAAGGTTTTCTGGTTTCATCGTTTCTCAACATTAGTGGAACTCAATGTTACCAAACTTTGTTCTCGTGAACATATCCTTGATTGGATAATCAAAATAATGCTGCCAAGCAGGCCATGTAGGGCATAAGATGAACGCAAGTTTATCATGTTGGGTAGCTTGAGTGCAAAAGACAATATGCTTTTGAAACAGAATGTTTGAGGTCTGTGTTCTGAGATTAAGGTACTTTCTGTATTGCACATTGCATAATGTCAGGGTTTTCAGATATGATTGTTTGGCTTTATATGAATTAGTTCCATTTTAATATTAGAAAGTATTATACTATTGTCTTTTACTCTAAACGATAAATCACTTGGCACAAGCTGAGGACGATCCTGCAAAGTTGTGATCCTTGGTGCTGTTGCTAAGTTTTTATTCTGACTTGAAAAAGCAGAATCTTATTTGGTGACGCATTTTCTGGTTCCTCTGGAATTATTTTGAAATTGGACAAGCATACATGAAAGAATAATAATTGTACCTTTATGGGAAAGTGCTAAGCTAAAAACACTTAACCCGTGAGTTAGTTTAAAAGAAGACTCTGAGATAGGAATTTCCAGGTTTTGTTTGGATAAATGATGGTTACAAGTTACAATACATTAAGTCGCTTCTTGTGTTTGACATGCTCATGGTGGAGCTTACATTCGGGGTACCTCCTGAATGACTAGTTTCTACTTTAACTTGTCACATATTTCTACTTTAACTTCACATGTGAGATTTGGATATAACTTATTGATCCATAGACGGAAATAAGTATGCATATATTTTGAGTGCTTGTCATTGTTTTTGTTTTCAACTCCTGGCAATTATTTGGATAATCTCTTTTAACTCATGTAATGAATTAATTGGGACTTAGATGCTTAATCTGTGTTCAGCAAACATCAAACTGACTCTTTTATCTACATTTACTTGAAATGAGCTGTTCAATATCTTAATGTGTAGCTGTGTTATTTTTTCTCATTTTTCAATTGCTTTATATCCTTTCAGTCCTGAGCATCCTTCATTTAGAGCACATGGACGGTCCATACTTAGCGGTGATAATCGAACTTTCGGAGGTTATTCAGATGATGTTTCTACTTCAAGGTCTGATGTAGTCCTGTTTTCTGTTTCCTCTGAGAGTATAATTGCTAATGATTTACATATGTGAATCAATGACATTATTACTTTTGGTCTTCCCATGATTTCATCTTTATCAGGTATGTTTTTCATTCACATTTAGTGGCTCCCAGTTTACACCCTTAGGCTAAAAGTAATAAAAGAGGTCAATGATGTTGACATAAAAGTTCTGAATCTTAGTAGGCATTTGTCCGTAGATTCCAAATATTTTCACCTTTTTAAAGGAATTTATGGAGTTGGAATTGTTTTTGGTTATACTTTTTGCAATGAATATTTGGAATAACATTCATGCTAGAATGTACTTCAATACAACTTCAAAATTGAAAAGTGAGCCAGAACTGGTGAGTTAATAATCTCCTTTTTGATGCATCATTCTTATTGCTTATAGAGGAGCTCTTGTCCAGCAGCCAAAGGTAACATAGATTTGTATTTGATCAAGTAACATATTCATCTTGTATGAGTGATCTCCTTTATGCATGAGTGGTGACTCTCACAAAATTGAAGAATCTTTCAAGAGTTCAGTTGCAGACGGAGTGTATTGGTATTGAACAACGGCAACTCATAGAAAGGGCAGTTATTATTAAGAATCCTTGCATGGAGGCAGTAGAGTGTGCCTAAATTTGGGAATATCTTGCTGAAAAGCTTGATTGGGAATTTATAGCAGTTACAATGTATACAATTTGGTAAATGCATAATTACAAAATAAATCCTAATCAGATTCCTAATTAATGCAAACCATATAATCCGTTCTCCCTCAAGCTGGACTTACATATCACAATGTTCGAGCTTGTAACAAATTTACTTGACCCGAGGTCCTTAAGAGATTTAGTTAGAACATCTTCTAACTGATCATTTAAGATAACAAAGTTGGTGGAGATTAGAGATGGTAATTCTGAACCCAACCGCCCAATCCAGTAAAAATTAGATGGGTCAAAATGTGTACCCGTGGAAAGAGTGGGTTAGGATGGGTTAGAGAGATGTAACTCAACGGGTTAGTAGACAACCCAAACCACTGGGTAGAAATTGTTCATAAAGCAAATCAGTGGCGGACCCAGGATTTTTGTTCAGGAGGTTCGAAAAATAAAAATGTTGTTGATGGGATTCGAACCTGGGGCATGTAGCTTAATATTCAGGGGTTTTATCATTGAGCCATCTTATTTTAATTGTTATTGAGGGGGTTCAAAATGTATACATCTACAAAAATACAGAAAATTTACCTTATATATATCGTGTATTTTTTTGCCGAGGGTGTTCGGGTGAACACCCTGGACCCAATGTGGGTCCGCCCCTAAAGCAAATGAATAATATCTGGCACAGAGTTCAAGGACCCAAAGCTTAGTGACAAAGCATTTGACAATTCATAATAAGTCATTTGGATGATTCACGAAATCGCCTTACTTATCTGATACTATTAATTATAGCAATTTGGAGAAGGAGATTTGTTAAAATACTTCTTTAAGTTTTAATTTTCTTTCGCAATTACTAATAATATAAAATTATTAGAAAATAATGAATCAGCAACGTAAGTTTTGTGTAGATAATGATATTAGTATCTAAGTTGCCTGGGTACGGGAGTGTATTGGTATTGAACAACTGCAACTCATAGGAAGAGCAGTTGTTATTAAGAATCCTGGCATGGAGGCAGTAGAGTGTGCCTAAATTTGGAATACCTTGCTGAAAAGCTTGATTGGGAATCTATTGCAGTTACAATGTATACAATTTGGTAAGTGTATAATTACAAAATAAATCCTAATTAGATTCCTGATTAATGCAAACCATCTAATACACTCTCCCTCAAGCTGGACTTACATATCATAACGTTCGAGCTTGTAACAAATGTACTTGACCCGAGGTACTCTGAGAGATTTAGTTAGGACATCTTCTAACTGATCATTTAAGATAACAAAGCTGGTGGAGATTAGAGATGGTAATTCTGAACCCAACCGTCCAACCCAGTAAGATTAGACGGGTTAAAGAGTAGTAATAAGCAGATGGGTCAAAATGTTTTTAACCCATTTTGACCTGTGGTAAGAGTGGGTTAGGATGGGTTAGAGAGATGTAACTCAACGGGTTAGTAGAAAACCCAAACCATTGGGTTGAAATTGTTCATAAAGCAAATGAATAATATCTGGCACAGAGTTCGAGGATCCGAAGCTTAGTTACAAAGCATTTGACAATTCATAATAAGTCATTTGGATGATTCCTATTAATTATAGCAATTTGGAGAAGGAGATTTGTTAAAATACTTCTTCAAGTTTTAATCTTCTTTCACAATTATCAATAATATCAAATTATTAGAAAATAATGAATCAGTGACGTACGTTTTATCTAGCTAATGATATTAGTATCTAAGTTTCCTGGGCATAGGTGTCCCATACAAGTGTGGAATTAGAGGTCGGATCCTTCATAATCAAATTTTAAGATTCAGGTATATGCATCCAGGTATGGATACGGGTGCGGGGATTCAGCTAAAAATAATTCAAATATCTAAAAGTTGAGTTATGAAATCTAACTTATGAGATCTTATGTGGACAACTTGAGGAGAAAATATTGATCAAAAGGAAAATCCTTGGAGGAGATAAAGGAAAAGGAGTGGCATAGAAATTTCATCCTACAAGTTAACCATTTTCTACAATTTCACCTTAGCTTTTGTTTTGATTACAGAAGTCATTGAATTTCTTCGGAATTTCTCCGTCGATTTTGATCGAAGTAACCAAAATCAGTTGACCAGAACGGGTACGGATCCTGCTGCCACATCGTGTCGACACGGGTGCGACATCGAACACAAAGAGTCCAAGCAACTTAGATTAGTATCATGCAACTGATTGTTTTTGTCAGTTTTTGTTTTTTGACATCATGAGAGAAGTTCATTTATTATGTCAAAGAGAAGCACACATAAATCACCATATGTTAAGCATAATAGGACCTAAAATGGCTACAGTTCAAATAATCTCCACAAAAAATACCGAGTATATGTATAACTAAAATAGAAAATCTGAAAGTATTTCCTATTCTGAGTTAATAAAAAAATCTGATTGATGGTCTTTTATATCACAATGAAGGGTGCATCTATGTTATAAACCTATAATCCAAAAAACGAGGTGGAGGAAACGTAATTGTAAAATTGGGTGGGTTGGGTTATAGCCCATTGCTCAACCCATCTTGAACTTAGTATCCTTTGGGTGGGTCTGGTCACGACCATTTGTAGTACCAATCCATTCTAACCAGCCCATATTTAATACAACCCGCCCATTTGACACCCCTTGTAGCGATGCATCTAGACTCAATTTTCTGTCTAATGAAATGACAATCTACCTATATATGTTGTCTTTTCATGAAAAACAAGATTTGAGGCAATGTCAAGGTAAGCTTGATTGTCACATATTACTTTTATTTGCTTGAGAAGTTGTTTAACCAGATGAGTTCACAGGTAGCATTTAGCAAGAGCCATAGCTCAAAATTCTGCTTCTGATGTCCAGTCTTGAACAAGCGAGGTTGAGTCCCACAGAGTCACACTAGCATTCTTAACTACGCGGTCGTCACGACCTTGGTCAATAAACCATAGTTCAATTGAAGCGGACCATAACATGTAGTTTACTACGGTATTCCAATTTCACTGAGGTAATAGTGGAAGAATTTGAAATGGATGAAAAGAGGATTGATATCACCTTTTATTTGAAGGATCGCCTTTCTCTGTCATATTTGATATTTCTGTATGATTCTATGACGGGAAGAGGTAACACTAGAACCCAAAAATTTAAAAAACAACTTGCAATAGTAATCTAAGACCTAGATGGCTTACTGACTTGACGGTAGATTACTTGTACCAGATATGGGTGGAAAGGAACCCGGATCAGTAGGTTCAACTGATTGACAGTAAAGGAGTTGGATTCTGAAGGTGAAAGGAAGTGATTTGGATAATGTTATATTCTGGGCTTGAGTGTCCTTTCTCTGGCAATCCTGTAGGTAAAAGATTCAACAAAAAGGTCACTGGAAATTGTGGTATGTGGGACATGTGGGTCAGGTAGCGAGATGGGTCATCATATAGGAGTTAATAGCTGGTCTTCTGGCAGTAGATTTTTCCGGGAAGGATCGCCGGGAGCCTGTGAATCTTTCTAGGTGGAAGGTGAGACTTGAAGAGTTCTAAGAAGGAGAAATCCGACTCCAGCAGTGAAGAGATTCCTCCGGCAACACTAGCTTTTTACAGACTCCCAGAAATTTTTAGAAAGCTGGGGTTCTCCCTATATCATGAAAAAATTGGAGTATACATTACTTAAAAGCTTGGTCGGATATTTATAGAGATTACAGTTTATGCATTTCAGCAAATGTATGCTTGTAAAATAAACCCCTAATTATATCTCTTATCAGATCCCTGGCTAATGCAAATCATGTAATATCTCAACAGGAAAAGTTTATTTGTTAGATAGTCTGCAGCTAAATCAAGCCAATTAAATTCATATTGAGCTCACAATGAGTTGTAAGCTTTTAAAATTTTCCCATCTATGCATGCCTCTCATGATTAACTCAATAACATTGCAACATGCTGCTAAAATTCAGGGTTATATACTTTTAATAGCAAAGGAGAACAATATAAGGGAAAATAACATGAGACAGTTGCTTCTGTCAACATGAAACAGCAGGTGGTATTCTTGCAATGAGATGCTCCACTAATTCGGTGTATTTACCCCTTTTTGCTGAGCATCTCAGAATAAAATTTAACCTGTCTTTGAAATGGAAAAAATATGTGCAGTTTGTTCATCTTTGGTGTTATGAACGCAACTGCATTGCTCTTCCATATTTGTATGTAGATAGGTAATACCAAAAATGTTGGCATGCATCTAAGTTAAAATATGTGTAGGTTCTTAAATTCTATACTCTTAAGATGTACTCTGTTTTCTGTTAATAACTGAATTAACTTCTCAAAAATTTCAAATATAAATAAAATCCGTGCAAATGTTTGCTGAGTTTCCTATTGTTTCACAGGTCAGAAGGTGCACCGACATCAGAAACACAGAGAATACGTAGAAGAAAAACTCCAGAAATTGGGGATGATGTCGTAAGGTCAATATTTTTGCTACAATAATCATATCAACAGCCTTACTACAGCACTACTGTACATTGGCTCATATTTTCCTGTATTTGTTTGATTCCCATTGTGTCATTATATTATTATCCTGACAGATTTCAGAAGTTTCTTTGCTGTGTTTTGTTTGATAAAGTTTTTTGTTTTCTCACACAAAGTTAATTGGTATAGAAGTAAGGAAACAGTGTTTTTCTTTTTCCAAAAAAAACCAAGAGGTCATTGATATCACTTGATCCTTATGATTGAAATTAAAAGAAATTATATTTTTTTCTTTCCTCATGTTCATTTCACTGCAACTTTTTGCAATAATTCTTCATCTTATTCTATTAGTACTTATCTTCAATATTTTGCTTAAAGTTTCCTAAAGTTTTCTCTATCTTTATTTTTCTTGTTGAGCTTAGTAACTTTTTCAATACTCTTTCTTTTTTTAAATGTTGCTAGTTTTTAACTCATTTGTGTAATGCATATTATTTTATTGAAAAATGTTATTACGTTTAGATAATGGTGGTGAAAGTAATAATATGGGTGGCATGGTAAAAATAAAACAAACTAATGAATAACAACAAACATTTATAGAGAACTATCCAAACATCACTTAAGGCCACTTACAGCTAAAAAAAAAGAACATCTTACCTAGAAAGGGTTCCTGGAAGTTCTTTTTCATAATATGGTTTTGACCTGAAGATTGTTAAAAGACTTTTATGTGCCACTTTCTTCTGCTTATTTCTTCTTTGGGTCATAACCATACCAGGGCTGTTATAGCTATGAATGAAGCACTCAAGCAGAAGCGACTCTTGAAAGAGCAAGAAGAAAATAGTTCATATCATCATGCCTCGACCAACAGAGATGGTGCTTCAGATCTGAAAAAAGATGTACGTTACCTTTTCTCTCTGGTTTGAGGACCACTATTAGTTTTGATATCTCTTGCTCTGGTACAGTTAGGTTTTATGCGTGATATCAGTGGTCAGTAAAATTATGTTTTTCAGTTTTCCCCTTTTTAGAATGGAAAGGAATGCTCCCTCCGTTTCAATTTGTTTGTCTGGTTTGACTTGACACGGAGTTTAAGAAGGTAAATAAGACTTTTGAATCTTGTGGTCTTAACACGGTTTTCTCCAATTCCACAAGGAAGAAAAATGTTTCCCATAACATTTTCACCAACCTAATGTGGGGGAAATTGAAAGTTTCCTGCATACAAACCCCTAGTGTGACCATAGATAGGAGACTATCTTTTCGTAAGTCTAATAAAAACTTGGATCTCAAACATCAATAATTGGTTCTACGTTGTTAGTTGTAACTTCTAAGTTCATATATCAGCTTTGATGTTGATAAAGTTGATCATTTTAAGTTGTATAGAGTAAGAAACATGCACCATCGGTCCATCCCTGCATGCATATTGTGGACAATTGGGCTGGAGTGGAAAAGAAGATAGTTTGAAGGCTTACCTAATCCCTGTACATAAAATTTGATACAGATCCGTGTTTTTCAGCTTTCTGGTGTAAGATAACAAATGTATATGAGTTCCTCAGACCTGAGATGTTTGAAATAGGGAAGTTCTAAATTTTTGCCATGTATAATTTTACCTGCTAGGTGCCATCTCTGGAATAAAGTTACTTTTACTTGTAAAGCAAAACAATAGATTTTATCAAATTGTTGGAGGGAATAAGTTACAACACTTCTAATCCAGTTGTATATATTTACACACATGATACTCATACTTGCGTAATATTCTATTTTCTTTCTCTTTTTTTGTGAGGATGTCAGGGTTGGTGGTGGTGTGGTGAACTTGAGGGAAGAGAACTGTGTTGACTGAGAATGAATATTTAAACTGTTACCTGGTACCTGCTGCTGGTGGGAGGTGGCAGGTATCCCGTGGAATTAGGCGAGGTGCGAGAAAGTTGTCCCGGACCCCACGGTAAAAAAATAAATACATATTTAGTCTGTGTTAAAATAGTTTCTCTGTGTTGAGAATTCAGACTTTTTCCCTATGTAATTTGAATTTAGTTGAGATTTCTTCTTAACTCCGATTTGTGTGGCCTCTAATTGTGGAAAATAAATGAAAAGGCATTATCTTTTCGTTTTCCGATTCAGGTTTAAATCAGGAGGTTGTCATATTCCCATCCAAAATAAGTTTGAACCCATAACTCAATCAATTTGTGAAAGATTATATCTTGTTTGAATCTCTACTTGAAATGTCGGATCTGCATTCTAACTGTTTTGCTTTTTCAAGGGAGCAGATAAGTTCACAGAGATCCATGTCACTACCCTCATCTCCCCATGAGTTGAGGAGACAGGTTCCAGAAAGAAGTGGGCCAGACAGGATAAATGATGAATTGGTCTCAACCTGGAACAGGATTCTAGAATCACATATGTATCTGAATAAGCCTCTTCTACCTTTTGAAGAATGGAATATAGACTTCTCAGAGTTGACTGTTGGCACTCGAGTTGGGATAGGTAAGCATTGTTCTTAAACATTTTTGTAGTAATGCTGATGTATTTCAGCTTCTTTTCTTTCTTTTTCTTTTTTTTTGTTAAGTGCCTCAATAGATATTTCTTTAGTGGCACTTATAGGGCTGCAATGAGCTAGGTGAGTCTGCTCCCTTTGCTCCTTGGTCTCATGTTATGTAAACTAGAATGTTATTGCTGGTGGATCATGCTCTGCCAACTTTATTGTAGGAGCAACTCAGGCTCATCCTTTTCATCATCATAGTTCATGAAATCTTGATTCTTGTTATTTAATTATGATATTAAGTTGTCATCAAAATTATGATTTTAAGTAAAACTTGGATTTAGTTGCTTCACTTCAGACCGTGGAGGATTCTACAGAGAGGGATGTCTACCTGGGGATCGTAATCAAGTAAAACTAGGTAAATGAAGGTTCATATGTGTTGTGTGAAGGAGGGAGGGAAGGAGATACATCTAAATTACCATTTAGCCTAAGTATATATATTAAGTTTAGAACATCTTTGAAGAGTTGAAGACAAGAAAGTGGACCATCTTGAAGATTAGGAACACAGTGAGAGCTGATGTGTCCTGTTGGGTTTTATTACACTGATCAGAGATTCTCCAAGAGTCCAATGTGCTTTTGCACCTCTATGTGAAAGATGAGTTTAGTATTGACCCTGAGATGTCTCAGTTAATTTTTTTTCCTCCCGATTCTCATGTACAAAAGGACAACATTTTGTGGCTTCTATGGCAGAAAAGAACTCAAGTGTGTGGACATTGGGTGAAATAGGTTCTTCTGTTGGTTCTGACATACTAAAAATGGCACCAGAAATGGAGATGCGGTTATTTGTTTTTTTACTTCTGTCCCTTGTGACTATCAGCTCTAATTTCCCGTTTTCCATTAAAATCTTCTTATAAGAATTCAGTCGTTTCAACTTCAAAATGGATTTATAACAAACAGAATCTCGTGATTCCTATCTAAATCTACATCCCTAATATTATTTTTTGTTCTTCCATACACGAACCTTTGCGATGAGCTTATTGCTACTGACCTGATAATCCCTATGGCATGGACAGCAAAAAATCGTTGGGACAGGGATGCAAACTAAAATGAAACTTGGATGTGGATCTTGCAGATTGAATGTTCACCAGATGTAGAAAGAGGTCCTTACAGTGTTTAACACCCTTCCCAAATAAGAACCAAATTGCGTCATGTCACTGAAGTGGAAAGATGCACTAGATATGGATACAGATAGATGCCAGAAGGATTTGTATTGGACATATAGGAAATTTTTGTACATTACCTCTTCAATGATCAAAGACCAGATATTTATTTATTTTCTTACATTTTGCTAGCTCACTTCATCTGTATTATAAGAACTGATTGTACAGTGACCTGTATAGTCAATGTGAGTGTTAGAATATGACGCGGCTTCTAGTTTTCTAATGAAAGATCCGGTTCCACCCCCCCATGCTATATTAAAATTTGAGTTCTCAAACACTCTGGTTATATTTCTAGGCTTCTTTGGAGAAGTTTTTCGTGGCAAGTGGAATGGAACTGAGGTTGCTATTAAAGTTTTTCTGGAGCAAGATCTTACTGCTGAAAATATGGAGGACTTCTGCAATGAGATCTCTATCCTTAGGTGTGGTATCTGCTTTATGGGTTTTGTTACTTTGAGCTTTATACAGTTCTAACTTGAAGTATTCTTTTGTTGTCACTTTTCCCAGCCGACTTCGACATCCAAATGGTACATCCCTCTCCTTGTTTGTTTCAAGTGTTGGTTTTTAGTTTCTACTCCCAATATTGCCTAGAAGTATTATATTTGTAATTAGGATTTAGGCTAGTGTGATCTAACTAATGCTATTCCTCACAGTTATATTGTTCCTGGGTGCCTGTGCAAACCCCCCACATTTATCAATGGTTACTGAATACATGGAGATGGGATCTCTATATCATTTGATCCATGTAAGTGGTCAAAAGAACAGGCTTAGCTGGAAGAAGAAGCTCAATATGCTCCGGGATATATGCAGGTTGGTTAACCAAATGCTCTTAAACTAGTACAGCTGACATGTTAATATTAACTGAATCATGTTCTGTTGGATCTAAAGAGGGCTCATGTGCTTACATCGAATGAAGATTGTCCATCGTGATTTAAAGAGTGCAAACTGCCTTGTGAATAAGCGCTGGACTGTCAAAATTTGTGATTTTGGCCTCTCGAGAATAATGACAGATGCATCTATGAGAGACTCAACGTCTGCTGGTACTCCTGAATGGATGGCTCCAGAACTCATTCGTAATGAACCTTTCACAGAAAAATGTGACATTTTTAGTTTTGGTGTGATAATGTGGGAGCTTTGTACCCTAAACAGACCATGGGAGGGTATACCACCCGATCGGGTATGATAATTTGACCTTGTAACTTGATACAATTTAATTAGCTCTAGAAAATTGGCATTGGTATATTTCTACATTGCTGCATCTAGTAATGCATTGTGCTTATTTTTAGGTCGTTTACGCTGTTGCCAATGGAGGATCAAGATTAGAGATACCTGAAGGACCCCTCGGCAAACTAATAGCAGGTAATCACAGCATGCACATTATAGATTTTTTACACTATCAATATATTTTAGCTGATAACTAAGTTAGTTACCACTTTTACCAGGTTATCACTTAATGTTTATCATAGAGATTACTTATTATCTGTGTTGCTCGGACTCTCCAAAGATGTTACCACACCCGTTTCCGATCCTCTAAAAATACACTACTTTTGGAGGATCCGACATGCACCGTTAACATTTTTTGAAGAGCCTAAACATCACAGCTTATAATTAATTACCTTATAAATGACTTGATTACGACAATAGAATACCCAGTGTAATCCAATAAGCGGGATCTGGCGAGAATGGTGTGTACACAACCCTACCTTGTGAATATAAAGGTTGTTTTCAATAGTCCTTTGGCTCAGATAATGGA
The DNA here is from genome assembly GCA_022817965.1 of Solanum lycopersicoides. Taxonomy (NCBI): domain Eukaryota; kingdom Viridiplantae; phylum Streptophyta; class Magnoliopsida; order Solanales; family Solanaceae; genus Solanum; species Solanum lycopersicoides. The sequence goes on from CM040629.1 coordinate 6,257,774, forward strand.
GATAAGATTTGGGGAGGGTGGTGTATACATAGACTTCACCTCTACTACCTTGTGAAGGTAGAGCAGTGGTTTTCGATAGACCCTTGGCACAAGTAATGAAGAAAAGAACAGCAGCAACAACAAATTATACAATAACCGAAGCAAAAGAACCATGTAATAATAAAAATTAATGATAAGATAATATAATTCTGACTACTGTAGGTTCCTTTTCTCAACAAATTTGAATTCCATTTCATTTTTTATTTGAAGTTGAGTGAGTAGCAAGAAGCCAAGTAGATTTTAGCACATGCTTCTATGAGAATCTCCAAAGATATTAGGAGAGATAAACTAATAATAACAAGACTGATCAGAGAAATTAGACAAAGTTCGACTACCTACTAACCTTGTACCCTAATCCTCGGCCCCATATCCTTCTATCTAGTATGATGTCCTTGCTAAGTTGTAGGTACGTCATTTTTGGTTTAATCATCTCTCCTTAATACTTATTTATTTTTACGTTTGGCCATAAACTTATTTTGCAGATTGCTGGGCAGAGCCAAACGAAAGACCTAATTGTGAGGAAATTTTCACTCGACTTCTTGACTGTGAATACTCACTGTGCTAAGTGAATTCACTTTTCCTTTGTATGGTGGAATACATTGTAGAGGCGTTAATTGATGTGCTGCTGAAGTTTTTACTTTCATATGTTTTTCCAGTTTAGGCCTGCACTCAAAATATAGAAATACTCTTGTTTTTGTAATACCAGCATGCAATGATATACTAGGTAATGATCTCTTTGTCACATTCAAAGGCTGTGGAGCGGATGTGGTTGTTCCTTTCTTAATTAGAGATTTTGGTTTCGAGTGTTGATGTGAAAAAAATAATCCTTGGTAATGGATTCTATGCCGTGCGAATCTGGACTAGTTGGGCTTCAATGCGGATATCCAATGAAAAATAAATAAAAAATGGAAACCTATTTTGTGAGGTTTGTGCAATGTGTATCATTTGAAGGATAGAAACATGAGTTTTCTTGAGCTTGAGGGTCTATCAAAAACACCATAATTGGTGAGCTGTTCACACCTTCATCTAGCGGTGTAGATTCGAATCCCATTGTAATACCCCTCCTCACAAATATAATTTTGAACTTTCTATTCGGTTAAATAAGTTCATATAAATTAAAACAGAAGTAGTTAATTATGGATAGGGTTTGTGGATAATAATGTTCCAAATTAGAGCAGGTTAAAAATCATATACTGTAAAATCGAACTCAATTCCAATGTTATCTACTTGTTCAAATAGTACACAAAAGTAATCTATTGCATTATATATATTCGTATGTATAAATTGATTTGACAGAGAAAAACAGTTGGCTAGTAGTTTAGTTGTTTTAAATAGTCCTAACTTATTATTTTGAATCAAAAGAAAGTATAATTTTATAACGATCGAAAAAATTCATATAAACTACAAAACAAGAAGAAATTATAGAGAGAATATGTGAAGGTGATCTTGATTGTAAGCGATAAATATACTTTAAGTTTGTTTTTTAAATATACGACATGAACTCCTAATTTCTAGTAAGCATGTTGACATGCGATTTGAGATCATTATTTTAAAAACCAAATTCTCTAAATAAAAAGCAGGATTTAGGTACTCAAATCATGATTTTAATTTTTATTAAATATAAGACTTGAATCATAAATTTATATTTTGTAAAAAGAAATTATGAGTTTAAATTTTGCAAAACTAGCATGAAGAAACTTTTTCGTACCATGTGAAAAAATTATATAGAGAATAACTAGTTACTATTATTATTATTGACTAGTAATTATATATAAAATATAATTTATTATTTTATAAGATGGTATAAGAATTATTTTATTTTGTTTTTGATAATTTTCACATACAAACTTTAAAAAATTCAAATGAAATATGAGTGAAAAAATATATATGCTAAAACCCTCATGTCTCTTCTCTCTTTCCTAAACCCTCATTACATCTTGCAAACAAAACTACTATCAGTCCACCTTTCACCATTGTAAGAGCTCCAATGGCAGCCTTCGAACTACTCTACCAAGCTCGTCGTCACTGTTCATACAGAACCCCATCTCAGTTTTCTCCTATTTTCCGTTCTCATTTGCACAGATTTCTCTCTTCCTCCTCCTCATCAGAAAACCCGAATCCGAATACCCCAAGTCCAATTCAACCCGTTTCATACACTTCTAAGAACCCTCCGGAGAGTAGTAGCCGACCCGAATCAAATAACCCAGATGGGGTTAAAGCGGATGGTGGGTTGTGGACCCGGGAGGATCTGCGGTACTTGAAGGATACCCCGAAAATAGCTCCGATTTCTTATCCGACAAGGGTGGCGCCGTTACCGGAGGATTTGCCGGAAGAGGAGAAAGGGAAAATGGAAGGTATGGGTGATGAGATGGAGAGAGAGAGGAGAAGAATCGAGGCGCAAAAACGGGCGGCGATGAGGAGAGTTATGGATACTGAACAGGAAATGATTTCGTTTCCAACATTGATTAATGTGAAGAGTGATGAAAAGAAGAAAAAAGCTGTTTATGATCTTAAAGAGGCCATTCGACTTGTAAAGGTCAGATTTTTTTTGTTTCAATCAACTGTGTATTGTTTTGTTGGAGTTTCTGTTTTGTTATTAGCTGCTGCTTTTTGTACTTCTGATACTTATTTCGCTGGACTGCTTTGGACTGTTTTTCTTGAGCTGAGTGTCTATTTGAAACAACCTCTCTGAGGTAAGAGTTACTTATGTGAGGTAGGAATAGTAAGGTTTGAGTATACTCTACCTTGTACGGGCCTCACTTTGTGAGATTACACCGGTATATTGTTGTTGTTGGTTATATGAATTCTTTTTAGCATTTGTTGTTTCTTGTACAAAATTTTGACTCCTTGTAAAGTTAAAAGGCAGTAGTAATTGGATAATATATTGAAAGAAGAAGAATAAAACAATAACAGGATGCCCATTATTAGTTTAATTGAAAAAGAAGAGGGGAAAAATGTTATTCCCATTAAAGGGGCCATTTGGCTTGTAAAGGTTAGATATTTTGTTTCAATCAACTGTGTGTAGAGATCCCAAATTAGTTCAGGTAGTTTATATGAATTCTTTTTTAGCATTTGCTGTTTCTTCTACAAAATTTTGACTCGTTATAAAGTTGTAAATAATAGTAATAATATAAGAAAACAATCACAGGATGTGTTTCTGCTGGATTTCTAAATGTAGTAAAGTATATCTGGAATATTATTATTCCATCGTCATACTTGCATGTCTGATAACTTTGTTTCAAGTGGACATTGAAATTACAAGGTAGCCCTAAAATAGGGAGTTGAGGAAAGAATAAAAGTAAGAACTGAAGAAAAAACACTTTTAGCAGTTTACTTAGGTTTCATGTGGATAACCTTCTCATAAGTTACAGTGTATCATTCAAGGTCAAAAAAATCATACTTAAATAACCTTGTTGTGATACTCAGGATTTGCTTACATTACTAATTTGCAGTCGATATGGTATCCTAGTGGACATGGATGATTGGGTGCCCGCCATAGTTTATCATGTTTTGATGTAAAAATCTGTGTCTTTTGGTCTAGAGTCTGTAAATGTGGTTTTCTTCAACATATTGATGAAGAATTAACTTCATAAAAGAAATTATTGCATTGTTAATTATTTGGAGCACCTTGTTGGTATGTCCCACATCCTCAATTGGATATCAATGATTTACTATAGGAATGGTCCAATATATTCTCTACGTTAAAGACTATTTGTTAATAATGAGAATACTAGCATAACCTCCTTCCATAAGGAGCTGCTGTCACATGCTATAAAGTAAAGTGCATCTAAGGATATGTTGGATAACTTCCATGTATCTCTAGATAAGTTAATGGTCAAGGTATTTCTAGATAATCTCTTTTGATAATAATGATGTCGGAGCCTGTTTGCGTGCGCCTCAACTGTTCCACCATGTAGCTGCTTCCTTTCACTAATACAAGTACCATATAACTCCATTCATCAAGGTACCTCATCAACATTTCAGCAGATAGAAAGGAATCATCTTGTTTTTTTGACAATGCTAGATTCAGACAGTTGTCTTCCATTAATTACTAGGCCACACTCTAGGGTCGTATTTCTAGATAATTTTTTGTTTCTTTTTGGCTTTGTTTTCTTTTAGGATAGTGGTGGTGTCAGAACCTGCTAATCCGTCGTTACGTATTACTTTTCATTAGTATCGGGTAACTCTATCCAACAGCACTTAGGCTAGTGTAAAAAATCCACGTGGTGTTGTCTCTTGGTTCCCAAGGTTGTCACTTCATCTCTTCAACTGTTAGGCTTCTTCCTTGAGGAGTCTTAAGTGTTTATAGATAATGTCACAGTGAAAGAGACAAGTTCAACTTTCCCATCAATTAAGGGTAGTCATATGCATGGCTCGAAAATTCAACTCTTATTTTTCCTCAGAATCTCATTATATTTTTTTATTCATCTATTCAAGTTGAAAATAGTGATTATGTATCAAAGTCCATAGTATGTAATCTGAGTGACACTGAAGCATAGCTTGCCTGAGATAGTTTGCTTGTCTGCTTTTTGCATGGTGCTTTGTCATTCTATCTATAGTATATAATGTAAGTGACTCTTAGCTGTAGCTCGCCATTAATTGGTTTTCTTGTGTGATTTTCCTTGGTGCTTTGTCTTTCTATCTAGTTCTTCAGAGGTTACAGACTGAGCCATGATTCATTGTATTTTTAGTGATTATGCAGGCTAATGCCAAGAAGAAGTTTGATGAAACTCTGGAAGCTCATGTTGTTTTGACTCCTGATATGCGCCGAAGTGACCTGGTGCGTGCTTTCGTCCTCTTTCTGGCCCACATTAAGTTTACTATCTGAGCTTGTCGTCACTAGTCACATGATACTTGAACAGAAAGACTTCTTGTTACCACTTCTATTGTTATTGGTTTATATGTCTAAGTTTATTCATCAGATGGTGAATGAATATTAAATAATTGCTCTTAGAAAGAGCTCATAAATCACGAGAGCATCAAGGGTCTTAAACCTTTCAAACCTAAATCTCAATTCCTGAACATTGGGGAGCACGCTCCAGAATTTGCTCTGCATGCAGTCTCATAGATTTAGCAATTGACAGAAAATTCATTTGTACTTAAAACCAAGCTCCAACATTCTATATCCTTATCACGGTTTGGTTAAGGGTTTGCTGATTCCACATCCTTTTGTTGTTCGTGAGTGTATGGAGCAGATTTTATTGGTAGAATCATGCTCCTAATGCCACTTAATTAAGAGTGAATTTTCCTTTCCTTTGCTGGAATATTATCTGTGCAAGTCTCTAGAAATATAAATTCTCTTGCACAGGTGGTACAAGCAGAGTGAGATTACAATCACGTTTCATTACCAATTCTTCCGTTTTGATTGACCTCTTCTAGTGTAGCTAATTTGACCCTACTCTAAAGCAATCTCATTCGTTTGCTAGTGCTAGTTCATAGTTCTTTCTTTTGTACTGCAGAAGCTTGAAGGTACAGTGGCTGTTCCTCATGGGTTTGGAAAGGTATTAGTCCATTCTTCATAAAGTTTAAGGTTAGATATCATATGCTGTTGTTGATATAGTGTTTGAATAAATATTTTCCTTTCAGGTATATCGCATTGCTGTTTTTGCTGAAGGAGCTGCTGCTGATGAAGCCCGAGAAGCAGGGGCTGATGTTGTTGGTGGTTTGGAGCTCGTAGAGAACATCAAGAGTGGTATGCCACTAAATTCCTTATTTAACTTTGCAATTATTTATAACTGTCATGATACTTCTTATGTCCGCTTACATGCTGATGTAAATGGTGCGAGTTATGAGGTCAGTTTACTCCTTCCAGTCTGTAAACTCTCTAAAGTTTACATTCATAATCACTTCGGAGGCTTACGTTCATAGCCTCCTTCAACATATGGAGTGAAGTGAAGCTGACAAGCTGACTTTTCTTATTGAGAAGCCAATGTTCCTTTTTAACTTAATTCTTAGGCTAGATGTTTGATTAGTCTTTTTAGCTGGGTCAACCACTCCTCTGGAATTACTGTTGAATATTTCCTAGAATTTATCAGCTGCATAGATCTATGTCGATAGTTGTGATAGCTTTTTTTTGCCTTTCTAGGAGCTGATAATCTCTTTGTAATGCTTGCATCTTCTTGATGCTTTTTGTTAATTATCATTCTTATTTCATCAAAAACTTGATTGTTAGAAATACAAAAGGTTTACTTTATATTTTGGAGGTGGATGCATGTAGGAAACCGAGAAGAATGGAACAAACCGTGGATATTAAAAGACCCAGGTTCAAAGGCACACTAAAGTTGAAAATCTGATCACTTTTGATGTTAAATTCAAAAGTAATGGTGATAGATCTAATGGGAAGGGGAGTCTTAAATCTGTTGAATGTGGCTCAAATTGATATCATGGAATGTTAGGAGGTTAAATGAATTGTGAGCCAAAAAAAAGACCTGATACTTTACTTTCGCCCCAGAGGTATACTTTCGCCCCAGAAGTATAACGTGCACTTGTGCAGTATACTTCCTACTATTATGAGCTTCTCCTAGAATGGTGGTGGAAACACTGGTGAGTTGGTGAGCTTAGTGAGAGGAATCCAAAATGAGAGGAATATGTATGAAAGTCCCTCGTAGTACTCTGGATGATTGTAGGGAAAGGTGTAGTGAACATCTCGAAGAATTGTGAATGCTTTGTTGAGAGTCGAATGCTCTTTGTTTTTCACATATATATTTTTAGTGTAAAAGAATATCCCTCTTTGAAGATAGCAGGTTATATTTACTTACAAAATAAGGGAAGATATTAGGTTAGACTTCTGGGAGGCTTGATGAATAGTCTCATACATTGTGTACTTCTTGTAAAGCTTACACTGTCTTGGCCTGATAGAATTGGAAGAATTTTGACCTAATTTTTTTTCAAAATCAGGGGCCAAAGAGAGGACTAGCTTTAGGCAATTGCTGGAGGGAAAAACTTACTCCCTCTGCTCGCTTTTACTTGCCGACTTTGGTTTTTGCATTTCCCTAAGAAAACAATGATTAATATGTGTATTTTACCACAATACTCATATTAATTGATGTATAGTCTTTGGTATTGAGAAATAAGTAATTAGTATTGTCAGTAAAAGATAAAAATAACTGTCTTGATATGTTAAAAGTAACAAGTAAAAGTGAAAATCTATTTTTGAAATATTGGAAAAGGAAAAGTGAACGGAGGGAGTAAATGGCCATTCAACTATAGCAAGTTCTTCATCAAAGTCACTTATGTTTATTTTGTATGAAAAAAGGCTTTCTAACTTTGCTAGTTTATTGATCAAGGTATTATAACTAAACTCCCTCTGTTCACTTTTACTTGTCCAGTATTTCAAAAATAGATTTTAAGTTGTCATTTTTAACATATCAAGGGAAGTATTATTTTTTCCTGTTGTACCTCCACATAATTACTTATTCTCCAAATCATTCTCCAAGATCTAAGACTATACATCAATTAATATGAGTATTATGGTAAAATACTCATATTAATTATTGTTTCTTAAGGGGCGTGCAAAGTCTAAAGTGGACAAGTAAAAGTGAATGCAAGGAGTAGAAGGATAATTACATAAACCTCCCCTCAAGTTTGACTTTATAACACTTACTTCCTTTATGGTTATGCTTGCTCTTATTATATTTTTAACCTAATTATTATTAAAAGAAAATTATAATAATTAGGTTTAAAAAAATAAATTAAAGGGCCAAGCAAAACCACAAAGCCGAACTTGAGGGACATTCATGTAATTTTCCCTTTAGTTTTGTTGGCTATTATGACTTTGTAGATAAACTAGCATAACTTGAGTGACTTTGTTGATACAAAGTAAACATAAGTGACTATAATAATTAGTTTAAAAAAATTAAATATGATGGGCAAGCATAACCACAAAGGAAGTAAGTGTTACAAAGTCAAACTTGAGGGGATGTTTATGTAATTATCCTTTAGTGTTTTGTCTATAATGACTTTGCATATAAATTAGCATAACTTGAGTGACTTTTTGATACAAAATAAACGCAAGTGACTTAAGTGAATAATTTGTTATAGTTGAATGGCCATTTAAGTTATTCCCTTGCAAATGCTGATTAAATCTGGTTTTAGAGGACTTCATTCCGAAACAAAAAGATCAGCAATTTCATCCACACATTTGGGGATGATGATGAGACCATTCTTTTCTTTTGAACATGTATATTCGAATACTTCAGGAAAATATGTTGTTTCAATGTTATTTCTTTTAGCTTAAATTTTTCTACTGCTATTGATTATCATGTCCTTAACATTTTTAATGTGATTATACATGCAGGAAACGTGAAGATTGATTTTGACAAATGTTTTTCCACTCATGCAATGATGCCGAACTTGAGACAGGTTTCTTAAATTGGCTATCCATACTTTTCATTGACATCTCTTCCACGAGTACACTGTAAATTCTGGGGTCATTTGATTTGCTTACTAGCGTTAAGGTGGATTAGAAAGATTTTGTTTTTGTTTGGTTTCTCACTCGGTGTCTAGTACCTGCATTGGAGCCCCACTAGTCCTTTAAGATTTAAAACTTCTAAGTTATATATGAACTTGAAGAGATTAACATGGAAAAGAATGCAATATAGCCCCATTTAAGTGGTGTAGTGCTGGCATTTGGCTCATAAAGTTATGTACATTTCTACCTTTCAATTCTAAAAAGAATATCAAGATATCTATGCTATTAAAGTTAATTAAAAAATAGTAGGAGTGATTATGTGAGTTCTTATACTTTTCAGGACAAAAAGAGATGGGCTTAATTAATAAAAAAGAGGGTAAGAAATAAATAAAAAGTTTCATGCGAACGTAGTAGTCAGTTTCAAGTGAAATTTAAATAAAATTTCTTACTTCATTAAATAAAGTAGTCATTTTCATGGAAGCATATATGTATTTTAAAAGAGAATGAAAAACTGATGATATATCTGATATCAAATAAGACGGGTTCCTCTTTTTAAAATTCTCTCATGCACAATCCCCAGATTTTTCTCTCCTACTTAGGAGGGGAGAATATCCTTTCCGTCCTGCTGCTGGACACATCATTTCTTTGCTATGCTTTTGCTTCCTCTTTGCAAGCTAACACCTTTGTGGAAGCAGAACAAAGCGACGGAAGAAAATGAAAATTAGAGGAAAAACAGAGACTGTTTTTTCTCCTTGTAAAAAAAAAAGAGTGACTAGTTTTTCTCTTCAAAAGTTTTTAAACAGACATATGAATAGAAGTTGATGAATTGGAGATTCGATGTTTGAAACTACAAAAACTAGTCTATGGAAAGATTTCTGAAATAAAAGTAAAGAAACACTTGGGGCAACAATTTATATGCTACGATTGTTATGTGGACAGACAAGGGTAATTAGGATGTCCGGTTGTATTGTGGTTTTCCTATATTTTGTATTTAGTCAAGAAATATGGTTTTGTATTTGAAGAAATACGGGGAAGGATTGACAGCTATGATTAATGTTTACATCAAGACTAGTTTTTTCCTAGTGATTGAGATTCTCTTTATCCTAGGATAATTTTAGTTATGAAGTGTTATTGAAGAAGCTGTGTGGAAGTATTTTGTAAAAATAATTATACATGAATTGATCTTTTTAGTTAAATATGGAGGTGAAGGTGGCTGGGAAGGGATTAGAGAAGGAAGGAAGGGATGGAGGGTTGAATTAGTTAGCATATCCTAGTATGCATTTATCTCAATAGAGGGTATCTATAGATAGTGAAGTCCATGACACATGGTACAAGGTTCATTTGCTAAGCAAACCTTTATTGTAACAAGGGAGGCTATTGAAGATTTGAAGTCCTTTAATTTCAATTTTAGTACCTGTATAGGTTGATGCTAATATGAGCCCTATAGGACGACTGGTAAAAGTTGAATTTATAAAGGTGGGGAGGGAAAACATAAGTGTGCTTTAGTGCTTCTCACTCACTAACATCACATGATTTTGCAGATTGCGAAGTACTTGAGGCAATTGATGCCAGATACTAAGGTAAGTAATCTGCATCTTTCGGCTCTTAATTTAGGCTGTTCTTTAGGAATTAGTGGTTATTTCCTCATAATGCATGCAGAAAGGTACTGTTACCAAAGATATAACAAAAGCAGTGAAAGAAGCTAAGCGAGGTGTACCTTTCAAAAAAGATAAAACTGCAATTGTGCATGTAGGAATTGGGAAGGTACACTTGCATCTCTCTTCATGCAGATATTCTTAAGCTTCATTGGATATAAACTACTGGAATGCACCTATTGACGTTTTCTTCCTGAAAACACTGTTCTGCAGGTAAGTTTTCAAGAAGAGGCGTTGTGTGAAAACATTGGTGCATTTGTACATGAACTTTTGCGTCAGAAGCCTGCTGGTCTTAAAAAGAGTAAGCAACTCTTAGTTAGGACTTATGTAGTTTTCAGAAAAGTATGCAAAACTATATTTCCCAGGACTTTATGGTTGTCCAAAAGTCTGTTTTACCCTGTATGTGAAAAAATACACTTTATTATATGCTGGTTATACACATGAGTGTCATCTAACTGTGGCAGCAACTTTTTGTCATCTATAGTTGTCGGTTACAAATTTTTTTCTGTGATACAGGCTCAAAATATGCTGGTTATGTGAATACAGTCCATCTCTGCAGTACGGTGAGCTCCCTGACTCGTTCTTCGTAAATATGATGCCTCACAGGAATATTTCCAAGTACATTTATAAACAAAAAATAGAAATGTGAGATAACGGACCAGAACCTTTTAAATGTTGCCTCTTGATAGACCCTTTGTCGCTCTCCCGTTTGAGGGATTCCCTACTTAGACTATAATTAAATATCTTGGTGTTAGTGTTCAAGCTGCTTATGCCTACATTACTTGCGTGGCTTATGAAGGTCCCTCATTAAATACCTAAAAGAACTTTTATAAAAAGATACCTCAAAATTTATGGTCATGTAGTACTACAGCTTGGTTTAAGATGTAGGAATTTTCAATGCTTAATTTTAGGTAGTATGATCTGCTTACTGTGTCTTTATGGGTACGTGACCATCGAATTGGCCAGTTTGCAGTTTATTAGCCATTTGAAACTGCATAATCATCAGAACCGACTGCAGCTTCATTTACTCTTTTACCTATCTAGGCTCCTGTTGCTGGCTGTAACCATGGTAAGGTGGGGGAATCATAAAAGAGACATGTGGAATTCTCTTGTTCTTGCATGTAGTTGACTGATTTTACCTCATATAGCATGCTTTGACAATGATCTGCTGTTCCCAAAACTTCATAGCTACATTCCATGTTTGGATGAGACTAGAAGTGTAATGTAGATCTGTCCTTGACATTTGATTATTTGGATTGATGGTGGACAAGGCATGTAATGATCTTTCAGTGGCCTGAATTTCATTATTACCTTGAGCCGGAGGGACACAAAGATCTGTCATTTTGGGTGCATCAGAGCTCCAAATCTTGTCCTAACTGTACATTGTACGTGTTCTTTCTCGAGACCTAGTAGTAAAGAACTCAAATTTTTTCTCGGAAAAACAATTTGAATCTTAGAATCTCTTGTTAACCATTCTTGAGCTGAGAGTCTATCGGAAACAACCTCTCTACCACTGAGGTAGGGATAAGGTCTGCATAATCTCTACCCTCGCTAGACCCCACTTTGTGGAGACTACATTGTGTATATGTTGTTATTATTGTTGTAATCTCTTATTCACTATTTTGGTACCCATATGCCATTTTGATATCTGGGGGATGCATTGCAATGTTGATATGCTTGAATATGTTCATCCTTTTGGTATCTGGTGTTCTTTCGTGTTCAAGATTCTAATTGCATGATGATTCTTGAAATTTGCAGATGGGTCCATCATTTCCTGTTACAATACAGTCGTTATCGATTGCAGCAGACCGACATGCAAGGAAGTATGTTCAATGATAGTATCTGAGTAGAAGATCAAATTTTATTGATTTGATACCATCTCTTAATAGATCCAATTTTTACTTGGTACTCTGTTGTACTCATTTGTTTAAATTTCTTGATTTTCCCACATTAGAAAAAAGGTGTTTCCTAGTTATTTTTGTTTCTTCCCCTTTACTGTAATGATCTTTGCCCAGCCCTCTGCTTGAAACCCCTTTTAACTCAAAATTCACTACTGTTGCTTCACATTTTTATTGTTCTGTCATAGAGAAATAAGTATGTTTTCTGTTCTATGATTACAAGAACTTTCTTTTCTTAGAGAGTTCAAATAGTTGAACATATCCAAAAACGATTTCTAGCGATAATGGAAGCCGGATTTAAGTTCTGTTGAATTCGTAACCTGCAATTTGTTGGTATAGGCGTTGCCTCTACCGGGGAAATGTATTAGAAGGCTGATTTGAGGTTTGTTATTTAAGGTATAGTTGAAGTTTATAATTCTTTGTTGTTTTAGCTATTTGAAATCGAACTTTAGATTTTATTTTATTTTAGTTTTGAAGAACTTAAGACGCAAGGTCATGAAGTTAGGCTTGCAAAACCTTAGTTTCAGATATGTATGCCTAACTTCATGCCAAGTTTTAGATGAAATTGATCTTTTAATTCTATTTATCAGGTCTGTTTTGAGGATAGATCCATATTTTTGTTATGATAGTAAATGAAAGTACTAAAAGGGGAGTCTTGATGTAACTAATAAAGTTGTTATGTGACCTTCATGAATTCAAGTTGAAAAAATAAACCTCTTGCAAAAATGTAGGTAAGGTAGGTTGGTTGACGGAGGTAGAACCAGTTTTACCTTGGTACGAAAATCGTCACAATATAGGTTATAGCACATGAAAATTGTCAAAATAAGGTGTTTAGCTGCTTCGGGCTCGTTTGACCTTCAAAACGGACCGTTTTGGCCGTCAAAGCCAATTGACTCCATAGATAACGTTTTAACGGAAGACCATAAAAATTTTGGGCAAAAAAAATGTCGGAGTTTTGGATCACCAAAAAATTATGGACTAGTACACGATAATCGGCAAAATGAGATTTACCTGCTTCAGGACTCATTTGACCTTGAAAATGAATCGTTTTGGTCGTCAGGGCCAACTAGCTCCAATGCTAACATCTTAACGGACGTCCAAGAAAAATTTGAGCAAAAAAGACGTCGAAATTTTGGATCACACGAAAATCGATAAAATGGGGGGTTACCTATTTCAGGGCTCGTTTGACCTTCAAAATGAACCGTTTTGACCGTTAGGGCCAACTGACTCCATAGCTAACGTCTTAATGGACGTCCACAAAGAATTTGGCTAAAAAAGATATCCAAATTCGGGATCATCAAAATGAGGGGTTTACATTCTTCAACGCTCGTTTGACATTCAAAATGGACAGTTTTGGTTGTTAAGGCCAATTGGCTCCTTAGATAACGTCTTACAGACGTCCACAAGAAATTTGGGCAAAAAAACGTCGAAATTCTGGATCACCAAAAATTTATGGACAATAATACATAAAAATTGGCAAAATAGAGTTTACCTGCTTCGGGGCTCGTTCGACCTTGAAAATGGGCCGTTTTGATCGTCAAAGCCAATTGGCTCATTAGCTAACGTCTTAACGGACGTCTACAAAAAATTCAGGTAAAAAATACGTCGAAATTCTGGATCACCAGAAATTCATAAACTATACACAAATATCGACAAAATAAGGGTTTTACCTACTTCGGAGCCCATTTGACCTTTAAAATGGGACGTTTTGGCCGTCAAAGCTAACTGACTCCATTCTAACGTTTTAACGGACATCCACAAAAACATTGAGCAAAAAGACGTCAAAATTTTGGATCCCCAAAAAAGATCATGGACTATAACACACACGAAAATCGTCAAAATGAGGGGTTTACCAATTCTGGGCTCGTTTGACTTCAAAATTAACTATGTTGACCGTTAGGGCCAATTGACTCCATAGATAATGTCTTAACGGAAGTCCAAAAAAATTTGGGCAAAAAAGACATCGGAGTTGCGGATCACCAAAAATTTATGGACTATAGCACACAAAAATTAGTAAAATAGAGGTTTTACCAGCTCCAAGGCTCGTTTGACCTTTAAAATGGGTCGTTTTGGCCATCAAGGACAACTGGTTCCATAGCTAACGTCTCAATGGACGTCCACAAAAAATTTGGGCAAAAAAGACGTTGAAATTCTAGATCACTAAAAAAGATCGTGGACTATAGCACACGAAAATCGGTAAAATGAGGTTACCTGCTTCAGGGCTAAGTTGATTTGAAAATGGACCATTTTGGACGTCAAGGCAAACACGATCTATAGCTAAGGTCTTGACGGATGTCCACAAAATATTTGAGCAAAAAAGACGTCGAAATTCTAGATCACCAAAAATTCATAAACTATAGCACACGAAAATCAATAAAATGGGGGGTTTACCTGCTTGGAGGCTCGTTTGTCCTTCAAAATAGATTGTGTTGGCCGTTAGGGCCCAAACTGGCTCCATAGCTAACGTCTTAATGGACGTCTATAAAAAATTTGAGCAAAAAAAATGTGGGAATTCTGGATCACCAAAACTCTATGGATTATTCACACAAAAATGGATAAAATAGGAGGTTTACCTGCTTTGGGGCTCGTTTGACTTTCAAATTGGGACGTTTTGACCGTCAGGGCGAACTGACTCCATATTTAATGTCTTAACGGACGTTCACAAAAAATTTGGGCAAAAAAGACGTAAACATCGTTGACTATAGCACACGAAAATTATCAAAATAAGGGATTTACCTGCATCAGTGCTCGTTTGACCTTCAAAATGGATCGTTTTGATCGTTAGGGTCAATTGGCTTCACAGACAACGTCTTAATGGATGTCCACAAAAAATTTGGGCAAAAAAAACGTCAGAAATTTTGGATCACATAAAAGCAAGGGACTATAGTACGTGATAATTTGCAAAATGAGGTTTATCTGCTTCGGGGCTCGTTTGACCTTGAAAATGGGTCCTTTTAGTCGTCAGGGCCAAATGGATCCATATATTATATCCTAATAGATGTCCATGAATAATTTGAGCAAAAATAACGTTAGAATTATGGATCACCAAAAATCTACAGACTATAGCATATGAAAATCGATAAAATAGGAGGTTTACCTGGTTCGGGGCTCGTTTGACCTTCAAAATGGGTCATTTTGTCCGTCAGAATCATGTGAATCCATAGCTAACGTCTTAACGAATGTCTATAAAAATATTGGGGAGAAAAACGTCAAAATTTTGAATCACCAAAAAAGATCATGGACTATAGCCCATGAAAATAGTCAGAATGAGGAATTTACCTGCTCCGGAGCTCGTTTGACCTTCAAAATAGATTGTTTTGGCTGTTAGGGTCCATTGGGTCCATAGATAAAATTTTAACATACGTTCACAAAAATGTTGGGCAAATAATACATCGGAATTCTAGATCACCAAAAATCCATGGACTATAGTACACAAAAATCAGCAAAATGGGGTTAACCTTCTTCGAGGCTCGTTTGAGTTGTTTTGATCGTTAGAGCCAAATGAATCCATAACTAACATCTTAACGAACGTTCACAAAATATTGGAGAAAAAAAGACGTTGAATTCTGGATCACCAAAATTCCTTGGACTATAACACATGAAAATTGAAAAAATGGGATGTTTACTTGCTCCGGGGTTCGTTTGACCTACAAGATGACCGTTTTGGCCAAATGGATCCATAGCTTACGTCCTAACAGACGTTTTGGCCATTATGGCCATACGGATCCATAGCTTAGTCAGAATTCATGATCACTAAAAAAAGATCGTGGACTATAGCACAAGAAAATCGTCAAAATCAGGGGTTTACCTGTTTCAGGGCTCGTTTGACCTCCAAAATGGATAATTTTGGTCATCAAGGCCAATTGGCTCCATAGATAATGTCTAAACGGACATCCACTAAAAATTTGACAAAAAAGACGTAGGAATTCTGGATCACCAAAAATTCATGGACTATAAGTTCACGAAAATCGACAAAATTGGATTTACTTGCTTCGAGGCTCGTTTGACCATGAAAATGAGTCGTTTTGGTCATCAAGGTCAACTAGCTCCAAAGGTAATGTCTGAACAGACACCCACAACAAATTTGAACAAAAAAGACATCAAAATTTTGGATCACAAAAAATCCATGGATTACAGCACACCAAAATCGACAAATGAAGGGTTCTCCTGCTCCGGCGCTCGATTGACCTTCAAAATGAGTCATTTTGATCGTCAAGGTCAACTGGCTCCATTGCTAACATCTTAAAGGACGTTCAAAAAAATTTGGGCAAAAACAACGTTAGAATTTGGGATCTCCAAAAAAAATTGTGGACTATACCACACGAAAATCATCAAAATGAGGAGTTCACCTGCTCAATGGCTCGTTTGACCTTCAAAATGGCCAATGTTGACCATCAGGGTCAATTGTCCCCATAGATAACGTCTTAACTGACATCCACAAAATATTTGAGCAAAAAGATGTCAGAATTCCGGATACCGAAAATTTATTGACTACAGTATACGGAAATTGATAAAATTGGTAATACCTGCTTCAGGGCTCGTTTGACCTTGAAAATGGGACATTTTGATCGTCAGGGCCAACTAGCTCCATAACTAACGCTTTAAAAAATATTCGCGAAAAAGTTGAGCAAAAACGATGTGAGAATTATAGATCACCAAAAATCCATGGACTATAACACACGAAAATCGGTAAAATGGGGGATTCACCAGCTTTGGCGCTCGATTGACCATCAAAATGGGTTGTTTTATCTGTTAGGACCAACTATCTCCATAGTTAACGTCTTAACGGACGTTCATAAAAGATTTATGCAAAAAATACGTCAAAATTATGGATCACCAAAAAAGATCGTGGTAGCACATGAAAATCGTCAAAATGAGGGGTTTACCTGCTCTGGGCTCGTTTGACCTTCAAAATAGGTTGTTTTAGCCGTCAAGGCCAATTATCTCAATAGATAACGTCTTAATGGACGTCCACAAAAAATTTGGGCAACAAATACGTCAGAATTCTGGATCACCAAAATTTTTTAGACTATGGTACACAAAATTTGGTAAAAT
The DNA here is from genome assembly GCA_022817965.1 of Solanum lycopersicoides. Classification (NCBI taxonomy): domain Eukaryota; kingdom Viridiplantae; phylum Streptophyta; class Magnoliopsida; order Solanales; family Solanaceae; genus Solanum; species Solanum lycopersicoides. The sequence goes on from CM040629.1 coordinate 6,274,831, forward strand.
GGGGTCTACCTACTTGGGGGCTCATTTGACCTTGAAAATTGGTCGTTATGTTCGAAAAAGGCCAACTGACTCCATAGATAAAGTCTTAACGGGCGTCCACAAAAATTTGAGATAAATCGACGTCGCAATTCTGGATCACCAAAAATATATGGACTATAACACACGAAAATCGACAAAATGGGGGGTTTACCTGCTCTGGCGCTTGTTTAACCTTCAAAATCGACCATTTTGGGTCGTTAGGGCCAACTGGCTTCATAGCTACGTCTAATCGGACGTCCACAAAAATTCGGGCTAAAAAGACTTCAGAATTCTGGATTACCAAAAATCCATGGACTATCGTATAAAAAAATTACAAAATGGGGTTTACCTGCTTCGGGGCTCGTTTGACCTTCAAAATGAATCATTTTGGACGTTAGAGTCAACTGGCTCCATTCCTAACTTCTTAACGGATGTCCACAAAAAAATTGGCAAAAAAGACGTCGGAATTCTGGATCTCAAAAAAAAATTGTGGACTATAGAACACGAAAATCATTAAAATAAGGGGTTTACCTACTCCGGGATTCGTTTGACCTTCAAAAGGATTCGTTTTAACCGTCAAGGTCAATTGTCTCCATAGATAACTTCCCAACGGACGTTTGGGCATAAAAGATGTCAGAATTATGAATCACCAAAATTCCATGGACTATACACAAAAATCGATAAAATGGGGATACCTACTTTAGAGTTCGTTTGACCTTGAAAATTGGTTGTTTTGATCATCAGGTCCAACTAGATCCATAGCTAACGTCTTAACGGACACCCACAAAAAAATTAACCAAAAAAGAGGTCAGAATTCTTGATCACCAAAAATCCATGGACAATAGCACATGAAAATACGAAAAATAAGAGATTTACCTGCTCTAGGGCTCGTTTGACTTTCAAAATGGACCGTCTTGGCCGTCAGGGCCAACTGACTCCATAGTTAACGTCATAATGGACGTCCACAATAAATTTGATAAAAAAAAACATCAGAATTCTTGATCACCGAAAATTCATGGACTATGTACACAAAAATCAGCAAAATAAGGTTTGCCTACTTCGAGGCTCGTTTGACCTTGAAAATGAGTTGTTTTAGTCGTCAGGGCCAACTAGCTCCATAGATAATGTCCTAACAGACGTCCAAGAATAATTTGAGCAAAACATACGTCAAAATTCTGGATAACCAAAAATCTATGGACTATAGCACACGAAAATTAGCAAAATGGGGGGGGGAGGTTTATATGCCTCGAGGCTCGTTTGACTTTCAAAATGGATCGTTTTGGTCGTTAGGGACAAATAGATCCATAGATAACGTCTTAACGGAAGTCCACAAAAAATTTTGGCGAAAAAGACGTAGGGATTCTGGCTCACCAAAAATTCATGGACAATAGTACATGAAAATCGGCTTAATGAGGTTTACCTGCTTCGCGGCTCGTTTAACCTTAAAAATGAGTAATTTTGGTCATCAAGGCCAACTGATTTCATAAGTAACGTCTTAACAAACGTCCACAAAAAATTTGAGCAAAAAAGACGTCAAAATTTTGGATCACCAAAAATTCAAGGACTATAGCACACGAAAATCAACAAAATGGGGGGTTTGCCTACTACAGGGTTCGTTTGACCTTCGAAATTGGTCGTTTTGGCTGTTAGGGCCAACTAACTCCATATATAATATATTAACGGACGTCTACACAATTCTTTGGCTAAAATGACGTCAGAATTCTAGATCACCAAAAAGATTGATTACTATAGCACACAAAAATCGTCAAAATGAGGGGTTTACCTGCTCCTGGTCTTGTTTGACCTTCAATATGGGACGTTTTGGCCATCATGGCCAATTGTCTCCATAGATAACGTCTTAACGGAAGTCTACAAAATATTTGAGCAAAAAAGACTGTTTTATCAAAAATTTAACCTTTTATAAGAGTTTTTCGGTTTTTTAGAGTCGCCACTTAATTTTTGAAGAAAAATCAAGAAAACTATTGTTTTCAAATAACTTAACGGAGAAAATTGCTTGAAAACATTTAAAGGGTTCGGGGATTCAAATTAATGTTTTAGGAAGGTGTTAGGCACCTAAAACATCCGTCTAAAATGGTTTTCCAGCAACTAACAAATTTGGCTAAAACTTTGCTTTTAACTTGACTTGAATAAAATATTTAGAAGTAGAGAGTTGAAATACTAACTTATTTTTTAGTCATTTCATTTTGCAAAATTATTTTAATTTTGAGTCGATAAAAAACATTTACGGCATTCGCGGGGATTCGGATTTTTCTAACTTTTAAAATTAACGACAAGTATGCAAACAAATAAGCAAATAAAGTAAAAGAGAGAAAATAAAGAGAGAGAGGGAAAGAGAATTGGGTCCAAAATCGGGTTCTCTGTCCGCCTTGACCGATTTTGGACCCACCTGTTTTGGGTTTTTGACCCATTTCCTTTCGTACCTGTCCTAGACTAAGCAAATAATTAATACTAAATAAATACAGTAAAGTAAAAGACGACAAGGGCTAATGCCTTAAAATAGATACAATACAAAAATGCAAAATATAAAAAGGGTCTTCTAATTCATCTTCTCCGACTTTCTTCAATTCTTTAAATCTGGGACCCTTCCATCGGCTTAATAGGTTGACTGGAAAAGAGGAACTTTGAGCCTTTACAACTCTGATTCTGGGCAGCGAACCAAGACTACGAGTTTGACGGAGACGATTCCACCACCTCTCCAAACTCAAACAGCCAAAAAAAAATATTTTATAAATATTAAACTATGAAACCAAGAATTTCCGAAAATTTCTGGGTACTCTTTGGTCTCCTCTCTCTCTTTTTCTCCTCCCCCTCTTTGGTGCAATGAAGAGGGGCTTATATAGGACCAAATTTGGGTTCAAAAAAGATGTGGGAAGCAATGTGGGACAAAATGCAAAAGGCCAAAATTTGTCTATTTGAATGGTTTAGAGTAATTTGATTAATATGATGAATTCTCATAAATTAATTTAGCGAGCTTCTTAATCTTAACAAAAAATAAAATAATTAATTTAATCGTAAACTTAGTGATTCAAAAAAAAAAAAAAAAAAAAATATATATATATATATATATATATATATATATATATATATATATATATATATATATATATATATATATATATAACTATGGTTTAAACTAAACTAATTTAAAAGACTACTTACTAAATTGAAAATATTTTTGAGATAATTTTTGAAGAATCATAAAATATACTATCTATATACATAATTATGTAAAATATAGATATTATCTAAAAACTTTAAGAAATGACAAAAATTATTTGAAATAGCGCAAATTTATATTTTCGTAAATTTATAAAACTAATTATTTTAAATTGTTTGAGAGTTTAAGAAGCTCATGAATTAATTTCTACCGGGGAGGGTCAAAATTGGGTGTCAACAGCTGTCCCTCATTTTACTTGGATTGATGCAAGAAATTCGAGGAAAATGAAATTGACTAAGACAATTTTGACCGACCACACATTCATCTTTTAAGAGAAGGGATCTAGTATGGACTTTAGAAATTATGGCCGAGCCCTGAAAATGAGTTTCCTACATATCTCAGGCTATATGAGAATTCAGGCCACATGTAGTTCGATACGCTAGATTTAACGCACGATTTTGAAAGAAATCAAAAGTCATCTCGATACCGGATTATGAAGAAATCGGGATGCTTGGGAATAAGATTTAAGAGGTAATGTTAGAATACAGCCGAGTTTTCAACATCGAGCCAGCCTACATATCCTTAAACCATAGGAATCAGGCTGTTTGTAGTTCGACTCAATCGATTGAAAAGGGAATCTATTATGTTAGATAACCTTTGGTTCTGGACAAGTGACAAAATTAAACGAGTATGAAAAGGAGGCTTGTAACCTCTTAGTCATGAATGTGGTGCACTTCACACCCATAATTAAGAACTCACATGGACATAATTTCCAAAGCTCTCGGCGCATTGTCACTCAGATTGGAAACTTGCTTCCGGTAGACCAAAATTTTCGGATGCGAGACCGAAACTGACAGAGCCTAAAGAAAAAACCCACATGCCTTCTGATAGGGGTGTGGTTTGATTGTGGTGGAAGTCGCTCCTTTGCTCGTGTCCTAAGAGTTTGACACTCCTCTTTGGACTATGTCCCAGTTCGCTGCTAAGAAAAAGTTCCACGATGTGCTGCATCCTTTCTGATGTCGTTCGCACCTGTGATTTGTTTTTGGAGAATTCATCCTTTCGGATGCTCTCGAAAAAGACTAAGATAAAACTCGTCAGCATAAAAACTCAATTAAAAAGGGAGACAATGTCTTTTACCATGTCGACACTTAATTGTTCTCCTCGATATTTGACGTCAACTCAATCGGTTTGACGTAAAGCAAATAGAGCTTATGTCTTATGTATGTAATGCAATCTTCAATGTATTCTTCATTTGATGTTGAAATAAATAAAAACAGATGCAGTGCTGCTATTTATCTTGATGTCGTCTTTGATGTTTTTCTTGATGTTTACTTTTATCAAAAATAAAATGATGCAGTTGATGCCGATGGGTGAAGATTTCTTCAGATGCCCGATTCTCTTTCTAGCAGTGCATGATTCCTTGTGGAGCATGGGTATCTTTTCGCGATGTATGAATATTAACTCGCGATGCATGATTTTCCACAATGTATGAATATTAACTCGCGATGCATGATCTTCCGCAATGCATGAATATTGACTCGCAATGCATGATCTTCCGCGATGCATGAATATTGACTAGCGATGCATGATCTTCTGCGGGGGCATGAATATCTTCCCGCAATGCATAAATTCTGCAAGGTATGAAATTTTCTTGCGATGCATAAATTTCAGCGAGGTATGAAATCTTCTCGCGATGTATAATTTCTGCGAGGCATGAATATCTTCTCGCGATTAACTTGTGATGCATAAATATTAACTCGCGATGCATGATTTTCTGCGATGCATGAATATTTGCTCTTGATGTATGATCTTCCGCTATGCATGAATATTGACTCTCGATGCATGATTTTCCGCTATGCATGAATATTGCTCTTGATGTATGATCTTCCGCTATGTATGAATATTGACTCTCGATGCATGATTTTCCACTATGCATGAATATTGACTCTCGATGCATGATTTTCTACGGGGCATGAATATCTTCCCGCAATGCATAAATTCCGCAAGGTATGAAATCTTCTTGCGATTATAAATTTCTGCGAGGCATGAATATCTTCTCGCAATTAACTTGTGATGCATAAATATTAACTCGCGATGCATGATCTTCCGCAATGCATGAATATTGACTCTCGATGGATGATTTTCCGCGATGCATGAAAATTTACTCTCGATGCATGATTTTCCGCTATGCATGAATATTGACTCTCGATGCATGATCTTCTGCGGGGCATGAATATCTTCCCGCAATGCATAAATTCCGCAAGGTATGAAATCTTCTTGCGATGAATAAATTTCTGCGAGGTATGAAATCTTCTCGCAATGTATGACTTTCTTGCGGGGTATAAACATCTTCCCGCGATGCATAAATACCGCAAGGTATGAAATCTTCTTGCGATGTATAATTTCAGCGAGGTACGAATATCTTCTCGCGGTGTCATCATTGGTACCAAACGAAGATGGTGCTTCCATTGAGCAACATAGCGATCTTCTGAGTGCCTTCTAGATAATCATATCGTCTCAATTGAAAATAACAATAAAATAATTCTTTCAGATAGTGTATTGTCCTGATCTACAATAAAATAAATGACCCCTCCGGGTAGTGTAGTGTCTTGATCGACAATAAAATAAATGAGCCCTCTGGGTAGTGTATTGTCTTGATCGACAATAAAATAAATGACCCCTCCGGGTAGCGTATTGTCTTGATCGACAATGAAATAAATGACCCCTCCGGGTAGTGTATTGTCTTGATGGGCAACAAAATAAATGACCCCTCCGGATAGTGTATTGTCTTGATCGACAAAAATAAATAACCCCTTCGGGTAGTGTATTGTCTTGATCGACAATAAAATAAATGACCCCTCCGGGTAGTGTATAATATCATATCTGACATTATGATGCAACTGACGTCCTTTACGGAAATCATAAGCTCTTCCTTGAGATTTCGTTTGATTCACCTTCGAATCCAGCTGGACATTCCTTGCAAACTTCACGTTATTGAGAATTGACTGAAATAAACAAATCATATTCCCAAGTTTTCGCCATAAGCGATATAACATGTTTTCTTTATTTAGGAAAACTATTGATTTTGGGAGAGTTTTCTCTTCCTTTGACTTTCCCATATTCATCCATCGGAAGAAATCTGTTGGTATCAAAGCAAAGCTATAAACCTGCATCCACAGAAAAATCATTAGTTTTTAAAAGGACTGGTCTGTGTCGATTCTTCAGTTGTCTGCTCCTTGTCCTGCTATCTCCGATAGATCTTTCTGATCTCCCAACTCTTGATAGATAAGACAAAATATTTTATGCCAAAACAAATGAAACATAAAAGGAAAAATTTTAAAAAAAATAAATTTTCGAAAAGTAATTTTGAAAAGGGTCACTGCCAAGTGTCATGTCACGTCCGACTTAGTGAACTTTTTCGAATATGATTATTCGCTGGGAGTATTCAAAGTCACTCTGGACTTGTCGATAAATCCATGTTTGAAATTTTGAGGCCATCTTCAAAATTTCTGTCTCAGTTAATTGTCTTGGCTTATCTTCGACTATTGCTGAGTAAATTGCAGAATTTTTGAGACCCTCTCAAAAATTCTGTCCCAGTTGCAAGTCTCGAAATATCTTTAGTCTTGACTTGTTGAGGAAATATCTTATTCTCGAGAATTTTTGAGTCCCTCTCAAAAATTCTGTCCCAGTTTCTATTATAAGAGGAATAGAAATCTTTTGGGAGATATGACCGAACCCTTGTGGCGCCTATGTATCCCGTTGAGGCAGGAATCAGGTCAAACGTAGTTCCCCCTCAAAGGTTAATAAAGATAAAAAAGTTACAAAGAAACCGACCGAGGCCGACATAGGCCGCCTACGTATCTCATTCTTGAGAATTCAGGTCGAACGTAGTTCAAATGTACAAAAATATTAAAAGAGATAAATGGGATGACCGGAATGACATTTGCCAACCAAGTCGGGTATTGTGTCACTTCCACCAATCGAGACTCAATTTGCTTGGTAATCTCTTCTTTAATCTTTAAACTCAACTCAGGTTTGAACTTTCGAACCTTTTGCTTCACCGGATCGAATTTTGGATTAATCGGTAATTCATGAGATACGACATCGGTACTCAACCCTTGCATGTCACCGACTTCCCAGACGAACACATTAATGTATTCGGTGAGTAAGTGTATTAGATCCTTCTTTTGAGTTTCATTCAAGTGAACTCATGATTTTGGCCTCTTTAACGCACTCTTGATCTCCCAGATTTACAGTTTTAGTTTTCTCTAAATTCGGCTTGTGCTGATTTTCATACTGCAGAAGTTCTTCAACAACATATTTTGGTACCTCATTTTCCTCTTTGTATTCATTAACCTCGTCACCACCTGCCTCACTTTGTTCGTTCAGCTCATGACATGGCACGACATTGGTAGGTTTAAAAATTATATTACCGAAATCATAAATAGACAAAGTTAGACAAGTAAAAATATAGCAAATAAGTAAATAAACCAAATTTTAAGTAAAGAGACTTTCATTCAAAAAGGGAAATAATGCAAACTTTGGATATGGCAAAGGGCCATGTTGCCTCTTTTCAAACATCACGAGGGAAATTTAAAATGCATGCAATTAAAAAAAATGCAAAATGGTGGGTCTCGGGCCTCTTCCGGACTACCATCGATTTAAATATGCATTAAATGATGCCATTCTACCAAGGAGTTCGGGGAATCAGGAACGGCGTGGAGGTCCAATTCTGCAGAATCTCTCCTGGTTCAGCATCACGGATACCAGCTAGCTCGACCTCTTCCTCAATAACAACATCGATCTCCTCGAAAAGACCGCAGATTCCTTCCCCAACGTCGTCAGGGTCGATTGGAGTTATCACCTTTGCCACACATCAATCGTCGTCCGTCTCTATCATATTCTCATTGCCGCCTCCGTGATTTGGCAAAGGATTGGTGTTGACATTAGGTGCAGCTGGTCGTAGAGAGACCACTTCTTGGTCGATTAGATCCTGAATTTTGTGCTTGAGGTTGATACAGTCCTCAGTATCATGCCCAACGTTGTTGGAATGATAAGCACATCTCTGATCTGGCCTATAGAATTTCGAATTGATATCCATGGATTTAGGCCCCACAGGATGGATATATCCGACCGCAGCTAGTCGCTCGTATAGCTTTGTTCGACTTTCCGCAAGCGCGGTGAAATTCCTTGTAGGTTTCTTCTCAAACCGAGGTCGAGGTGGATCATAGCTTCCTTGTGGGGGAGGCATCTGTTGATAACCTCGGTTATTCGGACGCGGAGCTTGACCTCTGGGATATGAATTGGCTTGGTAGTTTGTCATTGGAGCTTGGCAATTCGGGTGGGGTTTTTGATATGGTGGAGCTTGGACTTGGTATGCAGGAGGGAGTGCTTGGTAGCTCGACTGTACGTTGGCACAATTGGGAGCAATACCTTGGTAGTGAGAAGACAGAACTTGGTAAAGTGGAGGATGGCTTTGGTATGTGAGAGATGGATTTTGATAAATTGGAGGTGAACTTTGGTAGACTAGAGGATGATTTTGGTATACTGGAGAAGGATCTTGGTATATTGGAGGAGAATTATTTTTCTAACCAGCTTGGTAAGAGTTTTGAAAAGGTCTAGAACGACCTTGGAAATGGGAGTACGAAGATCTTCGGGTTTTTCTCGCCCTCATATGAAATAACAGCCACGTCTTCTCTCTTCTTTTTCAACAACACTGAAGATCCGGGCGATGCGGCTACACGGGCTATTTTCCCTGATTTTAAACCGTCTTCGATAGTCTCACCAACTTTGACTATCTCGGCGAATTTAGCTCCGACTAGCAACATGATTCTGTCGTAGTATTCTGGCTCCTGCACCCGCACAAACACTTCCACAATCTCTTTCTCTGTCATGGGCGGCCTTACTCTTGCTGCTTCTTTCCTCCATCTATAGGCAAACTCCCTATACCTTTCAGTTGGTTTCTGGTTCATCTTCTCTAGAGAATACCGATCAGGAACTATCTCAACATTGTATGCAAATCGGTCAATGAAGTTTTTGGCCAGCGCATTCCAACTGGGCCATTGCCGGGTTTCATGCGAGGTGAACCATTCAAGAGCTTCTCCGCACAGGCTTCGGCTAAAAAGCCGCATCAACAAAGCTTTATCCCTACCAACTCCAACAAGTTGGTCGCAACAGGCTCTCAGATGAGCCATAGGATTGCCCACACCCCCGAAAGTATCAAACTTTGGAATTTTAAACCCTTCTGGAAGGTCCAGATTTGGATGAATACATAAATCTTCATAACTTAGGCCGGTGATATCAGGGATGCATTGGAGCTCTTTCATGGCTTTCTTGATCTCCTCTTTTATGTCCACCTTTGTCTCCTCTTTCACCCTCCACTCTCTTTCCTATTCCTCGTAGTGGTCCAACTCAGAACCGTGCACGTCGTGCTCAGCAGGGACGGAGATTTGAAAATTGTTTCTTTTGGGTAAGGGTGGAGCTATGGAAGGACTCTGAGCGTTTTGAGCGATTTGGTAATTTTGTGGATAAGTCTGAGGATTAATATTTTGATTTAAGTGGTGATGGGATGTTTGAGGATTAAAAGCGTTTTGATTTTGATTTTGATTTTGGTTTTGCGGTGGTGGAGCGGATTGATGTTGGGTATTTTGAAGATGAGAGGGTATTTGGAGGTGGTTGTTTTGAGGATGAGGTGGAGTTTGGTAAGAGGCTGAAGCATATTGCGGATTTTGGATAGTCAGGTCTATAACGGACGGGTTTTGAGCAGGTGTAGATGTCTGATTCTGAGTCGGATCCATATTTGAGGAAGGGAAGTAGATGGGAGGTCTCCCCTCAGCAACGTTAGTAGCTAAACCCAGCGGAGGCAGATCCTGTCTCATTTGCATTTCCATTCTCATTTCTGCAATTTGTTGCATCAACTGCAAAATCAATTCGTTCTGGTCTGCTATGATAGGTTGAGACACCACAACGTCAGTGAGGCTTACTTCTTCGTTGTTATCTCCCATTGCTGTCTTTTCTTTATTTGAGCTTTGTCTAGGGAAAGAATCTGCAGACCCTTTCGATCTGGTGAAGTAAGGATGATCTGCCAGCTTAATCAACACAGATCAGTTCAAAATACCTGAGAAAGAAAATAACTCAAAGGCAAATTTGTCAGTTTGGATTCAGAATACGAAATGCATAATATCACACATAGAGCAAATAAACAGACAAGTATACAGACAAATATCGCATCCTAACATGCTTGTGACCCCTTTATGCCAAGGGTAGGCCTACCGATTTGAAGGATGTATATGTCATTTGAAATATCCCATTGTCCCAAAACCCAAATTTATACAAATTTATGAATAAAACTTAAAATGGGGATACATAATTGGGAAATTGGGATACAAAATAATCAGTCCCACGCAGGGGTACAATTATGTACTATGCTTCCATAGAAGGTCCTTCCCTCTTCATTTCTTCTTTTCTCCGGGTTCCCGCGTCTTAGACTTGTGAGATTTTTTTTTTTAATTTTTTTTTAATTTTTTAAAGCTACAATCTACTCCCAATCACGAGGACAGTGATTTTTTTTTTCTTTTTTCCAGATGATGTATACATCCTTCAAATTTAAACAAATAAATATGATCGCCCGTTCAGGCCGTAGGCCCTTTTGGACTCAAGGTGGTCTATCTAATGGGCCCAACACTCCTTGGGTGTTGGATCGTCTTAGGCCAATGCGCTATATTCGGAATTGGGTTACGCTCTATCCTAGTTTAACTAAGAGTGGGTTATGTTTAGAATGGAAAGGGTTACCCAAGCGGACTACTTGGGCTGGGACAGTTAACGATCGTTGACTATCAAGTAGCCAACTACACTCGTCAGGGTGCCCCGAGAAAATTTTGGTTAACGAATGACTGCGAACCCGCATAATCGTCCTTTAGTGGAAATAAAGCAAGCGTCGTTTGACGGAATTATGATATGCCATGAATGCAACAGTTCAATAAAGCAATAAATAAACAGATAAACAGTTAACTCACATAGCCAAAATACGTTAGTTTTAAGGTTAGAATCCTCCTAGTCCCCAGCAGAGTCACCATTTCTGTTTTATCGAAAATTTAACCTTTTATAAGAGTTTTTCGGTTTTTTAGAGTCGCCACTTAATTTTTGAAGAAAAATCAAGAAAACTATTGTTTTCAAATAACTTAACGGAGAAAATTGCTTGAAAACATTTAAAGGGTTCGGGGATTCAAATTAATGTTTTAGGAAGGTGTTAGGCACCTAAAACATCCGTCTAAAACGGTTTTCCAGCAACTAACAAATTTGGCTAAAACTTTGCTTTTAACTTGACTTGAATAAAATATTTAGAAGTAGAGAGTTGAAATACTAACTTATTTTTTAGTCATTTCATTTTGCAAAATTATTTTAATTTTGAGTCGATAAAAAACATTTACGGCATTCGCGGGGATTCGGATTTTTCTAACTTTTAAAATTAACGACAAGTATGCAAACAAATAAGCAAATAAAGTAAAAGAGAGAAAATAAAGAGAGAGAGGGAAAGAGAATTGGGTCCAAAATCGGGTTCTCTGTCCGCCTTGACCGATTTTGGACCCACCTGTTTTGGGTTTTTGACCCATTTCCTTTCGTACCTGTCCTAGACTAAGCAAATAATTAATACTAAATAAATACAGTAAAGTAAAAGACGACAAGGGCTAATGCCTTAAAATAGATACAATACGAAAATGCAAAATATAAAAAGGGTCTTCTAATTCATCTTCTCCGACTTTCTTCAATTCTTTAAATCTGGGACCCTTCCATCGGCTTAATAGGTTGACTGGAAAAGAGGAACTTTGAGCCTTTACGGCTCTGATTCTGGGCAGCGAACCAAGACTACGAGTTTGACGGAGACGATTCCACCACCTCTCCAAACTCAAACAGCCGAAAAAAAATATTTTATAAATATTAAACTATGGAACCAAGAATTTCCGAAAATTTCTGGGTACTCTTTGGTCTCCTCTCTCTCTTTTTCTCCTCCCCCTCTTTGGTGCAATGAAGAGGGGCTTATATAGGACCAAAATTGGGTTCAAAAAAGATGTGGGAAGCAATGTAGGACAAAATGCAAAAGGCCAAAATTTGTCTATTTGAATGGTTTAGAGTAATTTGATTAATATGATGAATTCTCATAAATTAATTTAGCGAGCTTCTTAATCTTAACAAAAAATAAAATAATTAATTTAATTGTAAACTTAGTGATTCAAAATATATATATATATATATATATATATATATATATATATATATATATATATATATATATATATATATAACTATGGTTTAAACTAAACTAATTTAAAAGACTACTTACTAAATTGAAAATATTTTTGAGATAATTTTTGAAGAATCATAAAATATACTAATTATATACATAATTATGTAAAATATAGATATTATCTAAAAACTTTAAGAAATGGCAAAAATTATTCGAAATAGCGCAAATTTATATTTTCGTAAATTTATAAAACTAATTATTTTAAATTGTTTGAGAGTTTAAGAAGCTCATGAATTAATTCCTACCGGGGAGGGTCAAAATTGGGTGTCAACAAAGACGTCGAATTCCGGATCACCAAAAATTCATGGACTTATAGTACACGAAAATCGGCAAAATATATTTTTCTTGCTTCAGTGCTCTTTTGACCTTTAAAATGAGATGTTTTGGTCGTCAAGGCCAAATGGCTCCATAAATAATGTCTTAATGAACATCCACGAAATATTTGAGCCAAAAAAACGTCTGAAATCTTTTTAACCAAAAATCGAAGGACTATAACACACGAAAATTGGCAAAATGGAGGTTTACCTGCTCGAGGGCTCATTTGACCTTCAAAATGGGTCATTTTGGTCGTCAAGGCTAACTAGATCCATAGCTAATGTCTTAACGGACTTCCACAAAAAATTTGGGGAAAAAGACGTCGAAATTCTAGGCCACCAAAAAAAATCGTGGACTATAACACACGAAAATCATCAAAATGAGGATTTACCTTCTCTGAGGCTCATTTGACCTTCAAAATGGGCCGTTTTGGTCGTCTGGGCCAATTGGCTCCACAAATATGTCTTAACGGACATCCACAAAAATTTTGGGCGAAAAAACACGTAATTTCGGATCACCAAAAATTCATGGACTATTAGTACACAAAAATCTGCAAAATGAGATTTTTCCACTTCGGGGCTCGTTTGACCTTGAAATTGGGTTGTTTTGATCGTCATGGCCAACTATCTCAATAGAAAACATCTTAACGGACGTCCACAAAAAATTTGAGCAAATAAGACGTCGAAATTCTGAATCACCAAAAATCTATGGATTATAGCACACGAAAATCGATAAAATTGGGGGGAGGGGGGTTACATGCTCTGTGGCTCGTTTAACTTTTAAAATGGTTCGTTTTAACCGTCAAGGCCAACTGGCTCCATAGATAACGTCTTGATAGACATCCACAAAAAAATTGAGCAAAAAAGACATCAGAATTCTGGATCAATTAAAAAAGATCATGGACTATGTAAACAAAAATCGTCAAAATGAGGGGTTTACGTGCTCCGGGGCTTGTTTGACCTTCACAATGTGTGGTTTTGGCCGTCAGAGCTAATTTTCTCTATAGATAACGTCTTAACGGACGTCCACAAAATATTTGAGCAAAAAAAGATCAAAATTTCGGATCACAAAAATTAATGGACTATAGTACACAAAAATCAATAAAATGGGATTTACTTGCTTTGAGGCTCGTTTGTAATAGTTTTAAGTATCACAATAATCTAATCCTATAACTTATTTTCGTGACAAGTTTAAGAGAATTTATGGTTTTTCCTTTATTAAAACTATACGCATCGAATAATTAACATCTTTACAGAGATTGATATGCTTTATGGAAGTTGCTCTTTTTTAAAAAAAAAAAAACTAAAAATACTATTTTTAAAGTTAAATGATTAAAATAATAAAATTAAGTTAAAATTATAAGTTAATTATGACTTGCTCTTGTTTGCTCTTGCTTACATTACAATAAAATCCACTTTCCCGGCGTTCCACCGGAAAGTTCATCGGAATGTCAACTAAAGAACTATACCGGAGAATTCAGCGTTTCTACAGTTTTCAACCCAAAACGGCGAGTCACTTTCATCGCCTAATGCCCACAATATCCGACGAAGAGAACTGCGCGTTGGAAGTGCAGACCCTTCTCAAGAATAAAGCAGATAAATCAGTGAGTGACATTTTTCAATCTCTAAGTAATTGCAATTTCACATTATCTGAAGATTTCATTCTAAACGTGCTTAAACGGCACCGTTCTGATTGGAAACCAGCTTTTATCTTCTTCAAATGGATATTAGGTTGTGAAAATTCATGTAGGTATTCACCAAATACTGAATCTTTCAATGAAATTCTCGATATTCTTGGTCGTATGAGACGTTTTGATGAACTCAACCAAGTGCTCGACGAAATGTCTAAGAGAGGAAATTTGGTTAATGAAAGAACTTATGGTATTGTGATTAATAGATATGCTGCAGCTCATAGAGTTGAAGATGCAAAAGAGTTTTTCTATAAAAGGAAAAATTTTGGTTTGGAGCTTGATCTTATTGCTTTTCAAACTCTTCTTGTGTGTTTATGCCGATACAAACATGTTGAAGATGCTGAATTCTTGTTCCATAATAAGATGAATGAGTTTAAGGATAACATTAAAACGCGGAATATTATTTTGAATGGATGGTGTGTTTTGGGGAATTCACGAGAGGCGAAGAGGTTTTGGAATGATATTGTGACTTCAAAATGTAAGCCGGATAAGTTTACATATGGGATATTCATCAATTCGTTATGTAAATCGGGGAAAATAAGCAGGGCGGTAGAGTTGTTCCAGACAATGTGGGAAAAAGGGTGTAAGCCGGATGTTGCAATTTGTAATTGTATTATTGATGGATTGTGTTTCAAGAAGAGAATTCCTGAAGCGCTTGAGATTTTCCGTGAAATGAATGAGAGAGATTGTTTACCCGACGTTGTCACTTATAATTCGTTGATTAAGAATTTATGCAAGATTAGGAGGATGGAGAAAGTTTATGAGCTTTTAGACGAGATGGAAAGGAAGGGAGAGAGTTGTTTGCCAAATGCTAGAACTTATGTTTACTTGTTGAATTCTGCCAAGACGCCTGACGAAGCTATTGGGATTTTGGAAAGGATGAATGAGAACCAGTGTAAGATGACTGGAGATATTTACAATTTGTTGCTAAGGTTGTTTATGAGCTGGGATAATCAAGATAAAGTAAAGAGTACGTGGGATGAGATGGAGAGGAGTGGACTAGGACCCGATCAACGATCCTATACAATTATGATTCACGGTCTTTATGAAGGGGGAAGATTAGAGGATGCTTTGTCTTATTTTGATGAAATGATATCAAAGAGTATGGTGCCCGAGCCACAGACGAACAAGTTGGTGGATGTCATGAACACGTTAAAGGAGAAAGGAAAGGAATTGAAGAAGATGGAAATAACGAAAAAGGGAAGGAAGGCCAAGAATACTGGTTAATACATGCTCAGCTAATTATTTTTCTCTTGGCATGCTATTTGTTTACGTTAGAACTGAGAAATGCAAGCACTTGGAGGGGCTTCTTCGGAATGGAAGCTAACCAAGGTCAGGAAATTTTTGTTATGTGCCTCACACGACTAGTACAGTCATGTGAGGCTTTTGTCTTAGAAAAAAGGGTACAAAAAGTTTAAGATTCAAGTCCACTTTTTTGTGAGATAAAAGGAAGCCTCACACAGCTAGTGTCAATCGTGTGAGGCACATAATAAAGTTTTTCCAAGGTTTGTGTGGGGCTCGGGATTTAATTAGTATAAGCTAATGGATCATCTTACGATAAAATATCTCATTGGATGGCCATGAGGAATTTGAAGTGCGCTTTTGGCTTGTAACAAGTTTCCTGTGTTCTTAAGCTGATATAAGTTGAAACAAACTTGGAGACATGAAAACTTGATAGCATTTCCCTCTTATCATGTCATTTCTTAAAGCAATGCACTTGTACATATTGGGTTTCTTACTTTGCAGGATATATTTATTGAGAAAACTGCTCTCCAATATAACCCCACGTTGGAGAATGATGATTACATTCATTGAGTTGCAGAGCTGGTAATTTTGATTTTGGGGGTTGTCGCAGCCTCACAGGTTAGTCCATTCTAATCCTTGATATGGTCAGAACCAGAAAAACTAACTTGTTTCATTGTTCGTGACTCGTGTTTATGATGAATTCACCATAACAAAAGACTTAGGTGATGGATAGTATCAGTTTAATGACGCCAGAATCAAGGACAAAATCTAGGGGGAGGTTGTAAAAATTAGTTGGAGAATGAAAGTAGTTCTAGATACCAGAGACCATGAAGTGGTGTTGTGTTGCAGTGTATTGTTTTGATGAATACTTTTTCTTGACGGTAGGGCTACCAATGTTCCAAAAGTATGACGGAGGGTATCTGCATACTATTTATGATAGTTCGGAGTATATTTGTCATTTTTTTCCTTGAATAAATTATATTGTTGTTCGTCAAAGACTTTTTTTTTTTTTTTTGATTTTTCGATTTCAAGGCCAGCCCAGGACAATTCTACTACCTGCCTCATATTTTTCTTTTTTTTTTCTTCAATTGAGACGAAATGTACTTTCACCCACTCTTGAATATTTAGAGATAAAGCTTACCAACAAATCATCAAATTTGCTATACCTAATTCACAATATTGTCTGAAAAAGAATTCTCAGTTCCCTGCAAGAAAGATTAGGGGTCGTTTGGTTGGGAACTAGTTATCCCAGAATAAACTAACTATCCTGAGATTAGTTCATAACTATGCTATAAATGGTGGATAAATTATTCCAAACAAGACTTCTAAATTTTATCTCAGAACTATTTTTTATGACGAAATTTATGCTTATCTCTCACACGAAACGAGCCCTACTTTAAGAAGAATTAGGTTACAAATGGAAGGTGTATATGGACAATGAAAGATAAGTTATATTGACGATCATGATAAATTTATATAACTAGTTTCTGGACACGTGTGTTTCATGTGAATTTTTATTGATGCGTTAAAACAATTATAATTATATGCAAATTGAACACCAAATGAGGGGCACATTATAGTGTTTAAAATCAATTTATTTGAAGCTACCATCGGTAAAACAATTTCGTTGAAGCTATTATCGATATTTTTTTAACTTTGTTTAGTAGTTAACACACTTGCAATAAAGTCACACGACTAATTTGAGTCAAATAACAATATAGACTTACGATAATGATAAAAAAAATCCATATAAATTAGATAGGTGAATACTAATAATGAAAAAACACAAAAAAAATAAAATAAAAATAAAGCATACACATCATTCGCAAGACTTCATTCATATGGATTATAGATAGAAAATAAATATAGAATCAATAAGTTATCCATATTTGAAATTCGAAAGGTACAAATTTAAAAAGGAAAAACAATAACACAAAAATTGCACTGACAAATCTCTATATATGTTTGATGAAATGTTTCAAACAATTAAGGGTGAGTAGAGTGACCTTGTCATGTTTAAATGCAACTTGGACTTGGGTGCATCCACATACAACCTCCAAGTAGTCATGTCCTCTATGCAACACGCTCATATCGTGTAACTCCTCTTCGTTGAACATACGCCTCACCGCTTCAATTACTATTCACTTTGTCAAAAACCCAAAAACATTTTATATAAAGATGAATTTTTTAATAAAATCCTATAAGAGAACAAAAAAAAGGAGAAACGATCAAATAAGGTGAGTATTTATTTTGTGATGCCGATATATAGAATTGATTATACAGAAAATTCATTGGGAGAGAGAAAAGAGATGAGAACCGAGAGGAAGATGGACAAATAAGGTATTTTTATAGGAAAAAATCACCTAAGGCAGAAAGCAGATTTAAAAGATCTGTTGTCGGGGGTGGGGGTGGGTGGGGGGTGGGTTACACAAAGCATGTAGGTAAGGTGGGCATTTTTGTTTTAATTTATTACATGAATATATCCATTGTTACATATATTTACATATCTAGAAATGGGAAAAAAGTTTGATACATCCTTCAATTTTGCGATTCAGAAATGATATATCTCTAGATAATAAAGTGACTAACATATACCTTTTTATTACACGAATGACCCAAATATACCTTTTTCGGCGAATAGAAGTGAAAAAAATGATTTTCATCTATTCTTGACTTGTTTTAGTAAACTAAAACCCATAAAAAGTATATGTGATCCTTTTAGCCAAGTTCAGGGGTATATTAAATCCTTCTCACATATGAACTTTTTCTACCTTCATTAACTTAGTGACTAATTTGCATTTATTATTCTTTATTATCACATTTATTTGTTTATTAGTCTCTGGACACGTGCGTTGCACGTGTGTCTCATGTAAATTTTAATTGATGCGTTAAAACAATTAAAATTTTATGCAAATCGCATGAAGTGAGTAATATTTTTTAATGTGCGTCAAGAAAAACCAAATGAGAGACACATTATAATGTTTAAAATCAATCCTTTTAAGCTACCATCGGTAAAACAATTCCATTGAAGCTATTATCGGTAATTTCTTTGTTTAGTAGTTAATACACTTGCAATAAAGTCACATGACTAATTTAAGCCAAATAACAACACATACTTACAATAAAGATAAATTTTTTTATTAAAATTAAATTGGTGAAGTCTAATAGAGAAAAAAAACACAAAAAATAAAACATACACATCATTAGCAAGATTTTATTCATATAGATCATAGATAAAAAATAAATATAGAATCAATAAGGTATCCATATTCGAAATTCGGAAGGTACAAGTTTAAAGAGGAAAAAACAAAAGACACGGAAATTGCATTGACAAATCCTATAATTTGAAAATTATGTATAACAAAGTCCCTCTAGAGAGTGTAGGATGTGCACAGACCTTACCTCAATTCAAAAGTCCTTCAACTTGAGTCGAGTATAGCAAATTAGAGTAAAATATGGGGAAAAAATGACAATGAAGAGAATATAATATAATATAACAACTATTACGAAAACAATAACAACAACAACAAAAAAGTAATCGAAACACCATAAAAACAATTGGTGTTAGAAAACAAAAGAAAGATTATAGAAAGCAAAAGAAAGACCGTACACAAATAAAAGTACTATAATGACAGAGACCACTAAGTCTAAACCCTTCAAAAAACAATAGAACACTCAACTACAACCTTCTCCCTAATTTGTGATCTCCATGCTTAAACATTTTCTGTAATTGATGAAATCAACATCTTTTTTCTTCTGAGCTTTGAAAGGAGAAGTAGCTTATGTATTTGCCAGCAATAATTTTACCTCATGTGCATGATATTTATAAGCCAAAGTTTGTCTAGAATTCTGTAGAAAGCTCAAAAGTTATGTTGGAGAATGGAGAGAGATTCTTAATATCATACAATGATTACAATTTGAAGGTACTTCTTGAGCTGTTAAATTCAAGGTAGTTTTTTCAACCTCTATTCCTTGCATACTATATGTTTGATGAAATGTTTCATAGAGTGACCTTATGTTTAAAATGCAACTTGGACTTGGGATAGCCTAATGCTCGGCGGAGATGTCTGGAATGCTTTCAACTTGCACATATGCCCAACTTATAGACTGACCACTTTAGTAGACTTGGTCGTGCTTCACTTATCTTAATTTATATATATTTACACTTGACCGATGGGGGTTAGCAGTTCCATTTGATCCCTTCTCTCGTTTACTTACTATGTTCCTTAGATTTACAAGAAACTCTGTATTTTGTGTTGCTTCAGACGACTTGCCTTGCAGTTAGAATGTACAAAATCGACACATCATTACAATCTTGTAACGTTTCAAGAAATTTTTTTGAAGCAATCATGGATCATTTACTGTTATCACTGGCCTTGCAGTTAGAATATGATTCATTGAGTCTCATTAGGTATTGTATCAAATACTGAGACTTCAAATGAACAGTGTAAGACACAGATACGTCATAACTACATTCTGGGAAAGGCATCTTGACATTAATGATCAATTTCAACCCAAGTCTCCTTCAATTCACTTGTAACTGTGCACACAATCCATGAAACCATAATCGCATTGCACTTCTCCCATTGCTCAGCTAGTAGCTCCTCTATATGCTCTTTTTACGCAAGTTCCATAACAAAAATCCGAAGACCTTTTTTTCCTTATTTCTCGTCCTGAATAAGTTGTCCCTCCCAATTGTCACTGAGAGTGTTATGGATGGGCCAGGACCGAATTAAGAGACTATGTTTGGAATACAGGTTGATAAATAATTGTGACAGCAAATTAGACTTATGCAAACTGTTGAGAAAAATGTCTAGTCCACTCATCCTCTTTCTCTGAATTCTGCTTCTTATCCCTTTCTTCTACTTGTGTTCCTCAATTTCCCTTTTAGTTCTTTATTCCTTTGTAATTCAAATTACGAGTTAGTGAGGTATATCTATCGGTTGTTTGAGTTTGAATTGTGTTAGTCTAGTTATTGGGTTCATTACAGAGAGCACTTCACAAGTGAACTGTAGGACAAGGCCAGAAAAGGAGTTCAGCTCTGTCTTGACAATTGCGTTGCCAGTGTCTTTCCTATATGAGTTCTAAGCTAAGAGAAATTTTAACTTTGCTAAACTCTGAGTGTCATATCAACTTGAACATTCATGCCTACTTAACGAAATAATCATATAGTTTGATGTCTTTCATGTTGTTTTCCTCAAACAAAAGATCAAATAGGCTACAGTTGTGAACTTTTGAGTTTATAATTACTGCCATTTGTCATGTTACTATAAACACATTTTATACTACCTTGTAATTGATTGTTTGATTAATTGTTAATTGAGGAATATTTTTAATTTCTCATGTTACAGAAGATAATAGTGCGCACTCTCTCTCCTTTGGTGTTAATTCTTACACATGATTTCAGAGTGTAGAATACAAGGGTATTGACTTACTGCACTTCTTTTCGAACTATGTAGATGACATAAACAGGTTATTAGGCCAAAAAGTATCAACAGAACTCAATTGTATGTGTTATAGATGTCAATTATTACATGGACAAAACCTACAATGAAGAATCAGGTAAAAGACTTAAAAACTGAAATGTGATTGCAATGTGAATCATTAGACAGTCATGTGTTTGTGGGCAAAACTGAAGCTCTACAAAAAGGACGTGATTTTTTCCTCTGCAACCATTTGTTTATGCATTCAGCATGAAATTCATGGCCACATTGAAGTGTGTAAATATTATCTTCATCTTTATATTCAAGCAAGCAGATAGCACATGCTTCTTGTTCCTCATCACCATCTTCGTTGGCGTCTATGTCCATAACACAAGTAACATAACATGTACTTTTTTCGAAATACTCAGACATATCTTCATCCACAGACTCATTAATATCTTCTTCTTCTTCGTCTTCAATTTCATCAGTATAGGTGTCATCAAGAAAGGATTGTGGAACTTGAATATTGTAACGAATGTAGTTAGTATTCACTTGCATTCGAGTTGTCCTAGTCCTTCTTCCACTTGTTTGTTGATTGCCTTGATCAAGCAGATGTATATCATACTCCATTCCTATTTCTAACTCATTCACGATTTCTTCTTCCTCCTCTTCCTCGTCCTCTTCCTCTTCCTCGTCCTCTTCCATACTATCTTCATCCGACAACTCCTCTGCTTCTGCTTCTGCTTCAATTTCATCAACAATTTCACCAATATCTGAATGTTCCAACTTAATATGAGACATGAAACTATAATCAACCGGAGGCATGAGGTGTTGTAGTCGATTCAAGAGAGCAGCATCAGGGGGCAACGTACGAGTACAAGAACAAGGAACTTGATCATGTTGAGACATTGTTTCTTCTTTATTCTTTGTATCTTATAGTAGTAGTATTTATTTAGTTCTCAAATATGTCAATTTTATTTTAATGAAGTTAAACATTCTATGTCCAAATTAATAGTTGGTTGGAAGTTTGTCTCTCAAAATTTGAACGGTGTCAAGATTAAATAATAACAATGTTTAAGGAGGAGGTGCAAGATGGGGCGTAATTCCTATGAATCTATGAGCAATTCTGATTGATTCAGTATGGTGTTGTGGTCCTTTCGCCATTATTATGAGCTTTTGGAATAATATGTATGTATGTATGAAGTCAAAGTTTCATCCTTCTACTATCCACTTTTATATTTTGAATGTAATTTGCCTTCTAATTTATGAACTTCTCAAAGTGTATCTTCATGTACTCTTATTTAGTGTATCTCAAAGCTCAATCATAGCTAAATATCTCAAAGCATAATCATACTAATGATCAACCTTATATGAGGTTCAATAGGGTGATATAGTATTGCAAAAGCAGTCCAACATCGAATTAAGAGATTAAGGTTGATAAATACGACTTGTGATAGCAAATTAGACTTATACAAATTATTGAGAATAATATCAATAATCTAAATAAACAAAAGAATTTCATTTGGAACTTCTCAAACACAAATTAACGCTACAAATCAATCATAAAATACATTTTGAACATGTTGACTTAATGGCCAAAAAACTATTATGGAGTTGACATGACCAAGTGTTGATCGTGGTCAACTTAAAACTTTAGAAACACAGGGGATCAAATCAGTGGCGGGTCCAGGATTTTTACAAAGTGGGTTCAAGCCTTAAATTGCTAAAAGAAAAACGAACCGGCTCTTGGAAGCAACCTGCTACCTATCGATAGGCGAGAACTACTCGTACTACCAAGGTCTTCCGAGTAGGGTATATAAAAAATAAAACTAAAATATGGGAATAGGGATTCAAACTCGGGCAGGCTGAAAAATTTAAGCCCTCTTCACCACTGGGCCAAGGGTCACACTTGTGTTAGTGGGGTCAAAAGTTCATATATACATATAAAATTTTAAAAACTGATCGAATATATATATATATACGATATTATTTTTCACTAAAGTGGGTTCATCTCTATGGGTCCGCACCTGGATCTAATCCTAGGTCCAAAACACCTCTTAATGCCTTGGAAAATGTGCTTAACCTTAAATTACACTACAAATCACCTTGAAGAGCTAGAGAAATCACCAAAACTCATAATAGACCTCACCAACCCCAACTTTTTACTTTGGCCAAACCTACTAAGTTTTCAACTTATAATTTTGAAATACTTCCCGATAACACAAGTAATCATATACGAGGATGGTCATACAAGGGAAAAGAAGCAAAAATCACAAAATAACCTTCAGGATCATTACGTTAAGAAACTCATTTATATATATATATATATATATATATATATATATATATATATATATATATATATATATATATATATATATATATATTTTCAAAACATTTTGACGAGTGCGAAATTATAAAAACATCTTCATATCAAACAAATTCTTAAGATATTCATCTCCACTGAAAATATTGTTTATACTGTTAAAGCCAAAAGAAGGCCTTTAACTATGAAATGTGAATTGCAAATTTGAGTAAAATGTCTAAAAAGGAATGTCAACAAAAACATATTGTAAACAAATACATGTCCATTCAAATGACACAAATACTCAAGCAAAAGGGTAATTTAAGCTTTTGTATTCTTTTTGAAGTCAATGCAAATCTGGCAATCGCAGTCTGAGAAGCAACACAATTCACATCCAAAGCACACACAGGAAGTGCAACCTCCACATGTAGGGGAACGCAAACACCCCTTACACGCCCTTCGGCTAGCTCGCTCTTCAGCATCATCACATGAAAATCTAAAAAAAACAAAAAAAACATGTTCATCAACAATAAAAGAATAAGAAAAGATCACAACAATAATAATAGTAATATTAAGAAATTAAGTATGAAAAGAAAAAGTACTTTTCAAAAGGAATATCTGAGCACTGAAAATTAGCATTCATCAATGCATCATGGTAGCTTCTGAATTCCTTCTTAGAGCGGCGATAAAACCTACGTCTTTTACTGCACTTAGTACATTTGATAAATTCATCACGATGAACAAATTTATGTGGCCTCTTGGCATTCTTTGGAGACATGTTGTAGAATTTCAGTAGTGATGTCTTTATTAATGGAACTTTGTAACCATCAATAAAGACCCAAATATTATGTTTCCATCTGAAATTCTCTTTTCCAGCATGTTTCTCAAATGCAAATGGAGAAAGGTTATCTAATCACAAAAAATCAACTTTCGTTAGTGTCATAATTTGTATCAAATAAGAAAGGACAATTTTTTTTGTTTCATAAAATAAAACAAATATAATAATAACATGCTAAATTATTAAGTGATGAGAAAAAAAACAGTAGGAATATATATATATAATTCATGAAGAGTACTTAATTAGCAAATCAACCTCTTCAAAGCTAATAAACTCATTGTCAAAGCTCAATTTTTTTACCAATAAAATTATTTATAGAGAAGAGTCTAAACAAGCTTATAAGTTTACTTATATTGTTATTATCTAAATAAATTATAATGTACTCTAGCAAACATATATATAGATGAAATTTTGACAAGGATATACCATTAGTCAAATTAAAAAAGCACATCAACATTCATGATAAGTCGATGATAAAA
Source organism: Solanum lycopersicoides (assembly GCA_022817965.1). Lineage (NCBI taxonomy): Eukaryota > Viridiplantae > Streptophyta > Magnoliopsida > Solanales > Solanaceae > Solanum > Solanum lycopersicoides. The sequence goes on from CM040629.1 coordinate 6,299,626, forward strand.
TTAATCAACAACATGCATTTAACACAAACACATTATATTGTACGAAAGCACAAAAAAGGAATATATTAAATTGATGATTATATATATATATATATATAAATGGTAAAAACCTTCGGGGCAGTCAGGGTAACATTCGCAAGCAATTTTGAGTTCACCGGACTTGAAAATCCTAAGTCTAGCACCAGCATCGCCATGTCTACGACTGGTGCATCCACAGACAACCTCCACGTAGTCATCTCCTCTCTGCAACACGCTCATATCGCGTAGCTCCTCTTCGCTAAACATTTCTCCTCACCGCTTCTGTTACTGTTCACTCAATCAAAAACCAAAAATATAAAAATCAATTTTTTAATAAAATCCTATAAAAGAACAAAAAAAAAAAAGAAACGATCGAAAAAGGTGAGTATTAATTTTGCGATGCCGATATATCGAATTGATTATACGGAGAATTCTTTGGGAAAGAGAAGAGAGGAGAAAACCTGAGTAAGAAAGCAGATTTAACAGATCTGGTGTTAGGGTGGGGGTGGAGGGCAGGGGGCGGTGCGGTAAGGGGGACTTTATTTATCTTCGCTATGATACAATATCGAAATGCGGAAAATGAAAGAAACCCTAAAACCTAAGAGAAAGAAAGTAAAGGATAAAAAGCTAGATACAAGAATGGAACTATTGGATAACAATGACTACATCAAAGTCAAAACCTCCTATTAAAAATACCAAACAAGCACCTAAACTACAGAGTCTTAGCCTCAAACTGTCTTAAAGAGTACACTCATTTCATGAGAATTCATCATATCAAAATAATCTACCTAATAAAAATGACTAAAAGTCTACTATTTATACTCAGTTAATTAGACCAATACTGAAGTTTAATAATAGTTATTACAAAAATATTCTTAATAAATAAAGGGTCATCTTAGTCTTGTTGATCTTCTTAGTCAAGAGACTTTTATTTTAAGAATAACTATGTTGCATTATATCTCTTTCTTTAATTAAATTTTTGTCCTTAAATTTTTATCCTTCCACTTTTGCATGTTCTCAACCGTTCATTTCAAATCCCTCTCAAACCTCAAAGTATTGACTTTGATGTAAAAACTCTTTTAACTCTTAAAAACTTTTTTTACTGTTTATCATGGCTTGGTGTGCATGCATTATGCTATGTGAAATTTACTTTAACATTTGTAACATGAAGATTTTATTAAGCCATTAAAGCAGTAAATATTTATAAAAAAACAAAAAAAAATGAAAAAATATGATATTATGATTAGGGGTGGCAAATGGTTGGATCGGATCGAATTTGAATGGATTGAATATGGATTGAGCAAAAATAATTTGGATTACAATCCATCCAAATAGAATATGGGCAAATATGGTTTGGGTAAAATGGTTTCAACCCATTTTAAGAAATCTGTTTTTCAAAAAAAAAAAAAAATCCTCCTGCCCCAGGCAGCTCCACCCCGGGGCGTTCCCACCTTCCACCAACCTACCCCTAATTTATTTTTTTCAAATATATATATATATATATATATATATATATATATATATATATATATATATATATATATATATATATTACTGATTAAAATAGTTTGAAACCCATATTTGACCAATTAAAATATTAGTGATCCAAGCCATTAAATATGGTCAAAATGAACTCATTTTAGGGTCTTTCCACTTGTAATATGATTAGTATTAACTATTGTGTTGCATGTATATTCCTATTAATTATATTCTAATGCAAATTTCTAAAGATAATAAATCTTATATTTTAATATCCTTATATTTATAGAGTTGAAATATAAATAAGGTAGTTTTGATACTATTTATAATAGTTACTTTATATTAAACATGTATGCATGTTAGTCTATGATGTAAAAGAATACAGTATTTCTTTAAAATGTATTTTTTAATAGTAAATTTGATAATAATAAGTTACATATAAATGCTTCCTTTTCCACTTGTATTTATTCATTTTGAAAGGCCCTACACCCATGGCTATATGCTAATTTCAATTAACTAGTCTATCACTACAAGCTCGAAAAGTCAAACCGCAACTATTCATTGAAGTAGCTCTTTCAGGTAATCTTCCTATGACAGTCTGTGTTTTATTTTGCTTGTCATACTTCCTATTAGGGGTGTACAAAATCGAATCAAATAACAAACCGAGTCAACTCGAAAAAAATCGACTAGTGATTTGATTTGACTTGGATTGATATTGGAAAAAACCCCGACTATATTTGGGTTGGTTTGACTTAACTAAAAAAAAGATTTCGAGACCAAACCAACCCGACGTTATATATATATTTTAAATTTATGTTATACATAAAAATATTTACTTTGATATAATTTTAAATATTTCTTATACTATTTCATAGTTTTATCTTTTAATATATTATTTAAAGTTTAAAACTTAAAATTCGAAATGGTCCAATAAATATTATAGTTCATAGATGTTGATAACTATAATAAAACTTAGATCAAAATCAAATTAATATTAATGCAAAAAGAAAATCAATTCAACACTAAGAAATACAATAATATTGAATAATTGTTCTTTAGTTTTACATTGGTTTAGATAATTAAAATGCATAATCTGATTTTAATTTTCTTTAAATATTTAATAATGTAATTAATACTTATTAAACTTATTTTAGCATGATTTAGTACTTTTAAATTATGATCATTTTCATTATGACTTTACAATATTTATTTTATATAATGATTTCATTATTATTTTTAATTGAATATTTTTGTGTCATCAATACTCATCTCATATTTTGTGTTATTTTTTAAGAAACACCTTAGATAATTGTATTTTGGTTGGACTAAAGAAATATTTGAAGCACAAGTTAATTATATGTTTGTATGCAAACTTTACCGAAAAAATTCAAAAATATAAAAAAATTCGAGGTTTATTATTTGGTTTAATTTATAAATTTAAAAACTCGACACAATGATTTGGTTTGGTATTTGAAAAGTCCGAACCAACCCGAAGTTGAAAAATTCAAATTTTATTAGCTTTTTTGGTTTATAAATTTTAAATTATTATACAAATGATTTGGTTTGATATTTGACTAACCCAAACCCCATCATGTACACCCCTACTTCCTATGGTAGTTTGTGCTTAAATCTTAATGATGATATAATCTATATGATTTAGTATAATATAGACTTCAAACACATACCATAGTGGACTCATAATTTGTATGTAAATTATATATTATAGACTTTGGTTAGTAGTTAGAAAATTTTAACTTACAGGATGAGGATCAAGATATTCTTAAAAAAGATGATAGAACAACATCCCTCGACAAATTCTTTAGTTAGTTACTTTCCATCATCGTCAGAGAAAAAATTAAATAATGGAGGAGAAATGATGGGAATGATAATTGTTGGACAAGCTCAAAATCGTTATTGGGATGCAATCACCACAGTGAAACCCAAAGATGGTATGTTAATCGAACCTACAATTCTATATAATTTCAACTTTAAATAATAAAAAGAAAGAGTAATCATTCTATCAAATCCATTTTTAAAGATGATATACAAATGCAAAGAACAAAAAAGAAACACATAAGCAGAGCAATTAATTAATGTTTTTCGATCTTGTCTTGATAATGAAAATTATAACAAAATCTAATGTAACAATCAATCTGTTTTTGAACACAAAAAAGATCCTAAACTAAAAATGAGCTATAAACAAATCAACAATTCTACTATATAAATAGAGATAAAGACCATGTTTCAGTAATTAAATTTTTATCTATCCTCGTGACTGCATAAGGGAGATCTCATAAGAAACTTTTCTGAAAGAGTTAAATTTATAGGACAAAAATTTTAGTATGCAATAATCCATGAACAATAATATTGTAAGTACATGTATCGACTTTAATTTCTTGTCTTCAAGAAGTAATTGAATATTTGTTTTCTTTTTCTATTTTGTTTAGTTAGGTTTATAACATTTTTAGCTAATAAACAAATATGTTAATCATGAAAAGTCACTTTGAAATAAATTTATTGTATCATATTAATGATATGATAATATTTTTATTATATTTTAATATGAATCCAAAAATTATAAGAGAATGTGTATAGTCAAGAATTAGATAATGAGGTGCAAATCATGATATAAATGCATGAGAATATCAACAAATTTTCTTGGATAACGTGACAAAGCTAATACATAAATCATATTAAACTGCTTGTAAATTTCAAAATAACCTTTGAAATTCCTAAAAAGAATTTGTTATTATGTATAACTTACATAAATCCCATAATGTAAGATCTAAATTACATCTTATCCCTACTTTTTTTTATTTTACAAGAATTCCTTAAAATATCATCATTCAGATACATAAGTTTCATCCGGATACATTAATTGTGATACATTATAAAACTTTATCTATTGCGCTTAATATGGAATATCAACTAAAATTGATTTTTCCCCACAAATCACGCAGAATTGATTTTCTTTCCCACAAATTATGCTTAACTGATTGATATTAATTCATTCCATTTGTAACAACTTCACAAAATTCAAAAATCAAATTATCATCTTCTCTATCAATTTGAAATCTTAAATTTCAAATCCACCAATGTTGATGATTGGACATACGATTCACGTTTTCAAATCATCAATTCAAAATCGTCGAGTATAAAAAAATCGTTCAGAGCATAACAAAGAGACAAAAACTTCTTTTGATGATTTTAGCAAATGGGTCAAATCAATTTTCAAGAAACAATTTTGTAAATTCAATTGTTGGAGAAAGAGAGAGAGTTACTGCTACAAATGAAATTCGAAACTAAAATAGGGTCAACTTTTTATGCAGATGATAAATACACCAGGTGTTCCAGTTATCAAATTTCATGAAGTGAAGTTGAAGAAGGAATTATTGATACAATAAATATGGAGAAACGAATTGAGTCCTACAGAATCAACAAATTAATAATTCAAATTAATTTCTTCTTTGTTCATCGAAAAATCTTTTTAACTTATCGACAATTATATTGATACAACATAAACCTATCGCTCTTGTTGAGACACGAGAAAGTGAGGTGAGGTATGAACGATACAAAAGTGATGAAATTATTGTTAATTAAAATATTGATTTTGTGAATCTCAAATCAGTCATTGCAGCAGAGTTAGAGATCGATGAATTGAGGAAACTTTTTGAAGAACTGATACATTGTTGATGTGAAGAAACAAAAGATTAAATTTTCAATGTATCAACTATGTATTGATACAACAGACAAGAAGGCTGAAGAGATACATAGTTTTGATGGATCATCCATATCGTTTATAATGTTGTGTCATCATTTTTTGATTTGTGTTTTCGAGATGGCTAGATTTATCAATACATTACTATATATGTATCTTGCTTAAATTGGTTGTATTTCTACTAGATACATTAAATAAGTAATTGTTGCCTATAAGATGTTAGGCTACATAGTTTTGATGGATCATCCATATCGTTTATAATGTTGTGTCATCATTTTTTGATTTGTGTTTTCGAGATGGCTAGATTTATCAATACATTACTATATATGTATCTTGCTTAAATTGGTTGTATTTCTACTAGATACATTAAATAAGTAATTGTTGCCTATAAGATGTTAGGCTTGAGATACATTAGTTGCCATGTATTAGATAAATTTAATATAAATTTGAATTTATGTATCATGCCAAATAATTAGCGTATGATACATTACTATTTAAGTATCTTATTTTGTTTCAGAAGTATTTTATCTTATAAAAAGATACATTTTACATGAAATTATTGCCAATAACATTTTTTAGTGAGTTACTATGTATATGATACATGTAATAAAGTTTGAGAATTGTTGAATATGATATATTGTGTATCATGTACATATCAATTCATTTAATACACGATGCTTTATCTATAGAATAATAGGGTTTATGTATCAAGTGTATTTGTTGGTTAGCATGTACAAGCACATAATCTTCAAATTTAAATAAGTCTAAAATTTAACATTATAAATACATAACAATAATTGATACGCGATACATTACACAATTTGCACACAATATATTGAGCATGGTGATTTGTAATGTATCACAATGTTAAAAGGAAGGCATTATTCAATAATTTAAGAAAATAAAAATAACTAGATACATTAAAAATATGAATCTATATTAAAAAAAATGAGAAAAAAAACACTACAATCTGATCTGCTTCTCCTTTATCCTTCTCAACATATCGATAATGTATCATATTGTTATTGCATTTGTGGTAATCCATTGAAAATAATAAAAACCTTGTCAATACATTGTCATAGCACCGACATTTGGAGGAGGACGAGATGGACCCCAATATCTCATTAGTATTAGAATAATTTAATTGAGTAACCTCAATACTGAATTGAAGGGGTCTAACTCAGATGTATCGAAAAAAAATTTAGAAAAAAATGGAAGAAGAAAACAACGGCGAAGAAAAAATCCTACATATTCAGATGTTTGGAATTAATTTGACTTGAGAAAAAGAATCCTTTTGAAAATCAAGTTAATTTGACACTTGTAACTGCTAAGAATGTGGAGTGAATTTAGGGAGAGAAAAGAGGAGTGAAAAGAGGAGTAATAAACGTGGTTTTGTTGAAAAGGTCTTATGTATCTGAAATTATTAAGATTTGGGATAAATAATAAATTTATGTAATATTTCAAAAAGGTAGGGAAAAATGGAGAATAAGGTAAGTAAAGTTGTGTATATAAGTAATTTTTTCTTTTTTTTTGTGCATGTAAACATTAATGATTGCGTAATAATTTAGTTTTAAAGCATAAGTTATTAGAGGAGCAATGTTAGTTTAGTGAATGAAAAATACTCATTTAATTTTTTTTAAAAACATTTAATATTTAATTAAATAGTTTTTTATAAAAAATAATAATTTAGTGTATATATATATATATATATATATATATATATATATATATATATATATATATATATATATATATATATATATATATATATATAAAAAAATATACATATAAATTAGATATTTTGGTTAGAAATTAATCAAAGAAAGTGCAAAAGTCATTAATATTTTTTTAAAAAATAATAAATTTGATATTAAAATTAAATAATTAAATGTTTTAATAACAATATAATTTATAGTAGGGGTACAATCGTAATTCAACTTTTTTTTGTTCCCACTTATATATATGACTAGTTTCTGAGAACGTGTCTTGCACGTTTTTCCCTTATTATTATTAAATTTTTATTTACTAAAAAGTTGAGTAATAAATAAAAAAGCAGAAATTAACAATAGTAGTTTTACCATTTATCTTTTATTCACTAAATAATAACAATATATATGAAGAAGAACATCAAATAGATGATATATCTAGTTATTTTTTTGTTATCCTTCTCTCGTTCTCTTTTCTTCTCATGTTGAATAGTGTAATTTCCTTCCTATGATAATATCAATCTTAGTAATTTGATTCTTAAAAAGCATATTAAAAATTTAATTCTCAGAATGTTTTTACATAAATAGTGGAGAATGACTCTTCACATTGAACTTTTAATTTTAAAAATTTATGTTTATGAGAAATAATTAACATTCAATAATTAGACAGAAGAATATCACATTATCATAAATAAAATAATATCTCTAATGCAAAAGTAGACATTCTAGTTTGGACAATAATTACTACTTAACTATTTATGGGTTCAGCTCCAGTCAATAATCTTTAGATAGGAGTTTGACAATTTTTCAGCTATAGTTAAAATTTTACATCAACAATAAATAGCTTATTATCATAGTAGATAGACGTTTGATTCATAAAATTTATAAATTCTAAAATATTTCGTCAATGTGGTACATTGCAAATTTATGATATAAACACTTGGTATATTACGAAACACACTTGCAGCCATCACCATAATTAATATGTAAATTATTTTTATCATTATATCACATATACGTCTTCTTTTTAACTTTAGAGAAGTATTGTACACATGATTTATGAAGAGAAAAGAATAATAGTCCTTTTTTCATAAAATTTCTCTTTGAATGATTAATATAAATTGAACAGTATAAACTTTTCAAAATGACTTATTCTAGATATATGATCAATTTGAGGAATGAATGTTCCAACACACAAATAATAGACTGATAAGATCAATAAATTATATATATAAACGAAAAATTTAAATAAAAATACAACCTCAAAATCACATATATACTATGATCCATTCTTTATCTCCAGTTAGGTGGGTCATTTTATTTTAGGATATATATATATATATATAAAAATCATATTTGATTTCTCATGTAGTCATTCCTCTACTCATAAATAATAATTTTAAAAATATATTTATACTAAAGTAGAACACTCTATCGAAAGTCAAATAAGCATGTTAAATGAATTGATTAATCTTTCATTAATATGAATTTCATCAGTAATGAAGAAACATAGTAGAACATGAATTGTATCTGACTAATTTCTTCATGTAGACACAAAATATTCTAATAAAAAAATAAAATCATAAGAAAGTACATTAAAATCTATAAAAAGGAAATATATAATACTTAGGACGGACAAAAAGGAGATAAAAAAAAAAAGAAAAAATTACTGCACATACAAAATGATTTGCAAAGTTCATTTTTGCATGATAATCTCTCATCCTCCTCTTGTCATTTACATGAAAATCATGCTAGGCAATTTATAGCAGTAGCTAGGATGACCTTTGAGTAGATAATTAATTTGCATTAAATTATCAATGATTTTAGTCTATATCAAATTTGTTTAACGGAAAAACTCTTCAAATACTCTTGATTTTTACAGTAATAGAGTAATTAATTACTAATGTGAATTTGATTCATGCATCAATCTAAATGACTTATTTATTAATTATTTAATTATATTTTATAATATTTATTTTAATTATTTTATTATAAGGATAAAATGATAATTCAACTTTGAGCTTTGAATCTTTCCACTTATAATATAATATAATTCACTAAACATAATATAAATCTAATTTTAAATTTAATCATGAGATATCTTACTTTATCTTATCCAATTTGAAAATATTTTATCCTACCTTCCTAATATAAAAAATATAATCTCAAAATTATAATTATGAGATAATTGTCTGTATATCAAACGATAGGTATAGGACAAGCTATAACCATTGGAAAGTGTGTATACGTACATACGTACATACATCCACATTTTAATTATAGAATTTAAAATAATTTTCTACTTAGAGCTTCAATTTTGGAGAGAGAGACAGTAAAAAATATTTTTATTTAACATAAATCAATTTTTATCAACGTTATCTGCTGACTGCTAAAGTATTCTACACGTTACAACAATATTTCTCATATAATGATAATGATGACATATCAATAAATTTTATCAACAGCCAAAATCCTCTTTTATTGGGAAACACGAAACAAAACTTTTATTTGATCATAGATTTTAAAAGTAAATTTCAAAAAATAATATCAAAAATATTGTTTATTCGTAAAATTTGACATTTTTCCTAAAAGAAAACGAAGTTTCAGAAACATATTTCTCTTCTTCATATTTTAACTAAATCTATGACCAAACACTTAAAAAACAAAAAAAGACCAATTTATTTTAAAATAAAAAAAAATATTATAAATTTTTTAGATTTTTAGTCAAAAAAACAAAAACAAATGTATCATATTCAAATGACAAACCAGCAAAGCCATGACATCATTTAATATTGATCATCACGACAAAACCACCTTTTTTTTTCACCACTCCTCTTACTTGGATACTTCCAGTGTCTTAACACCTTTAGATTCTTATCTTATGGAATAATTTCTTCCACATATGCCATGACATCATTGTCTAACAGTCCGAATCAGTTTTCACGCATTTCAACTAATCTCACGAAATATTATAACTATGTCTATTAAATTTAGAACAGATGAGAAGAATCACTTAATGCTCATCATTATCATTCTTTTTGGAATTCATAATGATAGCAATTCGAATCAACTTACCTGCATTTCAATTATATGTTTGACCATCATCTACCAAAACTTAAGCAAGTCTTAAATTTTTTCTTTTTCATCTCTATTGAATTAAAAAAACTCGTCTACGTTATTTATATTTTCTTTATTGACCATTAAGCTACGCTTTGAATGCACCATCATTGTCACTCTTGATAACCAAGGCAACTCACTCTTTGTCCCCACATACTTGTTACATATCTTGGTCTTATATATAGCCAATCACAAAGGGTCATCATCATCATACCAATAATACACTCCAATCCACAAAGTTCACTTTCCTCTTTTGAGTTTCAAATAATATCAAAAGTACAAGTTTGTACCCAAAAAACAGAGAAAAAATGACAAGTACCAAGAAAATAGAGTTGATTTTCATTCCTTCTCCAGGAATTGGTCATTTAGTATCCACAGTAGAAATGGCAAAACTTCTCATAACTAGAGAAAAAAACATATCCATTACAGTTCTCATTATCCAATCACCTCATGACAACAAGCTCCCTTCTTATATTCAATCATTAACCAATTTCAGCTCAAGTTTGAAATTCATTCACCTACCTCAAGATGACACTGTTTTAAAGCTACTCAAAAGTAACCTTTTCACCTCCTATATTCCTGCTCATAAGCCTGCAGTTAGAGATGTTGTAGCTGAAATTATCAAGACACAATCAAATGTTACACTAGCAGGTATATATTTCAAATTCATTCTATGTATGATTATTTAACTTTATGTATTCAAGGCTTTGATTCAGTAACAAGCTATGTTACTTGGACTCTTCAAAAATGTCGATGGATGTGTGTGTCGGATACAGCAAAAGTAGTGTATATAATTTTGGAGAGTTTGAACATACAACTTGTGATTTATAGATTAGATGCATGTCATCATCGTCATGAATTCGACTGCTACTACAAAAACAAAAAGATTGGTATTTCCTTCCCTCCCAACTTTATGATACTTTTAAGGATTTTGAGAGACAAATAGTTTTTCTTAAGCATGATATGCCTTTTAGTATTAAGAATTATTAATTATTGTGACTTATAGTATGGTTTATGTAGTTTTCAAATATAAATTTTATTTCCAAAAGCTTGAAGATTATATGCCCGAATTCATGTTCAAAATTTAAAAGTTTGGCTCTCGAAATCCAAATGATGTCGCATAAAATATGAACAAGGGAGGGAGTTTTAAGTTGAAAGGGATGTCGCGCCACTACACTAACCTTCTCAATTTAACGCGACTAGAAAAAGTATTTCAATGACTATTGTTATTGTGGGTCGAGTAAAGCTTATTTTTTATTTTTTATGCTACAATGATAGTTTTGAAATTTTAGTCTTATGATGGATAAAGTTCAGTAATTATACGTGAAAATTCATGTGCAGGTATCGTCATCGACTTATTTTGCACCTCTATGATAGATGTGGCCAATGAATTTGAGCTACCAACCTATGTTTTCTACACCTGTGGTGCAGCTCCTCTTGGTCTTCAGTTCCATATACAGAGCCTTAGTGATGACTTTGGAAGAGATATTACTAATTACAAAGATGACCCTGAAGCAGAACTTTCTATACCAACATATTTCAATCCATTTCCTGCAAAATGTTTGCCCTCTGTCGCCTTAGACAAGGAAGGAGGTTCTGCCATGTTTCTTGGCCTTACGAGAAGGTTTCGAGAAACCAAAGGTATAATGATTAATACCTTTCTTGAACTGGATTCTTACGCGATAAACTCCCTCTCACGAGACAAGAATATACCACCGGTTTACCCTGTGGGACCTGTATTGAACCTTAATAATGTTCAAGGTGACAACTTGAGTTCATCAGACCAGAATATGATGAAATGGTTAGATGATCAACCCCCTTCATCTGTAGTGTTCCTCTGTTTTGGTAGCGGAGGAAGTTTTACGATAGAGCAAGTTAAGGAAATATCATATGCTCTCGAGAATAGTGGGTGTCGGTTTTTGTGGACATTGAGACAACCACCACAGAAAGATGCAACACTTCCAGGTGACTATGAAAATTTTGAAGAAGTATTGCCAGAAGGGTTCTTGCAGAGAACACAAGGGATTGGAAAGGTATTGTTGTTATTTTTCTTTCTTTTCTTTTTCTCACATGGAGTCAGGTCCTGATCCATATTCAAAGCTCGAAGCTGAAACTCTTGATTAAGAGTGGAGGGGCGTTGATTTTATTTTGAATGATTTAGAACCTAGCGTACTAAAAAATACATTTTATTTATAAAAAAAAACATATCCAAATTTTCATAATTCTATCTTTTGGCTCCTCATTTTCTCACCCTCTTCAAGAATCCCTGTTCTTTCTTTTTTTTTCGCTCCAAATTCCTATATAAACAGTTGCGAGAATTAAGAGTTTTCCCAACTTCTATTCGAGTATACATTACAAAATTTCTGGATGATGCATTGTATTTTGGGAGTACGTTGTCACTTGTTATCTAGATATAAAATCTACTCTGAAGACAATGACTTTCATAGTGTACCATTAACTTCATTTTATCTTGTATTACTAATCATTACATCTTATTAACTCCATCTCAACTATTTTTCAACAGGTGATAGGATGGGCACCTCAATTGGCCATTTTATCTCACAAAGCAGTGGGTGGCTTTGTGTCGCACTGTGGATGGAATTCGACTTTGGAAAGCACCTATTTTGGAGTGCCAATGGCTACTTGGCCAATGTACGCAGAGCAGCAAGCAAATGCATTTCAGTTGGTTAAGGATTTGGAAATGGCAGTTGAGATTAAGATGGATTACAGGAAAGAACCAACAGGGAAGATGGGCCAAGAAGTTATAGTGAAAGCAGAGGAGATTGAGAAAGCAATAAGGGAACTTATGGACCCTGAAAATAAAATCCGGATGAAAGTGAAGGAGATGAAGGAGAAGAGCAGAGCAGCAACCATGGAAGGTGGCTCTTCTTACACTTCTATTGGAGGTTTCATCCAGAGTATCATGGAGAATACTCAATGATTAGCTGCTTTGATATGTTTTTCCTTGAGCCTAGTATCTATCAGAAACAACCTCTCTACCTCTCCGAGGTAGGGGTAAGGTTTACGTACACTTTACTCCCCTGACCCCACTTGTGGATTATGTTGTTGTTGTTGTTGTAATTTGATCAATATAGTTGGTTCTGTACCCTTGTTTCTAAGCTACTAGTAAAGGTTGCCCATGCTGAGCACGACCAAGATTGTATTAGTTGTTATAATATCTTTTTTTAGCTCAATTTGTTTCACATGACATACAAGTATTTCAAATATTTTTTAGCTCACACGTCCAAGCACATATAGATCAGCATTCCCGTTCAAAACGAAAATTAAGCAAAAAAGAAAAAGAGGAAGAAGAACTCACTTAAAAGAGTGTTACAGAAAATAACAAGAGAACGAAATATTTAAGAAAAAAAGAGTCAACAAGAATGAAAGAGAGAAGAAGAACCCACCATAGAAAGAGTGAAATTTCTTTTGTAACACATGTTAAGCTGTAATTGTCACGGAATCAGCTCATCAAAGTGAAAGCAGCAACTCAACCAAAGTTCCAGCCTGCTTTTTGTTGAAGAGTAGTTATTCTCTACTCTCTGTAGTTATTGATCAAGCTGATATTACTTCCAAGTCTTTAACAGAAAAAAACTTGGTGCTTTTAAAATTGTTGTGTATGACTTTTAACTACTTGATCTCGATGTTTATGTTGTACCTATATATATGGTCTTCTCAAGCCTTCCACATTTCAATTAATAAGTATTTGCAAAGGCATGCAACTCAGCAAACAAGTTTATTTACAAGTTAATGGATTGGTCAGGTTAAGCAACGGTTTGATGTGTCATCGCTTTCAGTTTCCACGGACATACAAAACGAAGATGGAGATGAGGTAGAATTCTTACTACATTCGTTAACTTCAAGACCTTATACATAATCCAATAACTATACATATGTCAGGCTATACTAAAGAACTCTTGCAAGTATTAGTTTAAAGAGCCAAGTCTAATAGTTTAAAGAAAGCTATTTTCTAAGTTGCTCTACTTTTGATCGCTTACCAACTACAATAGCAGAAGCTTAAGTTGTATAATTTGCTGGTTTTCCTTGAAAATCTACAGGTTGATGTTGTTTCTATAATATTTGCATGAAAATGACACATAGTTCCTTTCATTTTTGATTCTTCATCATACCCCCTTCCACTTTCATCTTATTGTTTCTAAGCATTGAATCTATGCAGAGCTTTGATCTGGCAATTACTGCCAAAGAATCTACTTTCTAATGATTCTTCATAGTGCATGTTTCATATGAGCTTTCCATTTGTCAGCTGAAGCATGTTAATATGATAGTTTAGGCTTTTCAGTAGGTCAAAAAATAAAATATAAAAATGTTACAATAATCATTCATGATCAACAATGGAAATCATGAGTTAATTAATGGCAGATTTGGGCTTACTTAAGCTGGTCAAAGATGGCTAGCTAGAAGTGCTAATAGGAGAATTGCATCTTCCAATAGGAACAGGTTTCAATATGGGCTTTTCAATATCATCTATAAGTGGTTCCCTTTTTATTCGATATGTCCAAGAATATACTTAGGGTTCTTTAGGGTGTTGAACCTTGCTATATTATTCGAGGATACACTTTGTAAGCACTTATGGTCACTTTATCATATGGGAGTAGAAATCAAGGTACGTCATCATTTTTCAAGAGGGAGAAGAGTTCCTTTGTTCCATAAGAGGGACAGATGTGCCACGAATGTCATCTCATAAATGGATACCACTATTGTAAGGTCATATCTGAAAAAAAATTGACAAAAACCTTCCTTCATTTTATTGCAGAACTTTTTATGAGGTTTTTATCCTTTCCAGATCTGTTGTTTGTGCTTTCATTGTTCATTAGTGGATAAATATATTCATCTTAGTAACCATACAAAAAAAGCTAAGGGAGACTGTAGTCTCATTAGTGCTTTAAAACACTTGAGAACAAAAGGACAAAATTGGTTGAATACATTTGATAGAAACAAAGGGAAAAATTGGTTGTAAACCACGATCGTAGAGTTAGCTAACAAAGTCGAGAGTGGTGTATGAAGAGGAGAAACTGCAATAAAAAGCCTTAGCTACAAGTTGCTTACAGTAATTGAGTTATGAAAAGAACAAAGTTTCAACTGGTTAAACTTACTTCTCAGTGCCGAATCTTCTTTGTACAGAATTAGGCACACGGGTACGAGCCATCTAGTAAACGGTTACTAGAGTGATCAGCCTAACCGTCCATTGCCTTAACCAAGTTTCAGTTCCACTCCTTATGTATTTATTTTCCCTTCACCCATACTTCTATACTTTTCTCTTGATCAAGGTAGGAAAACTTTACCTAAATATAAGGTTTTGTTTCTCGTCTGTTTGCACATTGAAGCACACACAAAGGTGAGTTTCAGGTCAATCCAACTAAAGAAATAGAGCCATCACTTTCTACAAATCGCAGGAACCAATCCCCACAATCATCGGTATACTGCATCATAAGACCCTTCAAAGAATCTGAATTGAATACTCAATGTGTAGGTGAATTGTGAGAAGTAAAATCCACTGGCAAATATATCTTAGGATTCTTCGGATCAGGGACCCAATGTATCTCACTCATGTTTGGTTTCTCCACATAGGCCATGGTAAACTCTCCCACTTTTTCTGCCTTGCCTCGCTTACCAGCCCGTAGTACATGGTTATTACGGTTATTGCGAATATAAGAAAAGATGCCATTTTCTAACCGGATGATATCCCCAGGCTCAAAAACATCACATTCATCACCCCACATTTGAAAGTGAACTGCAGCTGTCTCATCTGCAACTAGTGCCAAACATGTCTTGTGTTGCCCTTCTAAATCTATCCTCCCTTTGTCCAAAACAATAAATTTTGTGTTTATATTGTTCAATGCAGCAGGTACGATGTCTTTTAGAAACTGCATCCTTTGACAATATGATACAATATCTGCAACCAAAAATTTCCAAACTGTCCTAATCACCACAGGCAAACAAAAAATTTAACTTTTCCGCACTCTTTTTCCAATCAAGAAATGTAATGATTTTTTTCACTACGTATTGGTCATATTTACTATATTCTCCTGAGATTACATAAAATGTAATCGCTTGAAAGGTACATTTTGTTTATAAAATTTGTTTGCATTTCACCAAATTTTCTTAAAGAAGATAACACAACCATCACTTAAAAACCATATACTCTAACCTTCATCTACTGGTTACGTCCAAATAACTAGCTATGTCTCACCCACCCTCTAAGAAAATCTAGAAAACAAATACAAGGACACCCCCCTCCCTAAAGTTGCCTAAATTTCTAGCATGAAGTGTAATACGTAAGCATATATTTCTTGAAAACCAAGTCTAGGAGTCATATAAAGAATATAAGGCATCAAATAAACATGTTTGTTAAAGCACTTACATTCTTACTACTAATAATGAGAAAGAATGGGTCAAATCGAACTGAGTATTCAAGGGTTGTTTGGTAGCTAGTAAAGAAGCAATTTACTCAAGTATTAATTTATGCATTAAGTTTACAATGTTTGGAAGCAAGTTAGGAA
The DNA here is from genome assembly GCA_022817965.1 of Solanum lycopersicoides. NCBI lineage: Eukaryota > Viridiplantae > Streptophyta > Magnoliopsida > Solanales > Solanaceae > Solanum > Solanum lycopersicoides. The sequence goes on from CM040629.1 coordinate 6,316,185, forward strand.
GTAAGTTATACATGTATAATGTTTGATATGCAAGGTATGAGGGGTTATACATGTATAATGTTTGATATGCAAGGTATGAGGGAATTTGTATATTATCTTGTGAAGAATAGAAGATGAAAGAACTAATACCCACATAACTAATGCATATTTTACTATTACCTGCATAATTCTACCCAGCTACCAAAGGAACCCTTAGTGACAAACTATTTTTCCTAGGGCATTTAAACAAACACGTGGAGTGCATAGCTCTCTATTAGAAAGAAAGAAGAAAACAACATACTTTATTGTTGAGACTATTACCCCAATAGTAGGTTACTGTTTGAAGCATATAGAAGTAATTAGTATTTAAACATGGTTGAAGTCGTCAATTGATCAGAAATAGAATGTTATTTTCAACTATAATATCACAACTTCCAATTTCAAATGCCAACTACTGAAAAACAGAAACCCAATATAGAATATCCAAGAACCAATTCAAAACCATCAATGTAAGCTCAAAAACCAACTTATAGGCACAAACTTCATGAAACAAAATTTACCAAGGCATGCATAAGCTACGATGTTGGAACTTGTTTCTCAACATCACAAGCATAAACTGGACATGTCAGAACATACATCAGATTTGTTGAGCAGTTGAATTAGGAGGGGAGGAAGTAAGAGTCAAAGGAGATGGTGGAAGCTAATACCATCATGTGTATGGTGGTCAGTCTGGAAAGAAAGAAATGGAAGATGTTTCGAAGATAGATCCAATTCCATCCACAAAGTTAAATGAAATTGTATAGTATCTCTACTTTTTTGGTGTAAACAGCTTTGTATAGTAGATATAGACCAGATTATGGATTTGATAGGAAATCTGTAATTATTCCTTTTTGGAGGTAGCCAGCATACCCTTAATACTCAAGAATTCAACCTTACAAGTTTCAAAAAAAAAAACATAAGCTACGATTTTTTAGTATAGTATCACACAACTCACTCAATGTTCAAAACCCAACTACTAACGAAGAGAACTCCGGTCAATAAAAATTCATTAAAAGGAAATCCAAAAACATCAATGGAAGCTCAAAACTAACTAAAAGACACAAACTTTATGTTACAAGATTTACCATTGCATAGCATAAGCCGTAATACAAACTCTAAGAATTTCCCAGTATAATATTACACAATTCCTCAATTTTTATACACTTATTCTACCAAGAAACAGAAACCCTATTCACGAAAAGTCAGAAAGGATCCAAATCATCAATTTAAACTCCAAAACCAACTAAAAGACACGAACTTTCTGAAATAAGATTTACCATTGCATGGACTAAGCCGTAATACACACAATTACAACTGTGATATATGAAGCTCATATGATTCTTTAGCTACTTCAATCTCTTGTGAAAATGACTGACATGAATGAATACAGTGGAGTTCATTTAGTTTTGCCTCAAATCTATTTAAGTTGGATAAAGACATACTATTAAAGTAGAGTTATCCTATCTCACCCATTGATGAATCAAAACAGCATAACAAGGACACTAGCCAAAAAAAAACTAGTTGACAAAGATACACACTTGTTTAATCAAAAAAATGCCCTTCTAAATGGTTAACTTTTTCGAATAAGTTTTTGCTTGAGGCTAAGATTCACGACAAATCAGTTAACTACTGCAATTGAAGTCTCTGGATCCAACAAATTAGTTAACTAATTTCATTACCTTTGAGATTGCAGGATGGATGAGCGGCGCTGCTGCGACGTGCGGCACTGCTGCTGCTTCGCTTCGACGGCGACGTGCGGCACTGCTGCTGCTTCGCTTCGACGGCGACGTGCGGCACTGCTGCTTCTGCGACGGCCACGGCCACGGCAACGGAGACCTGCTGCGAGTTGCGAGCAGCGTGAAGACTGAGACTCGAGAGGGACGGGTTTCACGTGAGAGCACTTTTTGAGGGAAAGGGGAAAATAATTACAAGCCAATAATAAAATTATAGAAAAAATGATAAATATACCCGAATTATCGTACATAGTTAGCAAATATCTCCCGTCATGCTTATAGGACATAGGTGTCCTGCCGTTAAAAAATTAGAGTATATATCGTAAACAGTTAACAGATACCTTTCGTCATACTTTTAGCACATAGGTGATATGCCGTCAAAAAACTAGAGCATATATATCATTTATGCTAACGGACATACTGACCTCAGGATGTTGATATTTTTTTAAAAATTATATATATATTTAAAATACCGACCTCATTATCAACTAAAATTATTAAATATCCTTAATAAATATCGACATCAAAAAATCTATACTATTTAAATAATAATCTAAATATATATCGACCTCTTGAAGTCGATGTTTATTAAACTATTTTATTATACCGACCTCTTGAGGTCAATTTTATAAATTAACATGTTAATGAATATAAAAATTTAATACATAAATCTCCAAAGATAGTAATAGATATTGATTACCTCATAATATGAACGTTTTAATACTTAAATTGATCGATAATTGTTTAATTAATAACGTATTGAACTATTAAAATATAAGACTTAATTTGTTAAACTACTCAATGAGTATATATAATCTCCTACAATCAACGTATTTGAAATATTTTCAATGAATTATTTTGTCTTTTACAAACGACATAAGAACATGAAAAATTCATTTTAAATCTAAGCTTTCAAACCTCAATACAATTTAAATCTATAATTCCCAAAAGATACAAAGACACATTGTTTATCTTACTTATATTAATTTCCAATTCTAGATCTGTTTTTAGTTGGGAATTGGCTGTGTCACATGATACTAATAAACAAGCCACTGATTAGCATACAAAACCAGGCTGTCCCTTTAGATATGTCTATAATACGTATCTATAACTATAGATTAATGTATTAATTACACTTAAAAATAATAGGGATAATGCACAAGTTCTTTTTAATCTATGCCTGAAATCTCAAAGACACACTTATAATATACTAAGGTCCTATTATCCCCTGAACTTATTTTATATTAATAATTTTCTATCCCTTTTCAGTCTACGTGTTACTATCTTATAGGTCCAACGCTGATTGACTTTTTTTTCAAATTAATGTCTCTGAAATTTCGGGCATAAATTAACGGGGATACTTGTACATTTTTCCAAAATAATACAATTATTAGTGCTTAGTTTAGATATGGTCAAATTTTCTAGTCAAGTCCATTTCTTAGCTACATGCTACACTATTTTTTGAATTTGAGAATTCTGAGATATTTTTTAAGATGACACTTTTAATAAAAAAAATAAGTACCCACGATAATCATATGAACAAAAAATAATTTGTTAGAAATGATAAAATTACAAGAAAAAATAAAATTACAAAAGAAAACATCGTGGATTCGAATTAGATCATGAAATATTTTTAAAAAGGATTACTTCTTCTACAAAAACTAAAAATACATTCCTGATAAAAGGTTTAAAACAAAATGTACAACCTGAGTAAATGAGCAAGTACAACTGATCACAGCGTAAATTCTTGGACAATTCGGGTCAGCTCAAAACCCGACTCCAGCCGCCCCGAATCCAAACGTAGCTCGTCGATGTGGTTCAATCTTCATATTCTTCCAGAAACAAGTCTCCGGTACAAGCTTAGACGTTGCCCCTGCCGCCGTCCTCATCGGCTCCGACTTGCACCTTGTCAACACTAACGGCTCGTAAGCCACTGCGTTAACCAGTTTCTGCTCTATCATCGTCGCCATGGACATCGCCGGCGACACTCCGGTCGCCGGAAAAGAACACGATGACCTTGGTGGTTGTAGGAGGAGATGTTGTTTACTCTTGTCAATGCTTCGCCTTCTCTTTGGATCCTCGGGAATTTCATTCTTCTTCTTCTTCTTCGTCACTGTTTTAGCTTGTTTCACTTCGGTGCTGCTGTATACCCATGTTTCCTTAGAAACCTCCATGGATAGCTTGGGCTCACACATCATTAGGAGCAAGCAATCTGGAAGTATTGATTCGTTCTGTTGTTTTCTCGATTGTATTTCGTTTTCATTGTTTGAAAATGCTGCATCAGATTTTGCTTTTTCTTCTTCTTCGTGTTCGTGTTGAATTTGTTTTGCATCTTGTCTATCAATGTGTTCTAACAAGAGTGTTTCTTCAATTACCTTCTTAATAATTGATTTGAATCTCTCTTCTTCTTCTTCCAATGTTTCATCTTCGTTTTCTGAGAAAGATGAAAAACTCTGAATGCTGCTGTCTTCTTCTTCTTCTTTTTTCTCTGATTCAAGGAGTTGATTATTTGTTTGATCAACAATGGAGTTTACTCCTACTGCTGCTACTGCTAGAAGTTCCTTCATCTCACTCTCTTCTTCATCTTGTTCCTCTGTTTCTGGCGTTAATTCATCACATTTGAGCTTTTCTTCATCCTTACTACTATCTGTTTTCATTGCTTCTGCATTCTCTTCATTTTCTACCAGATCTACAGAAACACTAGTTTCCTGTAGTACATTGCATTCGGTGTTTTCTGTATCTACTACTTCTTTCACCACCGCATTTTCTCCGATTTCTTTCTCATTAGTTTCTCCCCGAGCAGGTGATTCCCAGAATCGATTAGTAATATCCGCCATTTTCATAGGATCAGATCGACATCTCATTAGAAGCAAAGCATTTTTAGGTGGAACGCAAATACTAACTCTACCTTTCTCTTCCTTCATTTCAACACTCTCATCGTCATGATCCTTGAACTCGATACCTTCAAACACATGCCTTCTTGAACTTCTCATAGTACTTTGCATTTTCTCTCCTTCTTCATCGTCTTCTTCTTTCACGTTATTCGTCACCATCAACTCAATCCCTCTGGTTTTTTCTTCTGTTTCACTATCTTGTAATGCAACTAGCCATCTAGCAACAACATCCTCACATCTCCTCTGTCCATTATTATTATTATCAACATCTCTAGATCCATTAACTTTATCTTGTTGTTTTCCTTTCTCATTCGAAAAACACGAAGACCGACATGGAAACATACAGCTAAACTCTCTCAAAGCTTCATATATCGTTACTGGCAAATGTACCCATCTCTGATTTCTATGCGCCACCGCCACCGCCGCCGCACATTGATCTTGCGCCTGTAAATGCACACTAGAACTTCTCTGATTCTGAATCAAAACTCCCCTTTCTTCTTCCAACTTCCTAAAACTTATATCACTCCTTCTATTAGACAAATTCCGTGTTTGCCTAACTTTCTTCTTCGTCTTCATTTTCACCTGACCAATACAAGTAACCTTCGGAGACGAAGGTTCCGGGTTATCGAAACTCGACCCACGTTTCTTTCCGGTGGTAGTAGGAAACGTAGCTGGGGATTGTCCACCTTTAATACTGCCATTAGCTTTAAGCTTCCGACTGAGAGAAGTGGGAAGAGTAAGAGGTGGATCATGCCGGGCATGGCTAGGACTAAGCATGGATTTGGTGAGTTTCATTGAAGAAGAAAGGATACAAAAAAGAAGAGATGAAGGAGTTTTCAGTAGTAATGTGATAATGGTTTCTTGGTATTGAGTAGATTGTTGTTGTAGGTAGCCATGGATTTGGGGGGTCTGAAAGTGTAGAAAAGCTGTGTATTTTGTGGCAGAAGAAACAGAAAAATGAAGCAAAAGGAGAAGTAGTGCGTGTGGAGTTTGTTGAAAGCAAAAGCTATGGGAGGAAAATGGGAAGATGATTGAAATGTTGTTTTGTCTTTAGATGATTATTGGGTTAATGTACTCACTCCGTCCACTTTTATCCGTCTACTTTTATTTATCTATGTTATGTTATTTGAAAATTAATTTAATTAATTTTTAAAGTTAAATTAAATTATATTAACTTGATATTTCAAATAAAAATAATTAGATATTCAAAAATTATATATAAAGTACTATAAATTACAATTTTTTTGCATATCAATATAATGAAAAAATACATTTTAAAATGTTAGTCAAAATTCTTATAATTTAACTCTAAAAATAGAAATCATGACAAAAAAGAGTGAACGGAGAAAGTTATACTCATTATGTTTTAATTTATGTCTCATTTTGACATAAAATTTACGTATATTTTATAATACTTAGATTCATTTAATGAGATTTTATTGAATATGTTATTGTAAATTGATCTGATACTAAATTGTTTTTAAAAAATTGAATTTTTATGATATACCAAAAATATCATATAATTGTGATTAAAGATGATTGAAATGTTGTTTGTCTTTTAGATGATTGCTGGGGTAGGGCTAATTGCCTAATAAACAATATAATATTGCTAGATTCACACTAATGACAAAAAGGGAACTCTAATCAATTAAACAAAGCCCAAAACATTAGCCATAATTAAAGAGATTAAGTAAATAACATCATGAGGTCTCTCAACGGTAAACTCGCCAACACAACAGTGTAAATAAATTTTATTTTTATATTCTTAGAGGCAGAGTCATTGGGAGACTGTTTTTGTAGAATCTACAATTTTAAGTGTCTCAAATTAAAGTAGCAACAAATATCAAAATATCAATGAAAAAACATGACAAGTAATAAAAATAACAGTCACACAAACATTAACACCAACGAAATAATGCAATCACCAAAATTAAGAACATATAGTATTTTCTCCGTTTTAAAAATATTGGCCTAATTTAACTTTGAACGGAATTTAAGAAAAGAAAAAATATTTTTTAATCTTGTAGTTTTAATTTAAAGTTATGTCAAATGTACCAAAATACTCTTTAATCTTGTGGTCTTAAATATGTCACGTGGAAAGTTAAAGTTAAAATGTTATCAAAAAAGAAAAAGGTCATTTTTTTTAAATAGACTAAAAAGGAAATAAAATCATTCTTTTTTTTAAACGAAGAGAGTAACATATAACTTAAGTAAGAAATCATGTAATAGATAGGGTGCTTCAGCCTATCAAAAAGTCTAAACTCTATTAAAAAGTACGAATTTATTTTTCTATCTATTAATTTTCTACTCTAATATGCAACCTCAATTTAATTTCTCTTATCATTCTCATCCCAAAAACAATATAAATTATAATTTTCCGAAAACAAAACCAAAATTATGAATTTATGAATTATGAGTTGTGGATCATAATTTAAGCCAAAATCTATAAACACACAAATCTACGTTGCCCCGACTCGTATAGCATATTAAAACCTCCTCTTTAGTCTAGCTTGCACAGCATGTGCTGCTTCTAAGTTAGGTTGTCATATTTCACAAGATCAGAAGATGGTCAACTTTGACTATAATAATAATAATTTCTCCGTTCTAATTTGTACGAGTTAATTTAATGTGACATCGACTTCAAGAGAAAAAAAGAAAGATATTTGAAATTTATGATGTAGAATAAATGAAAAATATTTATGTGAGTGTACAAGCCATTTCATTAAAAGTAAAATAAATATTTAGAAATTAAATTGTTACTCAAAATAGAAATATATCATTCTTATTTATACAGACTAAAAAAAAAGTAAATCATATAACTTGGGACAAAGAAAATAATAAATTATATATTTCTCGTATTTCAATTTCCCGTAAGATGATAAGAGAGAGTTATTCGGAGGGTGATTAGTGGCAGTGGTATAATCGTAATTAAGCAGCATTTTTGGGGTGAATTTGAAGGAAGCTCACATGGAAAAAGAAGGAAGTAAAAACAATAGAAAATCCAAGAGTGCACGTGACTTTTGTGACTTCTATCTAAAAGAATCATAACTCTGTCTCACGCTTCACATATGACCGTGCACTACAATCGCCTGCAACGTTTATGCAGTTCATTTTTATTTGTTTATTTTATTAAATTTTACGTCTTTGATGTAAAATTCAAGAGATATTTATCACTAATTCTTAATTTACCCTTATTAATAATAACTATAATCAATTTTCAAACTATTAAATTTAGTAGATGATATATTTTATTTGTTATATCCTTAAAAAATGTGTCAAATTAATATCGAACTAGAAAATAAGTATAAGCACGTTCTCAAATGAGAGTATGAATTGTTTTTTCACTAAAACAAGTACCTCGTTGGCTGAATTGTTAGCTGGGCTAGATGCTTCTATGCACAACAACATAAAAAGATGCGCATTAGACCGCGCGTGAATTATGATTAGTCGTTATAGATTTTAATCAGCTCTAGGGAGAGATCGAGAGTGCTAGTTCACGTAAATTTAATAGCTTTTTAAAAATTCACTAATAGTGGGGTAATTTATGAGAATTATTTTAGAGTTAGATCATTTTAAAATTTTGAGAGAAAGTATTGAAAATATTCTTGAATTTGGTGCAAAACTATTAGTTTTGTGTTCGAATTATTGACAACCTTAAAAATATCCTTTTACTTAATTAATTAAATTTAAATACACCTTCGATCACCCCTGATATGTCACATGATATAACCAGTGGCTTCAAACTCCTGCAGGAGCATAATACTCTTAATAAAAAATTAAAGCAAAAAACAAGTGAGGAACCCAATAAGTAAAATGTTTGTTCCGATACGGAAAAGTTTATTCATCTGATCTCATATGCGACCCCCTGATCAAACTAGAGCGTAAGGGCACTCTTTTGTTTGTATGAGTCCCGACTTCTTTCCAACTGACAGATGACATCTCTTACCTGGTGAATCAGCATGTTCTAACACGTGTTGTTTGGTGTGAAGATTTATTTCATATTCGAAAAAAGTGTTGAAATACCCCTAACTTCGGGTAAATGATAGAATATATTTTAATCATATTGCAAGATCGTAGATGTCTTTAATCTTAAAAAATAAAAATCGCCTTAACAGGGAAAGAGGAGGAACATATGTGGATACAAAAGTTAAATTTAATAGGAATATAATATTTCGTGCATAGGGAGAAAGTGGGGGTAATGAGAGGGCTTTTGGCCTTACCAAGAGGAGTGAGTTTGTTGAAGAAAAGGACTTTGACCAACATTTACTTCAGAAAAGGACAAATGCACCATTGATTGATGATAGGATAATAAAGCAAAAAAAGAGAGATTTCACTTTATTTCCCTTTATTTCACGTAAAAAAAGGCAATACTTTTGCCTTTAGGAGGAAAATAAAATAGTGAAATGCTTATTATCTCTAGAAAAAGCCAATTAAATATTTTATTAGTAAAAAATGACAGCTTGAAACATTTGTTGTATTATCAATTATAAAAAGCACATGGAAAAGGGTTCTTCTATTTAGAGCAAGTTGGAAAGGACATCTTGTAATTGTACAACTATAGATTTATTAGTTTACGTTATAAAAACAAAAAGATTTATGTAATTTACTTTTGTCAAATTTAGATCTAATCAATTTTAGAAATAGACAAATTATACACATACTTGGACATTGAGCAATTACCCTTAATTCACCAGTAAGTAAATTTGAAAACTGTAGCCAAATTCAGAACATAATTATCTTCTTCTTTTTTCCCCAAGAACAACACACATATCCCCTTTGACATAGTATGACCATTCACAATGCATCTTCCTGTCACGGGCACGATAAATGACTCCCTTAAGTGTTTAACGCGACATAGAAACAATGACGGATACTTGAAGAAAAGAAAAAGAATTTGAGAATGTCCTGAGAATTTACAGGTTGCACAGTTTTCTTCTGAATCCTATAGATTCCAACAGAGTGTAAATTGGGTCTGGTTATTCTGCAAAGAGATGATATCGTATACGAGGTCATAGGCATCAAGGATTCAGTGCAATACCAGATTTTGCATGGGACACTATAGCCATGTGCACTGAATCCGCGTGCTGTTGGTTAAGATCGTCCAGATAAATCAGTCAATTTCTAGCACCACTTTGCCAGGAATTTGTCGTCTATCCTTGGCCTCGTGAGCCTCTCTCACCTGTGAAATTGGGAAAGTTTTATCTACTGGGACTTGAAGCTTACCAGCCTCAGATAACCGGCGTATCTCATGTAAACCCTCAGCATCAGCCCTCATATAATTCCACCAATATTCTGTATCATGCAAACACAAGAAATGCAATAGTTAAACTTTTGACACGTTAGTCTCGAGCTATTAACAATAATAAATACCAAATAATAGACGAGCCACACAATTTAACTCAAAATGTAAGATGAATGACCAAAAAAAGACATTTCTCTCTCTCTCCAACTGAAACATCAGATGAGTAGTGGGATGCTCTCATGGTGATCACTACGGCCACTCTCGACCAAGCATTCTAAACACAGTCACATGTTCTTTTTTTATAAAAAGGCGGTCACACGCTACAAGGGAATGAAGTTTCTGCACTTTGAAACCTAAAGTGAGAGTTACCCTGGGCATACTTTATCGTTATTAGCCTATCATAATAAAGAGATCAGTATCTCTAAAATAAAATAAAAATGTGAAAAGATGATCAAGGTCAGTCCAAACTGATTCGGACCACCCAGCAGTTCATTTGAATGGAATCTAGACTAGATATTGGTCAAAGCTAAGATTATCTCCTCCAGAGAATTATATATTAGAAAATTATCAATCATAGTGATTCGGTCCACCCAGCAGGTCCATTTCCCAATATATCAATAAAATTAATTGCTTTTATCAACAAAAGAAATAGAGAACTATCAAATAGGATTTAGGACCAAAATCACCTCAACAAATATGCATACGGAATTTGTCCTGAACTACCCAAAGGATATTCCTCGTAGAAAACCTTTGTGAAGGAGGAGGAGGAGAAAAAGGGAGAGCCCAATTAACAAGGAATGGAGGTCGGGCTTCTTATGTTATTCTCACTTACACCTTCTAAAACCTGCTATATGTTAAGGTCATAAGATATCAGAATGACTTTACCGTCTACTTTAAATAACATATATGATGTCACTAAATGGACGAAGGTTTCTTTATCTTATCTACTTTGAAGATCAGAGATCTGTATGTCATTCTCACTGAAAAGTCCTTCTAAAACCTGTCAATACGCATGAAATATGCATATATTTATACTATTCCAAAAAATTAGGTCATAGCCATATCGGAATGACTATACTATACACTTAAAAAGAGCATCTCAATTTTTTAAATAGATGAAGAAGGTATCATCCCCTGGTTCAGCTCTTTCCTTAAAAGATGTGTTAACATCACAACCCAGGTCAATCTAAAACGGCTCTCCGGTTGCTTTAGCTACTATTATTCAGATAATAACCTCTGCCGACCTCTTCAACCAATAGTCCAAGTACAAGAAACAGCCAACCTATGAGATAATGCAACAAAAGGTCTTGAAACAAGTTAGAGCCTGTCTGGATTGGCTTTTCATTTTTGACTTTTACGCCAAAAGCCATAAGCTAGAAATTTTAGCTTAAAACTAAGTGCTTCTAAGCACCTTTTTAACTTACCAAACACTCTAAAAGTGCTTAAAAACACCTAAAATAAGCCAATCCAAACGGGCTATAAATCAGCAATCTGATTGTAGGAGTTGCACCTAACAGTGAGATGGTACCTACGACTTCACCTATCTATTTTCCTGCTATGCTTTCTACTTTGTTTTGAAATTCACTGCCATATAGGAAGAACATATCTATTTTTATGAGAAAGAAGAAACACAAAATTAAAAAAAAAATCTCATATTGTTAGGGATAAATTAAATTTTTCATGTTTGCTCTTTTCCCTTTCTGTTTTTGGATAAAGGGTGTTCTAAAATTTTCATAATTACCCAGGAAAAAACCATTTCTGCCAAACAGTTCAGAGAAACTACAGAAGATCTCATACCTATTCCATGAGAATATCGATATTGGATTTGCTTCTTCAGCAAGATGGCTGCTGCCATAGGAAGACCAATAGCTAGTCCGTGCCTATCAGTCACCGATGCAGCCTCCCCCTATGAGCAAAGAACAGGAAATCTTGCTTAAGACCGTATGGCAAATTTTTCGGCATTTATAAGAAAAAATAGTGGAAGATCCACAGTTAAAAGGTAAGACAGCTCCTAACCTGTAACGTCATGTAGTGTCCACCTTTCTTTAAAAGGCTAATGCCCATTCTCTCTGTATCTGGCACACCAATTGTATCCAAGACAGCATCAAAATGCCCCTTAAGTGCTACTTCAGCATCCTGTAAACAAGCAAACATGTCAACCCTAGCAAAAGGACAGAGAGCAGAATGCACCAATAACGCCATTTAAAAAACCAATCAAGCATATCATGTTGAAATATCATAACATGATGGAATCAAACACGTGAACTACTACTGCAAGGTCACCTCACTGGTATAGTCAATGGCCTGCTCAGCACCGGCTGCTAAAATGCGACTTATACTCTCTCCTCCACACGTAGTAGAAACATGGCAGCCTGCAGCCACTGCAAGCTGAATTGCAGAGAAACCTACTGCTCCTCCTCCACCTATGACCAATACCCTATGCCTGAAGTAATTTGATTGAGAAATAATGTATCAGTATAAACAAAACACATATACCATTTTGAGGCATCATATTGTCTCTATCCATCAACATATATTCACTATCATGAGCTCGATATGAAGTAAAAGGTTACCAACTATTTTTTCCTTCTTGTTTTCTTCGTTTTTGTTCTTCTTAGCATGATTATCCTCCTTCAGAATCCTCAGGTATCTATAGACCTGAAGGTATATAATTCTACGGATGAAAAGATGGGGCTCTAATTGTATTCCAGTTGCCAGTATCAAATGACAGTCACGATAACTGTGTTCTCAATTTTTGCCTGTCAAAACTCCTATCTGTAGTGCAATTTCTACATACATCTAGACAATTAAAATCAGTACTAGCGCATAGATTGGGTTGATGATGAAGAAAGGTAGATCAAAACAAAAAGATCATACTCATAGTTGATATTAGCAAAGAGTAGCTTCAGCATCTCTTCTTCCAACTTCATGAAATTCAAAGAAAGAGCAAATAAGGATGGTTTATTTCTCACTCACGAATAACTGTTTTAGAAACACCAAACCAAACTAAACTGAAGTTGGAAAAAAACAAACCAAACTGAACTAAATCACTAATTCGGTTCGGGGTATAGTGAACACTTATCCAAAACCTAAGAATTGAACAGCCACCCCCAATAAATAGGTAAGCTGCTATATATTTTTTATATACATTAGCAATAAATAGCAAGTATTATATGCTAAGGTTTTCAATCCATATGAATCAACATCCTGTTTCTCAAAGAAAAAGGAAAAGCATCCTTTTGACCAATTTTCATCTCTAGACAATAATCTTGTTCAGCAGCATTAGAGCAACTCCACGTTTTTCCATTATGCCCAACATAAATGTATCTTGAAACTTAATTCTTTATGCACTTCCAAGTTACAAAAGTTTATATACACTCCAACGGAAGAATCATTATCACATAATTACATTCAAAAGAATATAATGTTGGTCATAGGCCTCCCAGTGAATAACTTTATCTATTGATCAGTGTTACAAAAGGCGAGCGCCTCCTCGCCTTTGGCGAGAGGCGAGGCGAGGCGAGGCCTCCTCGCCATTCACCACTGAGGCGAGGCGATATCAAAATGGCGAGGTGTGGCGAGGTGTGGCGACATAATGGCGACAGCAAAGGCGCCGCCTTTTTAATTAATTAGTCAAAATTAGGTTTTTTTTATACTTTTGAAATTGCTGCCTGCGCGACTCTTCTCCCTGCCTGCGCGACTCTTCTCCATCGCTCTCTTCTCCATCGCTCTCTTCTCCCTCACTCTCTTCTCGCTCGCGACAGACTCGCGACAGACTTGCGACCAGTGTAACACTGCTCGCGACAGACTCCCTCCCTCGCGAGTCGCGACTCTCTTCTCAGTTCTCCCTCGCGATTCTCTGCTGCTGCGGCCTGCGAGGTATATCGTCTCTGTTCTTCTTCTTCAATTTTTTTCTGTTCTTCTTCAAAAAAATTTTGTTCTTCTTCAATTTTTTTTCTGTTCTTCTTCTTCAATTTGTTTTTCTCGTGTAAGGCTGTAAGCACTGCTTACTGATTTGTGTGATTTTAAAAAAAAAAATTATAGGCAGTCAATAAAAAAAAAAACTTTCCGTCAATAACCAATGGCGGATGCTAGCAAAAAGAGGGACATTGGATGGAATTATGGAACTCAAGGAGCGACAAAAGATTCGGTTAATTGTAACTTTTGTGGAAGTACTTTTAATGGTGGAATAACTCGACACAAACAACATTTAGTGGGTGGTTTCATGAATGCTAATATGTGTTATTACTATTAAGATTTTGGATAAAATATGCAATTAAATATTTTTAATTTTTGGTATTAATTGGCGCCTTGATTCAAAAAGGCAAGCGCGTCGCCGCTCGCCTCGCCGCCTGGCGAGGCAGGCCCTTGTCGCCTTTTGTCGCCTCTCGCCGTCCACAACACTGCTATTGATCACTTCAGTGTTTCAACAAAACTGAGCGGGGAAAATAATTTGATAAAGAAAAACATAAAAGAGTCGTAAAATTTCAATCCCTTTAAATACTTTTGACTCACATGCCATGCTTAAAAAGTTCAATGATCATAATTTCCTAGAAACTGTTAACCTCTTTATAAGTGGAAACAGTCTGCTGCCAAAACCAGGAAAACCGAAATTCAGAATTTAAATGCACAACAATTTTAGAAAATGTTTATGACTCAGCAATATAGTTGCAGAGGAAAAGCTTCCTAAATTACTACTTTTCATGGCATGGTAATACTTGCATAGGCCATAGATTCCACTTCCTTTTTCCCAGAGGTAATTATTCAAGTCTAATTGATGATGTCAGATTCATACATTGTTCGTATAAAGCACATCTCCAGTACTGATGTAGAAGTACAGACTACTATTTACATCCTGCCTCTCCTTCACAAAGGGTGATAAAAGAGGGAGAAAGAGAAAATCATTTCACTGATGAAAAAATTTAACCTATCTGATAAAAACGTACCCCTTTCTTATTCTGGCAGTACTTTTTAGCGCACGCCAAGCAGTTAGCGCAGCAAAAGGGATAGCACTGGCTTCCTGCAGAACAACATATAGAACCTTAGCACGCTAAAGTAGTAAAAAAACAAGATATGTGATGTGACAGAATGCAGATAACAAGAGTAAAAATTGACAGGGATATTAATCCAACAACAATGAATTTCTGAAATTGATAACTTAAACAGCAGGCTGAGGGGCGGGGAGGGCATCCAATAAAAGTAACAGTATAAGGAGGAGGTAACAAGATAGACACTGATTTTCTAACTGATCGCAAATAGCCAGATAAATTTTTTTGAGCAGAAAAATATTCTTACGAAGTTGGTCTGACTAAATGTAACCAAACAAAAAACATACCACATGTGAAAGTGATCCTGGCTTTGGAGCAAGTTCATCCTCCGCAAGAATAGCATAGTCAGTATAAGTACCCCTCACAGCGGTTGGATGCAGAGCACCAAATACATCCTGCCCAACTGTAAGTGACTTGACAGAATTTCCAACAGCTGCAACTTCACCACTTATATCTCGGCCCAAAATCAATGGTAGAAGTGGTTCAAAAATTGAACGTCCATAGCCTGATCGCATCTGAAACATATTAAAGCATCTACTAAATGCTCAATGCAAAATAATGTGAAGATGAATTTGTGATCACAATCTCTATGGCATAGCTTCCCAGGAACAAATAAGTTCAAAAGATTTAGAGGAAACATTTGCACGAGCTTAATAACTATTACCAGTTCTTAATAGTGGAATAAGAAAAATTCGGAATGGTATCCGTCAAACTAATATCATATCCACATTGAATTGACGCATGTATAGAATCATTGTAAAAGACGAGAAAAATAGAAGACATTTTATTTTAGACGTTATCTGCATTGCATTCCCTTCATACGGTTTTCATCCGGAAGCATGGTTTTCGTGAAACAAGTTCTTATACCTTTATTTTTTATTATAAAGGAACGATCAGAAAAATCTTTGTTCATAATCAACTTTAAGAAGTGTTTTACTTATTCAACAACTGCCATGTGGTGCATAAACAAAGAAAATTAAGGGATCAATAACATAGATCAAAGATGCTCCACTATGTTTAAGAGATCATTTCTTCAAGAATTCTCTAAAATGGAAGTCTCTATGCTTTCTTCTCAGAGAAAAACAAAAGGAAGAAAGAAATGAAAACCATAGATCGCTAAGTCTTAAAGGCATAAAATTTTGCCCTAACTTAAACAATTTTCTCACATATCCCCTTTCCCCCTATTCACCTTCAACCTCAAGCACATTGTATGGACCCGCCTGCATTTTCTGAGATTGTCAGACAACTCCACCTATTTAAGTTTCTCAAAAGTATAGTTGGTCCTATGCAAAATAAAGCAGAAATGACAGCCAGCACAAAAAATAGTCTAAACAAGAGATGATTCATATAATCATCCTAACCAGACAGAAATTGAGGTACAACGGATTAAACATATCTACTGAAAAACACACTGAGTTTCAATTACCAACAAAAAATTGTACTATAGGTCAATTAGGCAACATTCCTAATCAGAACGATCAAAATTTTGACTTTTAAAGTTTCATACCTGAACTATTAGGCGTGTGAGTTCCCTACTTGAACTATTACCAAATGTTTATCATAAAACACCTCAACTAGTTTTTCCGACCTGGACGATAGTGATATTTCAAATAGAAAAAGTGAACAAATGAAAACTGAGGTGTGTTTCAATAAACATTTGGTGATAGTCATGAAACTCAAAAAAACTGAATATTTTAGGTGTGCTTTTGATCATTCACTCATTGAACTAACTATAGGTTGAGGCAAATGACAGCCAACATAAAAATAGTCTAAATCAGATAGGATTCATATAATTATCCGTCGATTTCCCAACTGAAAAACACATAACTTCCAAATAACAACCTGAAATTATACTACAGGTCGATTTCGCTCTACATTTTCAACCAATCAGAATAAACAAATGAAATTGGAAAATAAAAATTGAACTAACTCTGGTATCAAGTGGATTGATTGAAACAGCACGGGCACGAACAAGCACTTGATTAGGTTTTAGATCAGGAACAGATACATTTTCACGAAACTCAAGCATCTCCGGTCCACCAAATCGCGGCAATAACACAGCTCTACAGCTCGTAACAATACCTCTTTTGCCAAAACCTAAATTCGAAATTCCTCCATCGCCAGTACCAATCTCAATCCTCCGATATATCAATCGGATCATTGTTTTGCAAAGAAATTGAGCAGCAAATTCAGTGATTTGGGGAAAATGGATGCATATTGTTCAATGTTTCAGTAAAAGAGTGTACATGCAAAAAAAGGGGAGAGTGAAGAGGACGTGTCTGCTATTTTATCCGCACAGACAAATATTGGCACCGTGGCTGCTTCTCAAAAGTGCAAGTATTGCAACCTAGGGGCTTATTTGTCTCTTTTTTTTCTCTTTTTTCTTTTTCGAATTTTTTTTATTAGAAATAAAACATTTTCTAACATCGAACATAGTTAGAATTTAAATTTCTAATTAAAAATAGAGTAGATTTCACATATAGCAAACATAAAAATAATACTTGTATGATATAACTAATTTACATAATTGTGCTACATAGCAAATATAAATATGTATATTTCGTTATATATACATATACAAAGAAAGCAGTTGTATAATTCGTTATACGTATAAAAAGAAAGCATTTGCATAATTCGCTATACATATACAAAAGAAAGCAATTGTATAATCTATTTTGGTATACATATACAAAAGGTCAATTGTATAATCTGTGTTTTGTATAAAGCGAGAAAGACAAAAGAAAACTGAGTAGGAAAAAATTATATTTGTATAATTATAAGTGTATAGGACGAAAATATATATATTTATATTTGTATATACAATTTTCTCTCATTTTACAAACACAAACGGAATGTATACATTTGTATTTGTATAAAGTGAGAGAGGCACGTGAGAGTGGCGAACGAGATCTGAGAGAGTGGCGAGCGAGATCTGGGAGAGGAAAACGAAAATATATGTATATATACAATTTTCTCTTGCTTTATACAAACACAAACGCATTTTTTACATTTGTGTTTGTATAAAAGCGAGAGAGGCGGTCGAGATTGCCACCAAAACGAGAGTGGCGAGCGAGATTCCACCGGAGAGAGAGGCGAAATAGCAATAGTTTGATATAGGGTACAATTAATTCAAACTATGTTTATAACATTTAATTTGAATTAATAATTTACTATCATATACAATTTTCTTAAAATAAGATAGGTTGAAAATGCTTATGGCTTAAACGTTTAATTTGATTACTAACTTAAAGAGTTATATTTCAATTTTGTATGAATAAGCCTTGTAACTTTTTCTTAATCTTTGTCAATTTATATGAATTGTTCTCTTTATGTGTTTTACTACCCCTCCAACCTCATACGACCACCATGAATAAAAAGGATAAAAGTCTAACTATAACTACTTAGACTTTTAAATAATTTAACTTACATTAGTTCATAATAATAACACTTATGTTCAAATTATGTCAAATACTCTTTTAATATAATCAAAAGAAATCAAACAACGCATTTAAGGGTGTATTTGGTAGGGAGGAAAATAAAAAATGTTTTACTAATTTTCTTATGTTTGATTAGTCAAATTTTTTTAAAGAACATTTATTTTTAGTAGAAAAACATATTTTTTTATATGACTGTGGTGTCCAAGTCAACTTTCACGCACATCGATTGATTTCACAGAATATTTATCACCTCCCACCAGTAACAGATACTTGATAACTCTGATGACCAAGGCTAGAAAAGATAGAAAGAATCACCTAGTATTTTTCGTTTGCGCTAAACACATGTTCATTAAAAATAATAAAAATGACTTTGGGAACATACTCCCCCACCCTCCATAACCCTAGTCCCCACATGTTTCAGAATCCAGTCAATATTTTCTACTTACTCACCAAACACAAAAAGAAATCACATTTTTTCGAGAAAAACATTCTTCCGTACCAAATTCACCCTTACAGTCGATAGTCTCAAAGAAATGGTCATGTATGACAAACAAATTTTAAAAAAAAAAAAAGCATAATAAAGATACATTATAGATCCAATTAGACTACTACTAATTCATATAATTTGTCTTCCCTCTAATTTTGAGGTGTTCAAAAGAAGCATAATATTAGACCCGTAAATTACTTGAGCTAACTACGTGCAGGCATGATAAGGATTTTGGCATTGGTCTTGACATGCATGGGGGCAAAACAGTGCAATAAAGGTTCAAGGTGCTTGGATGTTGGCAAGGCAGCTTGGACGTGCAAGGCTTACGTGTGGACAGATTCATCGGCAAGATAAGGCGGGGTGTTGACTTGACAAGACAAGACTGTGGACTTGATGTTGGCAAGACAAGAGCTGAAATAAAACTAAGTGTTGGAAGCATGCTGAAATATTCTAAGTGTTAGAATAAGTTGAAAATATTCTAAGTGTTAGAATGGCTGATTTCGGTTACGCCTTAGAATGTATTTTGAATTCGAAAATAATTCTATCTGTTAGAATATTTAGTGATGGACTTAGTTTGAATGTTGTGAGGACAAGTGTTAGACACATATCAGATGTAACCGCCGATGTAACTGTTGTAACTGCCTTGTGCAGAATTTATTTAAGGGGTGGAAATTCGTCTAAGGCTAGGGAGAATGAATTTGGCCTTAGATTAATTTGTGAAGCTTTATCCTTTATTGATTTGTTATTAATAAAAGGTTGGAAAGAGTTCCCGTACGTTGGCTGTGTTGTTACGCTTATTGTTGCCTAAATAAAACTAAGTAAAGAATTTCTATACTTAGTCAAATTCGTGTGAGTATAAGGCTGAAGTTTGCAAAGAGTTGTAGACTGCCTGAGAGTGGTGTTAGATAAAAAAAATCGACCCTCTTTCACATACCATGGTAATATATAGATACTATATTATTTTTATAGAAGACTTCTTCCATTTAACTTTAATTAATGATGCTTAATTTGGTAAAAATGTTTCATTAATTGACCAATTAAAATTATATGATGTTTGATTTACCGGGTTAATTAAAATTTCAACCACTATATATACTAGCTAAACAAATTCAAACTCCACCAACAAAATTTTTTCTTAGTTCATACATAATATTTACAAAAAAGAACATCAATTCTTGATCAAAGATGGAATTTCTTTTACTCTTCATATTCTTTAATTCTTTATTTTCAACAATGGCAACTAATTTGTAAACTTACATTGTTCAAGTTGAATCTCCAAATAATCAAATTTCTACTCAACAATAGATTTAGATAGTTGGTAACATTCATTTTTGCCAACAACTATAGCCAATTCAATTGAAGATACGCTTATGGTTTACGCGTTGATTAAAGGTTTTGCAGTTAAATTATCAGACGGAGAATTGAAAGAAATGGAGAAAAAAGAAGGATTCATTTCAGCGCGACCTCAAAGAGTGTTGCCTTTGCACTCTTTGAATTATCCTTCGTTTTCTATTGTACTTGGATCAACGCCTCAGACATACACGAGGACAGTTACAAATGTTGGTGAAGCTAAATCATCTTACACTCTGGATGTTGTCTCACCACCAGGTGTTGATGTTAAAGTTGAGCCTTCAGCTCTGAAGTTCGCGGAACTAAATCAGAAGATGTCATACCAAGTAACGTTTACTCAAATAGTTAATCGTTCATCAGGCACTGTTGATGTTGAAGGACTCTTGAAATGGAAATCTACCAAGTACTCTGTTAGGAGCCCAATTGCACCTTTGTTGAATCGAATCTTTTAGAAAACAAATTGATATAAATCTTGTGTGGTGATAAATAATTGTCTTCTTATTCCTTTGATGATATTTAAGAAGACACAAGTTATGATTGAACAAAAGAATAAGAAGTCATCTATATCATCAATATGAAATTATTACCCATGAACTTCTTAAATAATTGTCTGATGATTTTTTTGGTATAGCAATTAGCAAGCATAAGATCAACTATAGAAAAGAAAGAGAGATACAACAATGATCTGCAATTTCATTAACTACCATCACAGTAACTCCATTGTTCAATAGTTATTTCAAATGATACAAGCTCTTCTATAGCAAGAACTTCAATCAAAATCAAATAAAAGCCCTACTCTGGGGAATGAATGTTGTGAGCAAAAAAAATCCAAAATTGTAATACAACTCTAGAAAAGCGCCAACAGGAAGGCTAAGGATATATGAATCTAGTACAAAAGACTGGCAGTTTTGCAGTGAAAACCCACGAAAGAGATGATACGTTCCTCCTTTCACTAGCAGAACCAGTCTTGGGTGGATCCATGTCATGATTCTTGAAACTGAATAATAAGGTCTGGCGAGCACAAAGTTCTGGCACACCATGATAGTGTGTGAGAGAGAGAGAGAGAGGATCTAATTATAATTCTTCCTTTGAGCATTTCACATCCACAACAATCATTTACCATGTTTAGTCAGTTCTCTGTCTGCTCCACCCTAGTCAGTAATTTGATACATGTAACGAGCAACGAGATAAACTAGAGTGATCATCTCTCATTAGGAAGCATTATTCAGACACAGGTCTTCTCAAACTCCTCTTTTTTTTCTTTGGTTTACGCTTTTTCTGTTTCTCCTTCAGTCTTGCAAAGTCTTTGATGCTCTTTTCCCATTCTTTTCTGTGCTTTAGGTAGAGCATCATAGCAGCACGGGCATCCTCTATCTGCAAAATATGCAGATGGATACAAGTTAGAATTCATTAGGATATGGACCTAAGGATAATAAACTGACATGCTGCTACAAGGTTGAATTCTTCTTTAGATTCAGTCTGTAAAGCCAAACTCAAACACAAGGCAATACTTGGAGGTCCATAACAGTATACTAAAGCACATACAGTAAGGATTCCACTGTTTAGAATGAGAAACTACAAGAAACGAAAGAAAGAGCACAATGAAGTCATTAAAAAGCATAGAACTAACTGGGCAATGCTCTCCATTTTGTATCTCCACTCCAAGGACTTCAGTAGCAAGGTTCCGTAGTGCACGACTGCGTCCTTCCCTAATTTATCAGCCAAATGTCAGCATCATATTGCAGCCAAAATACAAGCTAGTAGCTGGAAGTTGCAAGCAATCAAGAATTTCTTTTTTGGTGGGGAAGTGGGGGCGAGATTACCTTAGAAAATGTTTATATTCAGAAGTGTCACGAATATCCTGCTTTTGATGGCCTAATAACAAGGCCTGCACAGGAAACATTTCCCTTTTAGTCATAGAAAGTACTCTAGATGCAAGTCTGAGAAGGTGCACAGGTACCTTAAAATCATTTCGCAGAGCATGGCCAACAAGAATCCGTCCCTTTATTAGTTCTGCCACTTCCTTCTGAACGACACGGAAATCTTTTGCTGCAGATGACATCAGAAGAGCACATTACTTGGGCAAACCGCAAACCAAATAAAATGTTTTTGATATTTTGTTGAGCATATAACTAGCAGAAAGTATCAAACAAATGGAATTACTCTGTTCATAAATACTTGTCCAGATCAAAGTCAAACTAACACCGGGTCAAACTTCAAACTGACTTCTAAAAACAATTAATCCAAATTGAAAATATAAACCTTCAGATTATAGATAAACTGACAGCCTATTCAACTTTGAACCATTAACTAGTGATGTTGTCCAACAAAGATTGCAATACGATTTTCTTCTATACAAATCTTTTAATCAGAAAGAAATGGAAACAAACTTATCCTTTAGTAAGAGATAAGGTTTTATCTATTCTACTTTATTCAGTTAGAGATTGATGGACATTGGACACAGGCCTACTTATTTTAAACTTGTATTGAATCCGTCAGGGTATTTAGCCAAACTTCCTTTCATGCATTCTGGACAAACCTCTGTAGCTTGAATGTGCACGAGCCATTGAACTCTCTTTCAGGAAAGTGTGATGGACTCAAAATCTTTTTTCTTTTTTTTTTTTGAACTTGAAAAAAATTAATTTCATAACATCAAATTCTAAGGCGTTTGGCCATGAAATAATTATACTTTTTTCCACTCCAAGAAACATGTTTGGCCATAAAATTCAGGTAAATTCTCCACCTCAAGAATTTTCAAAATTTCCAAAAACAACAATATCGCTTGTCACTCCAAATTACTCGCAAAAATTCAAAACAACTCTAACTAATTTTATGGACAAACACAACTCTAATTTCTAAATATCATTTTTCATTTGAAAACAAAGACTGCTTTTTTTTAATTTTCACAATGAAACATGGACAAACACCTACTAAAATATGTTGATGATCTATGAGCACTGTGATGGCCGAAGGGAATTTCTCATGTCAGCATTCTTAAAAGAGCTTAAATTTCCGTTCTGACTACATGTGATAGCACATTCATTTCGCAGTCCAGATGGAAAAACTTTAAGCATCAAAATTCCACAATGCTTCTAGAACAGCTGCAACTTAACGTGCTAAAGTAACACCACACTGCTTATCAGATGACTCAACTTAATATGCTTAAGTATAATAAAAGAAATGTTTCTCAATCTTCTGCTTCTTCAGCAATAATAGTTTTTTTTTTATTCATTATTCTTTCAAGAGACCAGACTAACAACTTCTCTTTCCGTTGGTATCTTTTCAAATGTAAGGGGTGAAGTGAAACCAACCTTTCTTTAAGTGCTGAGGTCTAATACCACTGATTTTGGTGCGGAAGTCAACAACACGTTCAACTGGACGAACATATTCGTCATATATCACATTTCCCCATTGGTTGACCTGCAATAAACTGGTTTGCATTTAACTGTTCATGTATAAGACGAACAAACAAGCTTACAAGAAAATTGTAGGTTCAAATACACAGAAGAACTAATGGAATGTGCTCGCATAATCAAAATAAGGCAATTTATGTTTTATAGGGAAACAACAAGAAGCTTTAATATAGCAACATCAATAATTAGTGTACTATAAGTTCACATGCACCCATAAGAACATAGAATAATTTATAATTCTGTGTGTGGCATATGCTCAGAAGGCAAAAGAGCAGCTAGAAGAGAACTTATTGTAGGATATAAACAACTTAGTTATGAAAATCATAGTGCAGTAGAAGCTTCTAACTAATAATCAAAGCATCAAGTTAAACTAGGGAAGCAACTGAAACAATTGCTAGTAAAACCATTTGTCAAATGTAGTGAAGTAACATATGTTTTTGAATCACCAGTATTTAAGTAAATGAGAAGGTAAGACTGAATACCAGTGTGACTCGCCCAAGAGCACTTCTGTTTCCCACAGAGCTTACACCAACCATTTCACAATCCATCCCTATCACATCTGTAACACTGTCATGGAGCTAACGATTAAATTGCTTACTATTAAAAAAATAATTACTCAATTAATAATAAAAAAAATACTCAATCACATTTGAACTCGAGAGAGGCTTAAATAAGAATAGGAAAGTCAGATTTCGATTGTATTTTAATGTTGTGACCAGTTAAAAATAAATCTTTCTAATTTCCTGCAAATTTTAAAATAACATAGAAATTTAGGTTTAATTGTCATTTCATAACTTATTGAAAATAAACGTTTCTGGAGTCTTGTGTGACAAAAATATTCCACCAAGAAATTAAAAGCAAGTTCTACAAAGTAGTGGTTAGACTGCCTGTGTTGCAAGGAGCAAATGTTGACTACTTGTCTAAACTACATCATGGTCCTTCAATTTCATGTTTTCAAGCATTTGATCCACAACGAGACGCTTCAAGCGCGACAAATATTTATTGGCTATGTAAAATGGGAACCCAAAGATTATTGTATGTTCTATAAAATATAAGTTGTATTATTCGCTATAAGCACACTAGAATGTATTTTATTAAAAAGAAAAAGTCAAGAACCCTCACGTTCAAATGATGGAAATTGCAAAAATGGATATGCAGACATACAAGGAGATATAAGATTAGAAATGAAGATATCCAGGACAAGGTGGGAGCGACCTTGGTCGAAAACATGATAAAGGAGGCAAGTCTAAGATGGTTCGGACATATGAAGAGAAGATGCACGGATGTCTCAATGCGAAGTTGTGAGAGGTTGGCTTTATAGATGGTTTTAGGAGAGGTAGACTGGTAGAGGTAGGTGCTAGGCCGAAGAAGTATTGAGGAAAAGGTGATTAAATAGGACATGGCTCAGCTTTAGCTTATCGAGAACATAACCTCATATAGGACATATAAGATTATGGAGGATGCAAATTAGAATAGAAAGCTGGTAGGTAGTTGAGTATAGTCTCACTCGAAATTAGGCAGACTCTTCACTTTTGATGTTGCACCCGTGTTGAATTCTCCCAAAAATATACTACTTTGGAGAATCCAACACGCACCCGCTAACATTTCTAAAGAGTTCGAGCATCATAGGTTTCACTTATCGTTCCATACTAGTAATAGTAGCATTGCTATCGTAGGTTCTTGTTCAATTTCCGTCACTATCTATTATAACTTGATTTAGAGTACACATACTCAGCTGTTGTAGATAAAAATCCTAGTTAAACAAGTTTTCTATAATCTTTTATATCTAAGCAAATAATGAATAATGTACCGCCGCCGCCCAAAAAGAAAGACCTTTTTAAAACTCACCTTGAATCTGATGAAGTTGGAATAAGAGGATTAGGCGGAGCATCACTGGAGTCATCACTGGACCTGCTTTTGCGCTTTCCTACAGTAGCAACCAAAAAAACCTCAGAACTCAGAATAAAAAAAAAATAAGTTACAAAAATGACGATATACCTAATATGGAATTAAGATTTTCTGTTTCTGAAGGATTTGACAGTTGTTTTTGGAAGCCATTGCTGTTGAGTTGCTGCAGAGCAAAGAAATTGAGTGAGTAATCAGAAACAAATTACAAGATAAACTTGGTTAGAGAGAGAGAATATACTTGACGGAGCTGAGCCCAGTTGGGATTTAGCTGAAACTGTTTCTTAGGGTTTTTCAATTGATCCGCCATTTTTGTCCTTCCGCTCCGTGGGGTGGCTCAATACTTTAGCATCCGCTTTAAGGCTTTAAGCCCCCAACATGTGAAGGGTTGAAGGACCTAAAATGCCCCCTGCTATAATATTATTACTCGCCGTTCAATTTTTAACTCGTTAATATTTTGGCTCGAAAATATCTTTATTTTCAACCGTATATGTCTCATAATATTGAAAGTAGAGCAATATCGTACCAAACCTTGTAGTTTAAGACTATTTCATGCTCTTCTCTTATTCTAGCCGCTGATTAATAACTTCATAGTTATAATTTGCTAATTACAATTCCTAGCTTCATTTATGTGCAGATCAATATTTATCATGAAACAAGTCTTAAGTGATTATTCAAAATAATCAGTTGATATTGCCTCTCTTGTAAAACTAAAAGGGGATTATGTGATTTTGATTAATTCAAACTCAATCTTTCATTATTCATATTACCCCGTGCTCCGCTCCAATTTTTTATTTTAATCTAGTGTATGAGTGTCAAAGGAGTGAGATTCACTAAATTTTGACTTAATATCTATACAAACATACAAGGCAACGGTGACAGTGATGGAAGAACGAAGGAAATGAGAAGCTAAACGAGAAGAGAGTGTAGTCCATACGGAACATTAGCATCATTCAGTATTTGGTAATATGGTACACATAATTACTGTTGTTTAGTATTTGAGATCAGAATCATAATCTCAAAAGTCGAATAGAATTTGAAATTAACTTTATTCCATATTTGGTTACGGCATTAATTATTTTCAACATTATTTTATCCCACCAATTCTACGAAAATAGTGGGATAGTAATCCCATAGACAAGACACAATAAAATAAGGGAAAATTACGCGGTTAATCAAACTTATATTACTTAATTACTCGTCATAGCTATAGTTTGTTATAATTATCACTCAAGACTAACATTGTACATTAATTATGTGGGCTGACTTCGAATTTGTATAAATGGTCACATTTATATATGCATAATTCGCCAGAATATACAAAATAAATAGTATAATATACAATTATTTAATCAATATTCATATACAATCCACCTATCTCCCACTCTCTACCCTCTATCTCTCGCCTCTCTCCTGCCTCTCCCAATCTCGCTCGTCTTTTTCCTTTATCTCTCCCAATATCGCTTGCCTCTCTCCTCTCTCTCCCAAGTCCCAATCTCGCTTGTCTCTCTCCTCTATCTCCCAATCTCGCTTGCTTTTTATACAAATGCATATGTATAATATACAATTATCTAACTAATATACATATAAAATTCACCTCTCTCCCACTCTCAACCCTCTCTCTCACCTCTCTCCCAATCTCGCTCTCCTCTCTCCTCCCTCTCCCAATCTCTCTCACCCCTTTCCTCTCTCTGTGAATCTCACGTGCCATATATACAAATACATATGTATAATATACAATTATCTAACCAATATACATATACAATTCACATTTCTCCAACTTTTTGCTCTCTCTCTCCTCTCTCTCCAGTCTCCTCGCCTCTCTCCTCCCTATAACATGTAACTACGAATTGTAATTATCAAATTATAGCTATGGAAAATAATTAGACGATTTTTTAGTGGCTATATGTGAAGTTCCCCAAATGATAATAATCTTAAGTATATTATTGTCTATCTCATTCTGCATACGGAACCACCATAGTAAATTAGGCCATTACCCTTAAGGGAAAATTTTTAAAATGTCATTATTTTGTTATTTAAGAGGACCCATTGTTAATACTTTTATTATTTAGTTAAAATGTCATAATTTTAGTTTATTATGTATCTTTTTTATATATTTTCTATTTGATTTAATTGAAAGAATACAACTATTTAAAAACAGAAAGGAGAAATTAAGGGGAGAGAAAAAACTAAAGATGGAAATATTGCTTAAAACTCTCATCAGTTACAAATTTTAAAAAATTCCAAAAAATAAAGTGACACTCCCATCCTCTGATGAATTCTCACGACTTTTGATTATGAGAATCTTGACGAGATAATTGTTATTCCTTACTCATTTTCTAATTATTTATAATTGATATTATTGTTAATCGTTTTCTGTTTTTGTATAATTGAATTTGATATAATACGAAAAAATTGAAAGTTTAATTGAAAATAATTGTAAATCATAGTATTCAAGTTTCGTATAATTGAAATTGATATAATAGAAAAACAAGTAGTCTGTTTTCGTCCGTTTTCTGTATTTGTACGTAAATTTTATGAAATTCGAATAACGTATGGCTATTTGAATAAGTTGTATCCCTTAGACAAACACATGATCAATGTTTCGTATTTGCAAGTGTTTGATATGAAATGGATACAGTTTCAATATTTGTTTAGTCTACGTATAAGTGAAGGAACTTCTTTGAAATATGAATAATGACTATTTACAGGATATTTAGAACTATGATGAAGTTTTGTTCATAACATAATGAGTTATTTATGTATTCAGCAAGTGATTATACATGGTTACAAAACAACTGTGAATTCTTATCGAAGTTAATATGATGATTGTTAAGTAATTGGTTTGAATACATATTCAATATTTGTTTAGAATACATATAAGTTGGTAGAGTTAATCGAATTATGAAATATCAAAAGTTTGTTCGCAACATGATGCAAGTAAAACTGTGAATACATAAATTTGTTATTTGGATACTGTTTTGTGCATAACAATATGTAAGTACAATTGTGAATACATATATTTGTTACTTAATCCTGAATTTGTGAATACAACCAATATGTATTTAGTTTGGACAACATTAAAAAATTATTACATTGTGTATAATTACTTTACGGATACAAATAAAGCTCACACAAAATACAATTAATATAAAATATCTGAATTCAAAATCACCCAGAAAAAAATCATTAACAATAATCAAACAACACAAATAAGTACATTAAATACATAAAAACTACATAGCATACAACACAAATCCACAAACATTCATTAATAAATATATTTATAAACGTACAACACAAATACAACAAATTATTGAATATCTACAAAAAAGCAAATACATTATTCATAAATGTATTCATAAATCTGAAAAATCATATTAATGTAAAATGTATTCATAAATTATTAAATATCTAAAAATGTGAAAAATATAAAAGTAATGAATGAAAATTGATACATTATCAAAATTAACAATAACCGACTACAAAATAAAATAATAAAATATCAACGGGAATTCAAAATAAAGACTAACAAATATTACACAGTGTACATAATAAGAAATTTATAAATATATTCAATACATATTGTTGAACAAATTGTTCTTTAATTCCAACTCAACATACAAAAATATTTGAATACCTCTTCATCAACAACTGTCTTCTCCGTCCTTCTCTTGTACCCTACGAGTTACGTTTTCAGATTGGATTTGATGAAGACTTTGTTCTGATCGTCGCTCTTCTCTCATTTTAGAAGCGGATCCTACAATATCCGCTATTTCTTGAGTAATACATAGATTAAATGATGGAAAATCACTAGAAAATATTTTAATAAGATGAATACCTCTAATAAGTCTCTTAGAATCATCTATTGAATAGTGTTTTTATAGGTCTAAAAGACAGTTATCCTTCTTTCACCAAATATGAATGATTTAGCTAGCGTTTGGCCATAGATTTCCAAATATTCTTGGCAAATATTATTTTGGTGAAAATTTGGGTGAAATTTCACCATGTGTTTGGCCATAGTATTTGGAAAATATATTTCACTTTTAAAAAAAATATGATTCATACCCATACGTTTTAAAAATATCAAAACTAATCATAAGTTTGTATTATACAAGTCAATTGGATCTTTGTTACAAAGATAACAAATAGTGTCCATGACACTAGAGCAATGTTGTAATTTGGAGTGAGTGCAACAAGCATCATTTCATACATCGTGAAGTAGACAAAACACATTACTTTGTTATTTTGAGCCGATTGTTCATCATTTTCATCAATAACCATATTATCATTTAACATTCACAAAATATTCATCATCATTACTTTGGAATTAACGTAAAAAATTATGTAATACAACGTAAGCAACAACTATAAGGGCGTTTTTGTAAAAGATAAAAGTTTGGGTTAAAATTTCAATTTTTAAAAGATCCCAAATAATGAGATTTGACCCAAATACTAGAAAAAACTAGTATTTGGGAATTTGGGATATTTGCCAAAAATATTTGCCAAATAATGACAAAGTGTATGAACAAACACTATTTGCCAAGTTTTTCCCCAAATATTATTTGGAAATTCTATGGCCAAACGAGCCCTTAGACAATAACTAAATCAAAAAATCTTATCTAATAAAAAAAGTTAATGATGAAATACTTTAATTAATGGAATTCATGTGAATCGGAAGAAAATCACAGTGAAAGAGATAAGTATTTTGAAGTTGAATAAGAGAAGTGAAAAGGAAAAAAAGAGAGAGAGAGAGAAGTGAAAAGAAAAAAATGGATTTAAAGAAGTGCAAAGGTAAAATGGAGAGAGAGAAATTTTATTTGCTTTTTATTATTAGATAAATATGGACTAGATATATATGGGGAAACGTGAAGAATGAATTTGCAGATTTTAATTTTTTTTTAATATAACTATTTGGGAAACGTAAAAGACGGGATATACATTGAAAAGATAAATAAATTATTATTTTTTAATCTAAAATTAATTGCAAACGTGTAGTCAGATAAAATAGGGGGTTAATTAGGATACATTTTTTTTTAAAATAATGATATTTTTAACATTTTAACTAATATTTTTAAAATAGTAAGTTTTTTAGTAATTAAGTTATTGATTGTGACTAATTTGTAATTTTCCCTACCCTTAAAGTGACACAGGCCCATCAGTAAGAAGCCCATATATCAAAGAAAAAATTACATGAATTGGTATATTTAAATAAATAATTATTGATTTTAGCAATATTTTTTATTTATTATCATTTATAGCAATATTATGTTAAATCTGCAATATGCATTAAAAGTGAATTATGTATGCAATATATATGAATTATAATTGTTTTTTAAAATATATTATGTTTGTTTGGTAAAAATTTGACACATTGTATTATAAGTGTATTAAAATGTGAGAAAAATAAATTATTTATCATTAAAATTTGTATTATATGTGAATACAAAATTATTCTTTGTAATATGAATTAAATTTGTATTATAAATGAATTAAAAGTGATTAAATGAAAAAAATATTATTACTATAAATGATAAATATTTTTTTAATATAGTATATTTATGTAAGTTTTCTATATCAAAACTATAGACTAAAATCAACAGTCTAGTATGCGAAAGATTATAGTTAAATTAAATAAAATATAGGAGAAATATACTAATCAAGATCAATTAAATATTAATACTCCACAACTGACTTGTTTAACCGCTATGATTATTAAGTGAAAATTTAATGAGTTTTCAGTTTGATTTTAAATAGATGATAATTTAACTAATAAATTAGAATATTGAGTTTAAGATATCTTATTTTCATAAAATATATATAATACATAAATACTTACATAAATCTAATTGAAGAAAAGTTGATCAACAAGGATCAAAATTTTCACTTTAAAAAAATCAAAATATAGAGAATTACAAACAAAAAAAAAATCAAAAAAGATTTGAACACCTAATATAATTTTAATCAATATAAAATAATTAGTTTTTTGTCGAAGAAACTTCAGATTAAATTCGATCACCTCTACCTAACGTTCCTCTAAAGTTAAATTTAGAATTATTAATTAAAATTAAAATAATTTATTATCATACTAGCATAATTCATATCGATAAAAACTTAGAAATGATGGTGCGCGTATATTGGTTTGACACACAAAAGTAGGGCCGATGTCTTGCGCTACTGCCCAACGGCTCATGTGATTTCCAGGAATATACTTATTTTGAACCATTAGAAAAGAAAAGGTATCTTACCGAAAAAATAATAATTAAAAATTAAAAGACAAGACAATATTAGTGTGAGCATAATTAAAAATGATTCTATAGAATATTTGTTATTCTCTTAGTCCACTTTTATTCATTTACTATGTATTTATATTTATATATTTATCATATACATTATTGGTTAGCGTTTGAAAGTAGGCATTCATTCATCGATATGTGTATTATTAGCTAATGGCATTTTTATAAACTCAATATTTTTCTGTTTTAATTAGTTTATTTTATTTTTCTTTTTAATCTGTTATATTTAATATTACGTTATCACAAAATTATATTAAAAAAATATAATATTAATTAATTGATCGTTAGTTCAATAAAAAAGTAAAATTAAACATGAGTGATAGAGTATTATATTTAATTGAGTATTCATATTATGTGAATATTTCTTCACACATTTAGTTTATCTCATATAGTGTATATATAAATAGTAAATTACAAAATTTAAATCAGTAAATTAATTTTTATATTTGAAAATATTAAATCATGATATGAAATTTCAAATCAAGTTTTTTTGAGAATTGGAGTTTTCAAAAATTGCATATTCATGTCCAGATGTTAATTTCATCTTAAGATTTTAAATTATGAGAAGAAAGCAGATATTCAAACGCCTATCAAAATTATATAAATATTTAAATGATAAATAACCTATTTTTAGAAATTCTCCAAAAATTATAATAAAATAAAATAACTGAACTTTCAAATTTGAACACTATAATGTAAATTAGAAGAAAAAAAAGTAATAGTAGATTAGTAGTAGACATTCTTTGGTAATAATTAGTACTATAATATTTGCAATTTTTTCATTATTTTAGGTGGTTATGAACTCTAACAAATAATCTTTTTTGAAATTAATTTGAATTTTTGTATCATTATTTAATCTTTTCATTCTTTCATAATAATAATATTAGTTTCAATATGATCAAAGCTTTATACTGTCTAATATTTTCATTTATTTTCTGGTATTTTTCATAATCAAATTCCTTTAATAATTTATATTGTTTATATATCTAATTGTTAATTTAATTTTTATTTATCGCCATACATTTATAGATATACTTTATTTCAGCTTACATATATCATTCTTTCACAACCTTATTATATCAGATATATTATTAATAATTATAAAATGATACATTATATGAAAATAAAATATATTCTCAACTTGAAATCTTTCCCAATTGCATATTTATCTATTCAAGACAAACAATGTATCTTCTTTTAGAAAATGATACCCCCGAATAACATTAAACAAATTATTGATACATTTTATAAAATAATTATTTCTATTTATCAATCACAGATAATCAGACAATTAACTCATACTTAATATCAGATACAAAATATAAATATAATCGAATACATGACATTTTGATGCTTTTATAACAAATTAAATGTATAATGTATCATCTATAAAATATAGTATTTTACAAACATAACCATATATAAGAATAGTAATGTATCATGCTAAACAATTGGTGATGACACAATGATTTAAAAAATCGTTGATGCTATAATAACAAATTTAGCATTACAACATCGATGATTTTTTAATAGGGACTTTAAATTTGAATTAACATTATAAAATATAATATTACGTTTGATAAAAAGTATTTTATTTTATATTAAATATGTTTCAATATAATTAACGATCTAAAGCCAAATATAATTTTGGAATTTTAAAAAAACAATAGTATCACTTCTTTTTCTTTTTTCATAACTATGACTTCTAATTTAGTGTTAATATCTCGCATAATATTATTATTTATAACAATGAGGAGTTATTTAGACTAATAACATGTCAACTATGTATTTTCAATATAGTATCCTGGATATTATTGTAAAAACATTACTGTCATTAGTAGAATATTTGAATTGTTTAGTTAAAAATTCTAAAATATTTTAGTTAAAAAGTAGATAATTTTAAACTAAAATGTAGATCTTTTATTCCTTTTAGGGTAAATACATAAGTATCCAATATATGTTCGAAATCTCAGAGATATACTTATATTATACTAATGTCCTATTACTCTCATGAGCTTATTTTATAAATAATTTTCTACCCTTTTCGGTCTACGTGACACTATCCTCTAAGCCCTGTGCATGCTCACAATTTTTTAAAATTATTTGGTTGATAGTGCCACGTAGAACGAAAAGGGATAGAAAATTATTTATAAAATAAGTTTATGGACTAAAAAGACCTTAGTATAATATAAGCGTATCTCTGAAATTTCGGACATATATCAGGGGGTATTTATTTATTTTTCCTTTTTAAAAAATCTTTAATATTATAAAAAAATAATATGAAATTATAAAAACTTTTAAGGACTTAAAAGGCAAATGTCATCAAGCCACCCGGAGAATTTTTAACGCAAATTCAAATTTAATCCAATCAGATAAAATATTGAACACTGAATGAAAAAAAAATAATAATAATGAATTGTATATAGAGGTGCAATTACTTAAATACCCTGAACTGCCTTATCTTGTTAGGGATGACAGCAGAAATTACAAGAAAAATAACGTGGCCAATTAATAGGAGAATCAAACAGCCAATTAGCAGTTAACCGTAAAATTTCCACTTTTCCATTGAAACCTCTCTTCAATTATCCCTTTGCCTTTTGCTTCTTTGATCTATCGATCGTCTGATCAACCTTTAATTGGTTAGTTTTTTATTTTATAATCGGACCCAATTCATCAAAAGTTTCAAATATAATGTTTAATTTTGTGAATTTGGTAATGTGTAGCTATTTCTTGTTATTCTTGTTTTAAGCATGCATAGGCTATGGCAGGAAGCAATAATTTGTGGGGTTTCTTGTTGATTTTTAGTTTGATGATTATTGATCGCAATTTTAGTATCTGGGTTTTGTTTTTTTGTCTAAAAAGATTGTTTTTTTTTTTTTGTGATTTGTGTAGGTGTTTTAAACTGAGCATTTTTGTGCCTTTTATGTTTAAAGGCGACAATCGAGGAAGAAGTTGATATTTGGATGATAAAAAGGAGAGGCTTCGATTTTGCTGTATGTTTTCGTTTTCTCATCGATGAATTGCATTAGATTGTGCATTAGTTATATATGTTACGTTGACCTTAACAATACTGGAAGATTATGTTCTTTTATGTGTCTTGCTTGGGTGTATGCCTGTGTAATTTGGTTTTCCTTTTATGGTGTTTGGGAAATAATCAACTCAATTGGAGTGTTTTGATTTATATGTGTGTGTGTATGCATCCTGTCACTAAGTTGGTTTGAGAGAGGTGATTAGATAGGACAAGACGTAGTTCAGCTTACCGAGGACATGATAGGAGAGTGTGGAGGACATGGATTATGATAGAAGGTTGGTAGGTAGCAATGCGCTGTCTTGTCGTCCGTACGTATTAGTAGTCGTAGTATTGCTCATGTAGTTTCTTGTTCTTCCATTTCTGTTACTGTTTGTTATTTCTTGCATCTCAATTATTGTTTTGTTTTGTTGTGATATGTTGTTTCTTGTACTTTCGTTACTTCTTTTGTTGGACTGCATTGGACTGTTTTTCTTGAGACGAGGTTCTATCGGAAACAACCTTATCTCTTTGGTAGGGTAAGGTTTGAGTACTCTCTACCCTCCCCAGTTTGTTTATTATTGTTGTTGTTGTTGTCATGTAATTTCTGGGTAGTGTTTTTTCATGAGCAACAAACATTTGATTGAAAACTGTGTAGTTTGTCTTGCCTCCTCTGGTAACCAAACATGACATAAGTTAATCTCGAAGTCCTTATGAAGGTTGGTGTTGTTTTAAAAAAAAACACAACTAAAATCAAGATTTTATTTGGTGTGTTCCCAACTTGATAATTTGCATCCGGGTCTGTCAGTCTCACTTCCCTGCCTGAATATCTACCACAAGAATGTGAATCTCTCTATCTTCAGTGATATGGTGTTTAAGCTCTCTGACAGAAGTCCAGAACTGATATCCTACTTGATTTGTGGGATACGTGAAGTTCAGATGGTTTGGCATCTTGAGATATACCCTTCATGACTAAAGAATTTGTCAATGATCGGTTAAGGTGATTCTGAATGCAAAAAGAAGAGCTCGCTAAGTCTCCTCACACCATATTTATGTGGTTCATTATATTTACCACACGTAACTACTATAGGAAAAACATTAATGAGTTTTGTGGTTTTATTTTTCATTAGTGTTTTTATTGAGGTGATGATATGTGTTACCCGATCTCAATTTTTCTGAATCAAAGATGTAATTCCTAAAGTTCTTGAATGAGAACTGCTTAAGTTCTAGGTTCAATATTGAACTTCACTTATTGGGATGAACATGGAGAAAGATATTGAAATAAGCATGCATCGATCTAGATGTCCATTTGCAAACAAAGTGATTATCAGCTGGCCATCTATCAAGTTTATGCAATTTCTTAGTCAATGATGTTACTAGGCTGCAGTATGTATTATAGCTTGTTCTCCTCCAAGCAGGAATCACCCCACAACATTGTAACCTCGAAATAGGCTAAAGGAGCATGTCACACGGTAATCGCATAATTGATATGGAAGCAGATCAGCAAGGTCAAGAGTTTTTTCATTCAGCACCTTGCATGTTTTATGGGAGCATAGCGGCTTTACCACAGCCTACTGTTCATGCAGTAATACCAGCTCCCGTAAATGCTGGTAATATATATTTGCACCATGTATCAGACCATCAAGAGGGTCCCTTAACGTATGGCTTGACACAGTTCAATGGGATTCAACATCAGCATCCTGCCAGCAATCCTGACCTAGCTATTTCTGCTTCAAATCATTACAATCCTTACATGGCTGTTCCATCCGCTTCTGGAGATTTC
The DNA here is from genome assembly GCA_022817965.1 of Solanum lycopersicoides. Lineage (NCBI taxonomy): Eukaryota > Viridiplantae > Streptophyta > Magnoliopsida > Solanales > Solanaceae > Solanum > Solanum lycopersicoides. Next base: position 6,352,798 of record CM040629.1, read on the forward strand.
CCTATTCCAGTAAATCATGGGCCACTTGATCGGCTTCATACAAGCTCTCACAACATCTTTGGAATGAATTCAGATTACGGAAGGAACAATCATTACATGGACGATGCCAGAGGCTCATTTAAGAGAAAGAATGCTGAAGGAATTCCTGCAAATCTTCAATATCATCATGCTTTGGCAGGTTCCAGTTCTTCTGTTGCTCCAATGATTGCAAGGGCACATGAATCTGATGTTCCAATGGATGCTGCATCATTTACTCCACCAGATTATGGAGGCAATTCATCATCATACATTGAAGATGGAGCACTGAGAAGTATGGGTAACAGATCTGGTGCTAGTGGTCCAGAAAATATCGTACGACATAACCACAATCAGTTATTTCAAGGAAACTATATAAGTCAGACCCATCAGTTACCTGGCAATCCTTGGTTGGATCAGCAGTTCAACAGCAATGGTAGTGAGACTCAAACTTGGGCCTGGAATCAGGCTGCTCCTTTACCCTATGTACCTGGTAATTTATGTTCATTTTTAATTGAAATTTAGGGATCTATTTTCTCTAGGTTTACCGTTGCAAATCTTCTCCTTGTTTAACGTTTTCTGAAAGTTTTTTGTTGTTTTCTTACAAGCTGAACAATGATCTTTCAGCTTCCTTTTGCCCGCTTATTTTAAATGGAAAAATCTACAGAAAACATGTCTTATTTGTCTTTTGCCTTGACTGCCATTTTGTTAATTTTTCTTGTATTGACAAATGACTTGCATGTGTGCCCCCTTAGTTCTATATCTCCAGTGTATCCCCCCCCCTCCTCCTCCTCTTTTTCTTCAAATCTTCAAGTGATGTCATTCAACTTCAGGAACTGATTGCAACTGCTTGCTTTTCTTTATTACACTAGGTGGCATTGGGGGCTGCGTAGATGCTGGAAACATGGGTCTGCGAGGTTATCATATGACATCCAGCAATGGAGGTTTGACTAGTTTTCTGCATCCACCCATTCCTCAAGGGCACCCAGGACTTCATCATCTGCCACCTAATATTCAAGGAATGAGAGGCCAGCCTATCACCTTCCCTCCGCAAATGACAGCATCATCCTCACACAGACACCTACCAAATAATTCGTCCAATATCACCACGAACCTAATGCAAGGCGTTGTAGAGGCAGGACCCAGATATATGCCCACCCTACCAACTGGCTTTGGGTTGTATAGACCTCATCGAAGGGCTATCGTACTTGAAAGAAATACTAGGCATCAGAACCTTCCTAACATGAGAGTTCTGCCAGAAGATGTAAACTTTTCTCTGTTTGACCATATCTCGTTACTTCCTTTGTCATTATTGTTGTCTAATTGATGCATTTGTTTGATGTTAATAGAATTGAATTCTAATGGGTTTATCTCTTCATGGTTGTTATATGTAGGGAGTGGCAATGCTGGATGTTTCGGGCTACCATGAAGTTAACAATCCCATTGATCAGCACAGAGATATGCGTTTAGACGTAGATCACATGTCCTACGAGGTGAGCAATAGGTTTCTTGATTATATTACTGCCTTAGATTTGTCCTGATCGTTAATCGGTACTTGTGAAGTCTCTATTTTGTTTGTTTGTTATTTACTAGTTCGGAGTTATTGTCTGCTCTGCAATTAATTAGCATAACATCTAATAATAAAATTTCTGCAACTTTAAAATTCTATTCCAGGAGCTTCTTGCACTGGGGGAGCAGATTGGCAATGTAACAACTGGATTGTCAGATGAAATAATCGTTAACCGTTTGAAAACAAAATCATTTTCGCCCCCCGTTATTCCTTGCACCCTGGAAACTGCTGCATGTTTGGATCACGAAGCTGATTTCTGTGTCATATGCCAGGTATGAACACTAACTTATACTTTGAGTTGGATTAGGTTTGCCTGTGACTTTTGCAGGGATCACTCTGGGGATGGCTCTACTTCAGTCTCCTTTTCTCCCGTCCATTTTTATTTTAGGCGCTGATTAAGTACTCTAACCAAGACAAATCAGATGGGTGTAAGCTCTTCCTCAAACAATCACATTAGTAGGTTTTAGTTTGTTACTCCCTCTGATTCAGTTTGTTTGCCTTTTTCTTTTTAGTCCGTTTAAAAAAGAATGCCTCTTCCCTTTTTTGATAATTCTTAATCCTAACTTTCCACAAAGACCACAAGATTAAAGGGCATTTTGGTAAATTTTACATATCTTTTGTTTAAGACCAAAAGATTCAAAAGTCTTCTTTATTTTCTTAAACTCCGTGTCAAGTCAAAACCAGACAAGTAGATTGAAACGAGGGAGTGTTAAACTTCATTCCAAATGAACTTCCGAGGAAATGTATTTATATCTACTAGTTGTTCTTGTTTTCAGTATCTTTGATGAAAATATTCTTGTTTTAACTCTCTGATAATCATCAATCTCTTCTATCCACACTTTTCTTTCTCAAAATTGTTTTTTCTCTCTCTTTTACTGTGGTTAAAGAAATTTCTTTTGATGCTTCATATAATAAGTCAAGTTTGGGAGACAATGTATTAAGCAGAAATATGAAGTTGGCACAGTTGTCCCCTTATAATTCTTTTATTCTTCCTCCTAATAAAGAATATAACAATTTTACAAATCAATCCACTTGGAAAACTTTTGCATTTGGAATTGATTTTTTTTTCTTTTCCTATAAATGTTGTAACTCTAGAAGTGACGGTATAAAATGTCATGGAGAAAGAATAGGTTGACATCTAAGTGTAAAAACCATGCGTTCACTTGGGTGGTGGTATCTAGTTAAGCAATATCATATTGTAGTCTGTCAGCTGGAATTATTGACTTACAATTTACTATTGCATTGTTTCGAAATAAACTGAGGAGGATGCTTTGGACTCCTTCCTCAATCTTTATAAGCTAAACTATCATCACAGTAGGATGCCATCAATTATTTTTGGATTTCCACCAGGCAAAGTATTGCAATCGGCTACTAATATGTTTCTGTCCTCCATCTTTTTTTTCTGTTCACCTAGAATGCTGTCTATTGTAATTTATGCTGTCTGGATTGTAATGCATGATTATTTTCCAATTATGCGCCATCAATGCCTTGCTGTGCTTTCCTATGGAGCTACATTTCCTTGTTTTCTTTCTTTTAGTTATCCTTACATCTCTGATGCCTTGCAATGTATATGTTGCCTTCAATTTCAGACTGATTACAACAAGCAAGAAACCATAGGAACTCTTGATTGCGGGCACGAATATCACGCAGAATGCGTAAAGAAGTGGTTGGTTGTGAAGAACACTTGCCCTATCTGCAAATCCACCGGATTGTCAATAGAAAGAAAAGATTTGTGAATACAGGGAGTTGGTTGGTTGGTTGGTGGATGAATAATTATAAGAGTGGGACATTTTGTTCTCTTGTTAAATATTTGTTCTCTAACAAGAGGAGACCTGTATAATTATATATATATATTTTTTGTATATACTTTGGCTAGATGTTAGCATATAACTTGGTGACCTTAATTTTTGTCACCTGAATTTGTACAGACCTCTTAATTTTGTTGGAACTATGTGCATGTATTGTGAATTTTGTATAGACATCTGAAATTATCTTGTTCGATTATACTGTATTCGTTCTGGATTAATGTGCCATCTTTGTACTGCAGGTGGTATAACTAGTTAGTGATAATTTCTGAAGCGTACAATACGTTAACGTGTTCTTTAACTTGACATCAGTAAGTATGTGTGTCCTTCAACTTTAGTCGTGCATAAGAAGGTACTTAAAGTATTATACGAATTGTGTGAGATGCACACATCCTAAATGGCAAATCTCGTGAGATTTGTCATATAGGACGTAAGTGTTTACTTGTTCGATTATATGATGGTTTTTTAAGTGTCTATTTTTTGCATATCAAAATTGGAGGACATAGATATAAGCTGATGTCAAGCCAAAGGGCATTATTTACTGTATCTTTTTACAGTGTTCAACATGCTTATCACTGTTGGTATATTATCACTACTTGGGAAAATATTTAGGTGTTTACACCAAACTAAGCAAATTTACTTTTACGAGTTACAAAGTAAAGTAATGATATATAATTATATACACATAATAATATGTCTTTTAATTTGGTCTCAATTCACACTTTGAGTGTACACAAGTATATGCTTAAATTTATATAAAATTAAACAAATAGATACACACAAATGAAGTAAAATTAAAAAGTACTCCCTCCGTTTAAAAAAGAATGACCTCCTTTCTTTTTAGTATGTTTCAAAAAGAATGACCTCTTTCTTTTTTTGGTAATAACTTTCCACGTGGCATATTTAAGACCACATGATTAAAGGGCAATTTTGTACATTTGACATAACTTTAATTTAGGACCACATGATCAAAAGTCTTCTTTATTTTCTTAAACTCTGTGCCAAGTCAAACTAGATCATTCTTTGTGAAACGGAGGGAGTTTTTTTCTATATTATGTCTTGGGAAAAGGGTCAAAAATATCCCCAACTTTGATTTATTGTTTAAATTTACCCTCGTCGTTAAAACGAAGTTAATTTTACCCTCCCGTTACTAATTTCATCAAATTTACCCCTCATTTAACGGATTGACTCAAATTGACCGATTTTTTTTAAAAAAAACTATTTCTTATTTTAACCCAATAACCCAACCCATCCCCATTTAAAATAACCCATGAATTAGAGACATTTATGATCATCAATTCGTTGGAAGGCGTTACAGTTTTTTTAAGCCATTAAGTAGTAGCCATTTTCATGTTCGGTTTTGAATTAGAGACATGTTCTTCCTGATATCACCTTGGCATGGTTGCAGCTATGCTACTTCTTTTACAAGAACATCGCCTTCGGAAGAAGAGACATCAAATTGATCTGCCCACATTGCTTTTGTAATGTTGGTGCTTGGAATCTAACAACTCAACATCATCACAGAAAGCAACATTCTTTGTTTCGGTCTACTTGATTGCCTTTGGAACTGGTGGTATCAAACCTTGTGTCTCTTCTTCCTTTGGGGCAGATCAATTTGACGACAATGATGAAAACAAAAAGAAGAAAAGCAATGTGTGTGGGGCTTGGGTTTTGGTGTTCCAGCTGCGTTTATGGCCATTACACTAGTGTTTTTCTTTTCAGGTACCCGTCTATATAGACTCCAACTACCAGCAGGGAGTCCCCTAACTTGCATATTTCAGGTGTTTGTTTTTTGCGTCTATTAGAAAATGTTATGTCAAAACTCCTCATGACGAGACTCTTCTCTATGAGACTGCTGATACAGAATCCATCATCGTAGCAAGTCGCAAGCTTGAGCACTCGGACGAGTTCAGGTAACTCTACAATCCCATTGTAACCTTTCTGAAGTGAACACTTAGGCGAGAATGTGACCTTAAAATTGAATTCTCCCGAGTTGCAACTCTACTATTTTCTAATGTATTGACCACTTGAAAAATGGAAGTCACGTTCTTTGACAAGGCTACTGTGGAAGCTGAATCTGATAAAGTCGATGGATTAGTGAATCCGTGGAGGCTCTGCACAGTGACTCAAGTTGAGGAGGTGAAGTCGATCATCCGTCTACTCCGCATATCAGCTATTGATATCGTGTTTTCCTGTGTCTACGGTCAGATGAGCACCATGTTTGTTAACCAAGGCAATATAATGGACAATCACATTGGACCTCACTTCAGGATTCCATCACCATGTCTATCCCTATTTGACACATATAGATAGTTATAACCTTGTGTATGGAAATGTAATTAGTGGTTGACATTTAAAAGGTAAGCACAATTAGCAGATTGCTACTCTTGACTAGTTGCAGTCAATTAAAGTCATAACACAAGACAAAATTATAAAAGAATTAACCAGAAGACACATGCCAGGCAGCATAATGAAAACCTTCACTTTTTGAGTGTTATTTTCTGGGCGCCTGTATGTGATCTTTTCATCGTTCCCTTGGCACGAAAGTATACGGGAAACGAAGGAGGATTCACTCAGGCGATGGGTAAATGAGATGTTGGAGAATGGGGATGGGTTATTTTAAATGGGGTTGGGTTAAAGGGTTAAAATAAGGAATTAGGTTTTTTTTAAAAGAATTCGGATCAATCCGTTAAATGAGGGGTAAATTTGGTGAAATTAATAACAGGAGGGGTAAAATTAACTTCGTTTTAACGGCGAGGATAAATTTAAACAATAAATCAAAATTGAGGGATATTTTTGACCCTTTTCCCTTATTGTCTTTGAAACTAAAAAGAACTCTTGAAAACATGTGATAAATTGAAATCAAAGAGGTGTCATAAGAAAGAAAAGAATCTTTTTTTTTAAAAAAAAACTTACAATGAAAGATCCTAAGAAACATTATTCTTCAGAAAAAAACCAAAACCACTTGCTCTTCTACATGTCAAACATAATAATAACAACTAAGCTTCAGTTCTAAACAAGTTGCGACGATTATATACAAATCATGTTTCTCTATATGAACTCATAAGATGCCATAAACATACAAAATAACAATATAATGTAAAAGTATATAAATAATAGTAAAAATCTTTTCAAAGAGTCAAAAGACTAGCAAAATAGGGTACAAAGTACAAACTAAAGGTAAGTTAATGAAACAATACAGAGGTGGAATATTTCCTAAAATATTCAAAACTGAGAATACTCAATGCAACTATAGGAGAAGCCATTTGAAAGTTTAACTTCACTGATTTCTTTATTTTTTTTAGCTTACACAGAGCAGCAACCAACTTTTTTCACAGCTGAAACATCATCCTTGCCAACATTTATAGTTTGTCCCTTCGGCAACGCAGTAGGATCGTCCCCAACTTCGAGTGCTTTCCGACAGACCACCCTGTATATCTCGGTCAATACTTCTGTAAACGCATTCTCTACGTTCAAGGATTCAAGTGCTGAAGTCTCCATATAGAAGGTACTCTCTCTTTCAGCAAAGGCCTTGGCATCCTCTGTTGAAACAGCACGCAAGTGACGTAAGTCGGCCTTGTTCCCAACGAGCATTATGACTATATTTTGGTCGGTATGGTCTCGAAGTTCTTTTAACCATCTCTCAACATTTTCAAATGTGACATGTCGAGTGATATCGTAGACAACCAATGCACCGACAGCCCCTCTGTAGTATGCACTTGTAATTGCACGATACCTGTTGTCCGACATGGGAAATGGAAGTTTCAATTAGTCTCCACTTCAATAAGGTGTCAATTTTACCGTAACAAAATAGAACCAAAAAGACTTAACAGAGCTCAAACATAAGTTCCACACTTGAAATAAAAAATTAAACCCGAAAATGAACTTATCAGGAATCAGGTTAGCTGGCAGAAGAAAGTCGCAGGTTAAGCAACAAAACGGCAAAGAAAGGGAAGCAAGAAAGATAAGACTAACCTACGAGAAAATAAAAGGATACGCCCCCCCCCCGGGCGTCTTTCTCTTAGGATGGCAGTCAACTATTTCAAGTACATGAGCGAAGTTCATCTTTCATCTATGTATACGCATCTATACTCTAGCGTCTATTCCGAAATTCGCAACAGAACCACCACTTCAAATTGCATTATAAGGAGATCGTTTCTGACACCTAAGCTGATGAAGTAGATAACAGTCAAATATCGTGATTAATTAAGTGCACGACATTTAATTAATGGAAAATAGTACCCATTCTTTAAAAATGTCGTCATTAATTCCAGTGCACGACATTTTCCTTTTTCTTTTTGATAAGTAATGGAAAGTATACCTATTCTCTAAAAAAGCCCTCTAAAGTCTAGAGTCTAGTCTCACCTGAAAAAGAAAGTTTCTAAAAAGGCCAATTAGTACTTGAATGAGATGATGTTAGCTAGGAGATAATTAATAAACTAGTACTACCATACATGCACAAGCCCAACTTTTCTAGCTAGCTTGCTATAAATATAACAATGCCAACATGCCAAATTTTGTTCCTTTTTATTCTAAGAAAGGAATCCATGAGTCTAGTGGCGCACCGCTTGAAATTCGGTGGATAATGGACCCACCTCTCTACCCTTTTCCAATTGAATACAGTGCACTACACTTTTGATGGCAGTAGGCTTCGAACCTTTGACCTACCCCTAACCCACACACAATGCACTGCCCTCTTACCACTAGCCAAAGCCCTAGGGACCACATTTGCTCCACTCCTTAGCTATCCGTTCTGGTACCATTTCTTTCCTTTTCTTTAATTATATGATATCCATATTTGAAGCCTTAAACCTCAAAGATTTATGAATGACTAGGTTCGCCCGGCAACTCAATATATCCGGTTAACTACTAGGGAGCAGGGGATCATGTAGTCCATGCCAGATTAATCGTATTCTGGGCCGGGGCAATGAACCATCACAACTATGGAAGTTTAACATGCAGATGTCATTTCTTTTCACCTCTAATTTACAACTTCCGAAGAAAACAAGAAGAAGTCACCTTTTAGAAGAAGTTAGAAGTAAATTCAGGTCTACCAGTGACAACTTGATCCATAACTACACTTGCTCGTTGCCTAAAAGACACTAATGGGAGGCATTGACCCATAGGAAAAATCCATCACTGCTAAGTGTTGCACTTGCTAGCTAACAACCGAAAGCATCTCTACAATACCAAACAAGACAGAACAATCATTTCCTTCACATCCTCCTTGTATATAGAAAAACAAAAACATACCCAATCTAATCCCACACATGGAGTCCGGGGAGGGTATGATATTCGCAAACCTTATCCCTACCTTTGTGAGGGTAGAGAGACACGTTAGAGATAGATATATACACACAAAAACGGAGTACCACCACCACCACCACCACCACATACCATGTGTAATCCCACAAAAGTGCAGTCTGAGCGGATAAAATGTACACACACCTTACCACTACTTCGAGGTAGAGAATCTATTTCCGATATACGATCAACTCACAAAAACAAAGTACCACACAGACAAAAAATCTAGATGGCAGCATAAGATACTAAGAAACACAACTCCTTCTGCTTTTACATATCTGTAACTGAATTAGGGAACTTCATCCCTTAGCTATGAAACTACCACTTCTTTCCAAATCTTGCCAAAAAAACTCAAAAAAGATCAAAACTTTTTTTGGGGGGCAAATTTATTAACTCATTAGTTATCAGATTCTAGCTAAAATTGAAACAAACCCCACTTTACAAAGTTAAATTAGCAACTTATACACAAGTTTCAAGAGTATGGAGTTGCCAGATCAAACAAGATTCAATCCAATTAGCTCAAAATGTACAAGTAAAGAGGAAAAAAAAAACACCTTTCTTGTCCAGCAGTATCCCAAATCTGAGCCTTAACGATCTTATCATCTACCTTAATGCTACGGGTAGCAAATTCAACACCAATAGTAGACTTTGATTCAAGATTGAACTCGTTTCTCGAGAATCGAGAAAGGAGATTGGATTTTCCAACACCAGAATCTCCAATTAACACCAACTTGAACAGATAATCGTAATCATCCTCAGCTCTATACCCACCTGCCATCTGCGATTAATTCAACAAATCAACTATTTGGTTTACTTAAGGAGATAGCTGAGAGTTCTAAGGGGGAAAAAAAGAAGTTGTTGCTTCTGCTACTACTAAAAGAGGTAGGTGGCAATAAAAGGACTCATTTGCCGAATACGAGACAATGGTAAAATCTATGTATACTTTCTTATCTTCTATTTATAAAATTTAACTGTTTTTATTTCAGGGCGAAGTCACCTACTAATTTTGGAGGCAATGATTTATTTGTGAAATTTAAGTGTTATGTTGTTTCAGGACGGAGCCGTCTATTAATTTCGGAGGCATTGGTAAAATCTGCTATACTTTTTGATTTTCTATTTGTGAAATTTAACTGTTATGTTGTTTCAGAGCGAAGCCACCTACTAATTTTGAAGGCAATAGTAAAATTTGCGTATACTTTCTTATCTTCTATTTGTGAAATTTAACTGTTATGTTGTTCCAGGGCGAAGCTATCTACTAATTTCGAAGGCAATGGTAAAATCTTCGTAAATTTTCTATCTTCTATTTGTAAAATTTAACTATTATTTTGTTCATAGCGAAGCCACCTATTACTTTCGGAGGCAATGGTAAAATCTTATATTTTTTTTATTTTCTATTTGTAAAATTTAACTGATATGTTATTTAAGGACAGACTGCTAATTTCTTTAAATTTTAAATTTTAGTAAGAATTCTAACTTCGTTACTGTGGTAAATTTCTGTGGAGTTCAAGAAAGCTTTTACAGCGGTGAAAATGGGAGATGATGGTCACATATGAGTCTTTGACACTTGGTGGATTTGTTTAATTATGAAAATGTTTTTTTTTGGAAATAAATGGGAATTTTATTCATTTATTTTTTGATATATTTAATGAGTAATTAAAAAGGTATAATCTCAAAAATGATTATATGTAATTTGGAGAAGTGTATTAAAGTCACATAGGCGCATAAACAAATAGCAAAATAAGTTTTGAGCACATGCAGTAAGCAAATCAACAATTACACTTTTAGCATAACTTTATTTTAAAAATAATAAAAAATAAAAGGATTTGAAAAATACTTTAATTTTAATTGAATTTGCTGTGGTAATACTAAATTTTTATGTAGATCTATTATCTCTCTAAACTATTTAATATTGTATTTTTTATTCCCTAAATTATTTAATAGTGTATTTTAAACGTATATTTGTACCTATTTGGACACATTGCTATTTATAATTTTGCATTATTTTTATGTCCACGTGGACAAATATATATATTTAAAATACGATATTTAATAATCTAGGGAAATAATAGATCCTCATAAAAATTTAATATCGCAACAAAAAATTCGACCAAATTAAAATATTTTTCATATCCTTAACAGTAAATATAACTCAAATAATTGTAAAAGTGCGTTTTACTCACAATGTCAAACTGTTAAGAAGCTAATTGCATGTAAATGAATATACTAAATATGAGTTAGTGGTAATAGAAAAAAAAAGCAACTTATGATAACTAATTAAACTACATAAATAATGTAAAAAGAAAAAAAAAGAAGGAAAATATCTTACTATATTCTATATGTATATGCGTATTTATTCAATATATCATGTACATGTAAATGAACATGCAATGCATAAATATATAATAAATGGTACAATAACTAAGTTCATTTAAAGATACATGATCAAAATCCTGAAACTATCAAGGATGAATTTGAATGATTCATGTATTATACACAATAGATTTACATAAAAACTGTGAATAATAATTTATGTATATAATTAAATTATATATTGATTGGACAAACTACAGAAATCACATACTTTTAATGTGGAATTACAATTTATCCCTTAAAGTTTATAATTACAAAAATTCCTCAAAACGGATACAATAATATAAGCACTGATACATTAATCTAATGTGCGACATACATTAGTTTGATGCTCGAGATAAACTAATCTAATGCGCGAGATACACTAATCTGATGCGCAAAGTACATTTTATACAGCGAGAGATACATTAATTTGATGCGCAAGATACACAAATCTGATGCACGAGATACACTAATATGATGCGTGAGATACATTTTATACATGATACACTAAGCTGTTGCGCGAGATACACTAATATGATGAACGAGATACACTAATTTAATGCGCGAGATACATTAATGTGATGCACAAACACGAATTTTTTTGGAAATTTATAAAATTTATAGAGAATATTGATAATAAATAAATTAAAAGGTGAGATTTTCCGTAATTAATCCTTTGATTAATCAACCTACATGAGATACATTTATAGATCTTAATGAGTAACCCACTTGTTGAAGCCCTATGATCTATTGAAATCCTTTACTATTGAGCATTAAAGAGTGATAATTTATGCATGTGTCGGTTGAAGTAATGATAAATGAAAAAAGACTTTGACACAATTAAAGAAACTCATTTTATATTTTGAAAATATTTATTAATAACCGAAAAAAAATATTCCCATCATACCAAACGCACAAATTAATGTCAAGAATTATGGATATGTTTGAAAGGTCATTTTGCAATTGGAAATTAGGGTGTAATTATATAGTTTGACAAGTTTATTTGGTCAACATGACATTAAGTTTAATTGAAAAAAAATAAAAAAAGAATTTTCATTTTTCATATTTTTTTTGTATATTCGTATATTTCTCGATCATTAAAATTTTATTTTTTATAAGAATATTATTTACTTATATTTACTTTTTAATAAATATAAAAGAACACTCAAACATATAATTACACTTTTTATAGCTATATATATAAATAAATACGAGGGGAAATCTGAAATATATTTGAACTTTGGCGAAAATTGTTGTTACGAAATAAAACTTTATAGAGGACCTTTTGTTGAAGAAGAAGGAAGTTGACATTGGAACATGTCAAAAGAACATGTCCAACGCAGTTGACTGACGTGTCTAAATTCTAATTGAACAATAATTCTAATAGTAATCTTAGTCGTAATATAATCCTAATCGACTTCAACTAGTATAATAAGTAGCAACCTAGTTGATATAATAGTCTAATCCTAGTGTGACTCTAATTCTAGAGCAGTGATGTAAACTCGTCAGTGAGCTTCGTGGGACCTGTTCCTTTGATATGTTTCAATCCTCAGCTTCCTTCTTCATCAACACTTGCTATAGACACATCAGTCAGTTGCGTTGAACCTGTTCCAATCGTCAGCTTCATTCTTCTTTTACATCTTACCTCATGAACTATTTAATAGTGTATTTTAAATGTATATATATGCCCACATGGACATAAAATATATTGCATAATTATAAATAGTAATGTGTCCACGTAGACGCATATGTACTTTTAAAATACACTATTAAATAATTTAGAGGTTAAAAGGTCCTCTATAAAATTTGATATCGTAACAATAATTTCAATAAAAAATTAAAGTATTTTTCAAATCGTTTTCCAACGAATAAACATGACATTGAAAGAGAATTTAAGGGCTTGTTTGGGGTTTGACTTAAGGTCGGCGGGTATACATTAATTAAGATGCAACATCGGTGGTTGGTGAACATGTGGATGCAAAGGCCCCCTCGTTTTTGCTTTGGAAATTCAATCACATCCTTAATAATCTTTTTCCCCACCACAACTTTGTATTAGCCATGTGAACTTTAGCTTATTTTTTTTACGATTAAGATATTTGAATTTGAATAATTAACATGTAATACATATACATTTATTATTAAACATATTAAATATACAATTCAAGTAAAAAAGTAATTAGATCATTATTTGATTAAAAAAAAAAGAAGGAACCATTTAGAGATATAATAGAATAAATTATGTCCACTAGTAAACAAACACTAGTTTATCAAGAATATGCAAAGAAAAACACTTCAATTTGTGTCAATTGAGAAAAATATTTCTTTTTACCTAATCTTGGTGTCTAAAGGCGAAGAGCTTCTTCAATAGCTAACTCGAGCAGTCAAGCAGCAGGTTGAAGTATTTGACTTCATGGAGTCGATACGCACAACACTTACTATTTACCGTCTATAGCAAGGACTATGGGGTGTCTAATCTCATTCACTATCCTAGCTTAATACCCATAGATTCAATTGGCCTCATATAATTCAGAAAATACTAGTTTTCTCGAAACTTCTTGTTCATATCTCTCATCAAGAGGTGTTATTTGATAATGTCTGTCTAGTAGATACATTGATAATTATGAAGATGGAGATGGTTGATGTTGTACGAATAAGCACTATTGTGACAATTAGCGGTGATATCAATTGATGATAGTTATAGTGGTGGAGATGATTAATGTTCATATTTGGTGATGTTGATTGACCATTGTGTAATTTGTGATGGTTGATGGATGATGTTAACAGTAGTTGGTGATAGTGATGGAGGTGATTGATAATAGAAATTGTCGACGACCAAAAATGGGGGCAACATCAATTGTGATACTAGTTGGTAGGAAATATAATTATAAAAAATGATGTAGGTGATTGGTGTAGTAGCGACTATCATTGATAAAGATAGTTGTCGAAGATGATACTGATATTTGATTGTTATGATGGTGATTGTGATGACTGAGACGATTGATGGTGATGGCTCATGGTTGTGGGCAAAGTTAGCAGTGAAAGTTATTACACAAACATAAGTTCCCATGAGTGCTTAAATCTTCATATAAATAAATACACTTAGGGGTCCTTTGGTAGGGAGATAGGAGAAATAGTCCAAGTATTATATGTAGTATTATTTAATATAATATTTGAGAGGAATTTTGGGTCTATGTATTATCAATCTAGGGATTAGTTATGCACCCTACATGGTATTAGAGGGTGTATTAACTAATATCTTTCATTTGGTGGTATTAGTTCTAATACCATGGGATTATTCTAGGTAAAAACCAACATACCCCCTTCAATATTTTTTTTTGATTTTATATTTTATATTTTATATTTTATATTTTATATTTATATTAATAAATTTATTTAAATAAATTAGCTTACAAATTTTATTATTTAGATATAATTTTTTGTTTCTAAAATATGAGTTATTTAATCTATTTAGTATTGATAAAAAATATTATAATTCGACTAATATGCTAATATTGATGTATGAATTTAAGAACAATTCATAAGTAAAATATTGCCTCTTAATGAAAGTCGATTAAACATTACACAAGTAATATAAAGCAAGAGCATATATATATATATATATATATATATATATATATATATATATACACATACACATACTTCTCGAATATAAAAATAGTTTAATTTATTTTGTTATATTTATTTTATATTGTTATTTTATTCTATTTTATAATAAAGAGTTTTAAAATTTTTTTATTGATACAAAACAAAGTTCAATAAATTTTCTCTATAAATTATTATAGTTTTGTGACCTTTTGAGATATTAACTTCAATTTATTAAGATGAAAATTGTTATTCTCAAATAATTTAAGTGAGAAAATAATGAATATGACAATAAAATTTTTATTCTCCTAGCTAGTAAAAATGTTACAAAAAGTAATATTTTTCGTTAATTATCTACCTTGACTCAATTATATGAAATAAAAAATTTCATAATAACTATAAGGTATAATTGAAAAGTTTTTTTTTTTAAAACATTTAAACCACACACAAAATTAGGTAAGAAACAGTGAACCAAACACTTGATAAAAATAATCTCTGCATTACTAATTCCTGCATTACCAATCCATGCATTACTAATCCTTGCATTACTAATCCCTACATTGTTGACCTTTGTACCAAACAACCCCTTAATGACCTAAGATCTAAATAATTCAAATTCAAATATCCGTTAAATGCAAACAAAACTCAGACTCGTATCTCCGTTAAATGCAAACAAAATTCAGATTTAAACCTTAGTTAAATACAAACAAATGACGCTGTCAAGTAATTATAGCTAAAGAAGGATAAAAAGGTTAAAAGTGCATTTTAAAATTATACATCACTATGAAGGTCATTCAAGTTCATTTTGGTATTTTCAAAAAGAAATATGAAATCTTTACGCCAACTAGCTTCCTTGGCTGATCACTCGCACCAAATAGGTCTAAAACTCGGCAGATTTAAACAGCAAATCCAAGGGACCTCGACGAAGGAAGGACACAGACGAAGACATCGATATATTTCATTTCTTCAGTCATGCATTGACCTCAAATGAACCATGGACTAAACTATTACTGCCAGAAAGAGCAATGCCAATTAGAGAAAACATAAAAAGATGGCAATTCAGCAGAAATATTACTCTTATTTCTTAACGTTAAAGTAAAATCCAGTACAACTATTGGCATGCATGCACAATATGGAATACAAATTCTTGTTAATTGGATCTCCTTCCAAACACTCCCTAGCCTTCACAACATACTTAAATTCTCGCCCATAAAGGTAACATGCCACAGCGGCCTTGTAAGTCAGCAGTTCCCAGTCACCTGCCATCAACAGGCAAATCAAAGTATTAAAATGTAAAACCTTTGCTGGAATACAAATATTGAGTAATACGCATCAGTGGATTCTCAAGAATATGAGCTTTTCTCCATGTTGTTTCTGACATTTGAATATGTGTTCTCTTCCATAATCTTGAAATAGGTTTGGGTGAGGAATATTAGTAGTTCAGTTGGTTGGTTGACTACCTGAACTTTCACCACGTTGGTGAGAGTTTGATTCCCCGCCTTGTAATCCCCTTCCTATTTCCATTTCCCCAACCTTGTATTCAAAAAATAAAAAGAAAATGGTCTGTTGTGGCGTTTTGATAGCTTAGATTCCTTTCCCCCCAGAATACTGTGCTTGTTCAGTAGGTTGCTTTGAAATTTATCATTTTGAAAGGGATTGGTGTAAAAATTGTGATCTTTTGGCAGTCTGTCTTCTTCTGTCTAACTTGTAAATTTAACTAGACTCAAAATTAATTGCAATAGGCTGAGGTAACTAAATATTAGCCTGGGTGAAGTTGGAGATATCCCTGCTGCATGTGACATTTCTAATATATACAAGAGAGAGTTTGGTCATCACAGGTGGAAACTGAACCTAAAGAAGGCCGACCAGTGCACTAAGCTCCCGCTAAGCGCGGGGTCAGGGGAAGGGATGGATCACGAGGGTCTATTGTATGCAAGAGGTTGTTTCCACAGCTCAAACCCGTGACCTCCCGATCACATGGTATGGCAGAGAAAACTGAACTTCTACAAGTGTAATGACTCAGAGAACAAGGATGTTTTTTCACCCCCTCAAAATGGCCACACCCATATTTGGGGCCATGAATGCTGGCATCTTGCCAAAGATATCCAGCAATAGATATGCAAGAAAATGGAGAAAACAAGAACCGAAATTTATCAAAGTCGGTTTCTAATTTGTCTAAGACCTGACACTATTAACAATGCAGTATTATGTCTGGGAACCACGAGAATCTTTTAACAATTTGAATTTTAACTCTTGACATATATACTAGTACTAACTATTAAAGCCAATTCTTGACTTTTGCATCATATATATTAGCTTTAAGAAACTAGAAAAACTTAGAAGCTGGGTCAGGAAACAGTTCTTTGTTAGGATCCATGCAGTTTTCCACACAACTGTTTTCAGGCAAATATAATTAAAGGTGGATCAGGTTCTTCAGAAATTTGTGAACAGATTATTAGCTGCTAGAAAATTGAGCTTAAACAAACACAATAAAACTGCTACACATCAAACGTTATGGGGAAAGATGTGGTGGGGGGGTCAAACCAAACAGCTAATATACAACCTTAATCACCTCATACCAAGATCAAGCCCACAAAGCTTTAGTATTTAGTATTTGGACCTTTGCCATGGTAAACAAGTGGACTTAATTGCATGTTAAAAAGAAAGAAATAAAGATTTACCTGAAGCAATATCTGAAGTGAGTATAGTCTGGCTGAAGTAATGAGTCAGCCACCATCTGCAACGGAGCCTCCATGACTTGCTAGACTCATAATCGCTAAATATTTTTGGAATCTGACTAATCCATTTTGTGAATTTTTGCTTCTCACTATCTTCACCGTTGGAGCACACAGACATGCAATCTTCTTCACATTGAAAAAGCCTCAGGAAGCAACAAGCCAACTCCTTCCATGTGTCACAATTTGCACGAGTAACATCCAAATGCAAAGCTATCATTTCCATCAGCTTTTCAGTGCTATACTCTCCTGATGATGATATAAACCAAGCCCGAGGAGAAGCAGAAAAAAAAATCAATATATAATGCATAATGCATCAATTGCAAAAAATAAGGCATCATTTGGGACTACCACAAAATGAGACTTCCTTTTCAGTGCTATAATCGCCTGATTGTTGATATAAACCAGGCCAAGGAAAACGCAGAAAAAAACTCAATATACAATGATTAACGCATTAATTGCAAAAATAAGGTACCATTTGGGGGTTCTAGTCTGTTTTCTTACTAGTATATTATTATTTTTCTGTTGGCATTACCTTATCTTTTGATTTTTCTTGCTATTGTTGTTTCATTTATTTTGGCTATCTACACTATTTTATTGTCAGTACTTGTCTTTCTTCATTATTTTCATCATTGCTTTTCTACACTTGCTCATCTTTCAAACATGTTCTCGAGCCGGGGGTCTATCGGAAACAACCTCTCTAGTCTCTCAAGGATAGGGGTAAGGTTTGCGTACACCTCACCCTCCCCAGACTCCACCTGTGGGACTATGCTGGGTATGTTGTTGCATCTTCTAAAATCAACAAATCTAAAACTAGGGTAGTATCTTCCAAGCATAGGTCTTAAGAGTTTTCTGTAAATAAGCTAAGCTAGTTTACTTCTATTTTGAGATCTGGAACTCGCTAATATATACATATTTTTTATTTTTTTGTAATTCCAATGCAGATTGTTCAGTTCTCCAGGGGGTACATCAATAAGCTGAGCACATTGCCTCAACTTCAAATTTCCTGATTTGTTTTGCCTTAAGAGTTTGGACTGTGAAGGCAACCTTGTAGCAATAGCTCCTGTTTATATGGTTGACCAGGGTCCGAATCTTGGACCAACCTCTCCAATGAGGAGGCAAGGCTGCTACATTTGCCACCCCCCAGCCCGTCTAAGCAGGAGCCTTCTGGCATTGGGGTCTGCCAAAACAGTTGCCACAAAATTGTCCAAAATGGAAGGAGCAAAATTATTGGATTTGAACATAAAACTTTGGCTGAATACATGTGGCCACTTAAACTTTTATTTAGACATGTCAAACTAAGAACACGACCTATCAAACACCTAAAGTTTGCGAAAACTGTGCCTATTCAACACTTTATAGGGAGACAATAAGAAAATAAAACATGAGTAGTCCACATGCGAATGACATGGAAAATACAGCAAAAAAACAAAGACACTTCGATTCTGATAACAAATAATCAAAAGAAAAAGTAAACTTTTTGAGCCCTCCAAAAAGGGAAAAGAAAGACCAATCATCCAAAAAGAATACAAGAGAAAGTCCTGAGGAAGAGAGGAAAAACTAGAAGAGCAACAAAAAAAAGGAATGAAAAGAAAAAGAAGAGGAAAACAAAACTAAATTAGCCATTTGAAGGCATTTAATGGGCTGAAAAAGAATGTGAAATACACTTGTGCCATGTCAAGGCATCGTGCTTAAAGGCATAGTTTTCACAGACATCAGGTGTTTGACAGAGGTCATGTCATTAATTGAGGTATCTAAATGGAAATGCCAGGCAGGAACTCGGAACTCACATGTGCAGAAGATGCATGTTGCCAAGATGCGGATGTTGAGATGGATGTGCGGGCATACTAGGAGCGATAAGATTAGGAATGAAGTTATCCAGGAGAAGGTGGGAGTGGCGGACAACATGAGAGAAGCAAGATTGAGATGGTTTGAGCATGTGCAGAGAAGGTGTGTTGATGCTTCAGTGAGAAGGTGCGAGAGGCTGGTTGTAGAGGGCACGCATAGGGTTGAGGTAGGCCGAAGAAGTATTGGGGAAAGGTGATTAGACATGACATGACACAACTTCATATTACCGAGTACATGTCTCTAGATAGGAAGAAGTGGAGGTCGTGTATTAGGGTAGAGGGATAGTAGTCATAGTACTAGTCGTACTGTTGTAGTTCTTGCAATATATGGTTTATTGTGTTTTCAATATCACACAATTTTGATGTTTGGTAGTATTTCTTTCTTGTATACTTGGCACTGATTTTCTTATTAATGACTATGATTTCTTCATTGTATTCTTCTCCCTCTACTTGGATTTGATACACTTGAGCCGAGGGTCTTTCAAAAACAACCTCTCTATCTCCATGAGGTAGTGGTAAGGTCTACGTACACTCTACCATCTCCAAATCCCACTTGGGGGGATTTCACCGTGTATGTTGTAGTATTTTTAAATTTTAAAAGGTTAAGCATACACATTTGTTAGGGAGGAACGGGTTGTTGTCTCCTTATACGGTCTTGGACACATATCATGATTTAGCTTTTGGGGTAGATTTACATCCAAGGTTCAATACCAAGATCAAGTTTATCCTTATTCGTGGTTTATCCAATATTGAGCCCACATAACACTCCAAATGTCCAAGCTTGGATGTGTGAGGTTATGTTGTAGTGGTCCCTATTCGTTGAGATAATGGGTTGGCCATGTCATGAGTCAAGAGTTAGCTTTTAGAGTTGAATTAGACAAGATTCATTTCTTGAAAAAATAGATAAGTTTTGTTTAAGCCAATTATTGAACATCATTTCTTGCATGTCCTTAAGACAATACTTCGGAGTGACACAAACCTTATGGAAGTACTAAGATTTTGTATCTATCATCTCTTCAAGATGAAGTGAATAAAATGATTCTTCAGGTTAGGATGTACCTCTTCTATGCAAGATGATGAGTCTCCCCAATGAGTGGCTACATGTAGGATCCTTCTCCAAATTTTCCTCATGAATTGCTGAAAGTTTGACATAGTTACCGCTGTCAAAATGCTCCAAGATAGTAGCTTTCAACCTGCATGCCACATATAAAGAACAAAGAAACCAGAAGAAATTAGACGTAGTGACCAAGACCGGAGAAAAATAAATAATGATCGGTTGTACAGGAAGCAGTCAAACACTCAACTAATGACACGTCAAGAAACTCATTACAGAAAATTGTCATATGTTAGTGAACAATCTCTTGTAAAATTTGGATATCTACCTATGATTTATGTAATCAAAACAAAAACTAAGGTGGAATTGAAGAAAATGGAATAGCTTGTATATAGAAATTTCTATGTCAGTCCTTTCCTTTTTTCTCCTTTTTTAGATACTCCTCGGAATACCTTGTAAGTTTTCCACATAATTTAGAATATAACTCTAATTTTAGATATTTGAATTATTTTTAACAGAATCCTCATACCCGTATACTTACCTGGATCCGTACCCTCGAATCTTAAAATTTAGATCATGAAAAGATCTGACCTCTAGATCCACACACACCCGTATCAGACACCCACACCTAAGTCCGGGAAACTTAGATAAAAAAGAACTAAACATAATGCATACTAACCTTCTGAACATAACAATTGGAAGTGTTATCAGGGCAGAGATCTGTCACAAATGATCAATACCCGAATTTCAGCTAAATTCTTTTAAGAATTGGGGCTTGGCTTGATATTGATTCAGATAAAGTTAGCATTGGAATCATATCGTTTCATGTAAATATCGAGTCAAATGCATCTTGATTTAAGAATTGAAGCTTCACTTGATAGATATAGATATTAGCGTTAGTTAAGAGAAAATAAAAGTTAACCATTCCATAGAAGATCTCTAGTAAATAGTGAAGAAAAGTTTAAGTGGCAACATCTATAAGCAGTCTGTCACTTCAATATTTAATCATTCCATTCACATAAAAAATCTTAATATACTAGTAACCAGCACTGTTTTGTCTGAGAAGTTCAAAGCTCATCATCGTTATTATCTTTTAGGTTTATATTCAACTTTTTTCATAAGGGAGAAACGCTACCTCAACTGAAATGATGTGTTGGTGTATGGAGTAAATTTTTCCACCTCATCAAGAGCCTCCTTCACCTGATCCCCGAGCAGCAGCATCTGCTAAGATATTACACTTTTAAGTACATGAAAAGCATATTATATATTAATGTAAATATATCACTCAACACCAGATAGAATCATCAGTGGACCTATAATTTTGAAGTAATGGGTGCTCCATTACAATTAACATACAGTTGCTACAACCATCAAATACAAGTGCACAACTATTTGAATAATGTAGGTAAATTATTTAACATGTAAAACTTTAATAAATATTCATTTAAAATTATCATTCTATTCAAAATTGTTCTAGACATTTTTCATATTATTCAAACAATGAATAATAGCATCCACTGCTTACACTAATTTATTTCCACAAAAATTCAGTGTGAGATTAGCCTTAGATTGAATATTTTGATTCAATTACACAAAATTAATAAACAAAAAAAGTTAAATAAGATGTTAATCTGAAAAGTCATACGAGAAAAAGAAAAGTGTAAGGGTATCTGGAGAATGAATAAGAAGTACAAATGGAAAAGAGAGAATAAAAGGAAACATAAACAAATAAGAAAATGAACATCAACAAAAGAGCTTTTATAAGTGAGGAAAAAAAAAAGAAGAATTCCTTCTGTTTTGGAGGAAGATGAAGTTTATTTTAGGAGGGGAAGTAAAAAGAGCTAGTGTTCTTTGTTCTGGAAGAGACTGTATTGTCTGGGAAAAGGATAGAAAGTAAAAATGGAAAAGAGGAGTAAAAAGGAAAGGAAGACAAATAAGAAAATAACAACATTCCCAGTTTCAAAAAAATGAGAAGAAAATGAACATCATCAGAATAATAAAATATTGTAGAAAATGAGAATCGAACTCGTGTCACGGAGGATTTGGTCAACATTTTACCCGCCATTCAACTGAAGCACCCACTGACATTTTGAGCCTGTCGGTGCTAACTGATGAAGTTTAACCTTTTCTACAAATTGTCAATGTAAATAGAGTATCTAGATCCCAACTCCGAAGTAATGGGTGCTCGAGTACCCACAAGGACCAATGTAGGTCCACCTCCGCATAGAATAAATAAGATGGAATATTTGCAAATATATTCTTGAAGTATATATTTACAAAGCATTCATAAATATTAGAATTTTTAACATTCTTGAACACAAACAACTTGAGATGAAACTAATTTGAGGTGGTGCGTTTAATATACCAGTTTAATTTCAAGTTCAAGCTGTTTTCAACAACTTGAATCATTATGAGCCCTAGGGCTAGGTTTCTCATAAAAAAGTTCTACTCCTCTATTGGTTTTAGCTGATGAAGCTAACACAATGATCAGCATGCAGAAAATAGAGATACACAAAAAGATACATATAACCAACCAATATGAGGTTACGGAGTCCTCTTCCGAGAGTTGGGGATGATGTAAACATGCATGAACTTCCTAGGACATCTATAAAAAACAGTTCTGAATACAATTTGAAAAATTCTGTCTGAATTCTTTCTTGGACATGAGCAATTACCTGTATTAAAGGATGAAAAGCCTCTAGAACTGGTGGACTGGAATGCAGAGCATGTCGTAAATACTTTATTGCATTCTTATAGTTGTCATTACGCAGGGCCCGATGCATATTGAGAACATCCTCTAAATTTTCATCTGAGGAGGGCAATTGTAAAGGCAATAACCACAATGGAAGACCTACATTTGAATAGAGTAAGAAATATCATAATTAAATCTAATCAGCAAGAAGAACATGATATATTATATTATTGTTGGGAGCTGGGAGGTGACAGTATTTTTGTGGAATTAGTCAAGTTAAGCGTAAGATGGCCATGGACACCGCGGTTATCCAAAAATAAAGAACATAATGTATCTCGATTGGACCTTAACAAAACCGGAACCATGTCGAATGCACAATATCCACCTTCACAAGGGTTGAAGGGCTTAGAAATTCCATATTCTTTACACCTCATGTCAACTGCCTTTTCATCCTTTTGAGAATATTCCAAGAGAATGTTCTCTCTCCTAAAGTAGTAACTTCCTCATCTTCACATCATCCCTTTAGGAAACTGAAACATATACTCCAGGGCAGGCCCATTTTGTCACCATCCAAAGTATTAAAAATTTAAAAAGTCCACACTTTTTCCCATGTTCCTTGCAGGTATGATTTTGCAACAACCCAAAATGAGGGGAAGCTTGGCTGCTGTTGCCATTAGCCAGCTGCTCCTCCTCCCACTCATCTGGAGAGTTCTTGGAAGAATGCTGGTGCCATTCATTTTAAATTGTCTAAAGAAGACTCAGACAATACGTGCCTATAACTACATTCCTATGCAATTATATGTAACTTTTTTTTGGCTAAAGTATACCCTATGCTAATACTTGTAACATACCTAAACCCAAAGCAAAATTAGAGGCTAAATTCACATTACAGAATGACCTGTACAAACTAAAGGTAATTATTCAAATGATATATGAGACATGTTCATTCTTGAAATCAACAATAATCAGTCATCAATTGTGCCAACTTCAATTAAGACAGAGAGATAAAGGGTCTCGTCTGACCCCTTCATAAGAGAGAAGGAAAAAGAAAAGTCAACTTGTTTTTTCAGCCCATACTACATATTGTACCTCAAGTCCAAATCCAATTGCCATAAACCAGGCTCTAAGGTTTTCTGCAAGTAAAAGCAAAATTTGCTACTCTTTTGAATTTCATGAATGACTATGCCGCAGCATAGACAAATCTTTAAGCCATGAGCAACACTCACCACGATTGTAGAATATGGAATGATAGGGATCATCACCACTCTGATCCATAGAAGAACCTTCACGATCACTTCTTTCAGAAGAATTCATGTAAGAGTCTTGTGGCTGAAAATTGTCATTTTGTGTTTCTCCCGGCACATTATCATCATCAACCATAGCGACTTCTCTCTGTTGACTGACATCAACTCCCAATATCTCTTTATCATTCCTAATAGAGGTGTTTGAATCACAATTGAATGGAGAATTAGCCTCTTGGCCTTCAACAGCATCATGCTCCTCTGAATTTAAAATGGACATAAACATTCTGTCCTCAAAGGTCTCTGACTGCACCGTGCTATCAAATCTGTCCAACTCTTGCAAATGCAACTCCTTTGGGATAGTAGAATACCATAATTGATAAAAGACTAAGCCCACAACTAAATTAGAGACTGGATCACTACCAAAACCACGTTGCTGCATGAGCCTGATACAAATCACAGCCAAGGGAGGTAACATTAAGCCTTTGGAATTTCATATACAAAAATGCTATCCCAGACCCCACATGTGGGTTTTCACTGGGTGGGTTGTTGTTGTTATATAAAAATGCTACACTAGGATTACATTCCAATAGAGCATTCATCCTTAAAAGAAAAGATTTTGCATAGCCAGTTTTGCCCCAAAAAATTTGACTGATAATCAATTTATCATTGCCTACAATTTTGTCCAACAAATTTTTATACTAAACATTGAGAACAGCACAGAGAGGATTATCAATATGCAACTCATATTTACTTGGTTTAAAGTTGGACATTTGGATAAACAGAAGAATGTGATATTTCTCAATTTTGCCTGTTCAGCCTGTCATGGACACATTTAAGTTTAACATATCCACCAAGTTCTGTAAAGGCAAATTTCTGATTCATCTAAAACCAAATGAAATATATAACGTAGGTCGTATCTTCCGAAGTGATTTTGGTTGGGCAATCCAAACCACACTTGTCAGGCCAGCCGTTTTCGAAAATCAAACAAGTATCTATGGTTAAAATTCATCTTACTAATTTAAAAAGTAGCAATTATAACCCCCGTCCCTGAAGAAACACCATCTAGTTTATACACAACAACAACATACCCAGCGTAATCCCACAAGTGGGATTTGGGGAGGGTAGGATGTAAGTAGACCTTACCTCTACCTTGTATCTGCGGTTAAAATTCAGTTTACTAATTCCAACAGATATATTATTCTGATTGTTAATTAGGAGTCTCTCTCCAAGAAAAGTCACTTTCCTCTGCAGGTGACAGTACAATACTTTAGTTAACAATATTGACACCATTAGAAAGAGTCGGATTTAGCACAATGAAAAAGATTACCGCTCTGGACCGGTGGACCCTTTTTTATAACTTTAGTTTTTTTCTCAAAAAGTAAACAAAACTTTTTTCCATTAATTGGCAATTGATTTTCGCCAACCTACATGAGAAAGATAAATTAAATGCCAAGAACTTACGATAAGGCACCCTGATGTGCATCCTGTGTGTTCCCGCGTTTGAGACAGAAAAGGATGAATTCCAAATGAACAGCAAAACGGTCCTGCCACAATTCAAACTTCACAATGAGCTACCACAAGGTGAAATCCAATTATCTCTTTCATAAAGTTTGGAACACAAAATCATGCTGACATCACCGATGTACCACTATCACTTACAAACACAATGTTTTTAAAAGTAGCACCAAACATGAACGAATACTAATTTTAGCATCAAATTTGAGACAATTAATCCAACATCTCGAAATCGCAGTTCAAATAACATCGGATATACAAATTCAATCTCAAACTTCATTATCGTTAGCAGCTTGTGACTTAGTTACATTACATAATACAAAAACATAACTCCATTTATAAACATGATAATCAATGGCACCTCAGCATCCTGAAAAGCTCCAATTTTTTTTTGGATGAAGTAAAGCTCCAAGGCTTTCTTAACTATACAATGTCTCGCGTCTTCATCAAATGTCATTACGGAGGCCATATATTTATGTCACTAGTATTTTAACCGCTTTGAACTACATATTCCTAAAATATGTAGAAAACTCAGACTTTCTTTTTGATGCTGCGATCTAACAACAAAATTAATAAGTCAGTAAACCTAGCATCTCAAGGAAAAGGAAGTTTTGTTCTTTAGAACTATTTATGGGTTACTGAAATTAAATTTACCAATACATGGCATATAAAGGTACCTGACAAGGAACTAGTAAATGTTATAGGAAACATTTGAAAAAAGGCACCATGGAGAAAGTACAAAGCTAATGAACTACACATAATCAAAAAAATAATAATAATAATAATAATGAACAACAACAACAATAGTCAATAGACTTGGTATTTCCACAAAAAGAAGATCTTGTTCTGTAGAACTTCTTTTGGGCTAATGAAGATGGAAATTTACTGGTAATATATTGCATATAAAAGGTACTTTGCAAGAAAATAGTAAATGTTACAGAAAACTTGAAAAGGGCAACTTGGAGTAATACAGAACTAATGAGCAAACATATAAGCAAATACTTTATATATTTTTAAATTGTTACCTTCGGGGGCCTGTTTTTCATAGGTCCAAGCTTCTTCATCCAAAGTTCATAAATATCTTGTATCCTCTTTGAACTGATAGTGTCACCTTTTATATGCTCAATGAGCTCCAAAATTGCCTAAAACGTTAGAAATCATATCAAAACATGATATTCTTGCTGGATAAAACTTTTTTATAGAAACAAGCCATAATACATAAACGGACACTCAAATTTGCGCACAACTGGAAAGTTAACACTCCAACTTTGAGAACCACATTTAGACACCTGAACTCGTCTCCCATGTCATTAAACACTCCAACTAACAAAATGATCATCTTCGCACTACCAAAACTTATGTGATACATCAGGTTAGTGTGTCCATGAGATACAATAGAGACAAATTGGAGTGTTTAGTTGCTAGCTGAAATCAATTGAGCTCTCTACATGTGCAATTTGCCAATTGAGGTAAAATTTTGAGTGTTCGAATTAAGCTAAAAAAAACGAAGTACAAAAATAAAATAAAGTAATTGGATTAGATTGAATAGATTAGTACCATAAACTTTGTGCGAGTTTTGAATACGGCTGATTCTTTTGTCGTTCCTTTAAGAAGAACACTCAGTACACCACTAGCCTCAGCATATTTATGTTGCCGCATCAATTTTTCCAGCAAATGTCGAAGTCTTCTCCGATGTTCAGACTGTAAACTCCGATGATCTTTGTGTAAACTCCCGATTCCCCGTTTTAGACAAAAACTTGGTTTAGTATTTGCTAATATGACAGAGTTAATCCTTCTAGCTTCGGTAGATGGATTAATTCCACAATTATAATCATCTTCGGCATTATTACGTTTCCTCGGACGAGATTTTCGGGCCATTGAAGCATCTTCTTCTACATCCATTGATGGCTTTGTTTGGAGATTAAAGCTTTACTTCGATTTTTTCAGGGTTTAAGAAGAAGAAGAAATTGGGGGGTTTAGAGAGAGGAGAAGACCTAAATAGTCACTTACTTTTTCGATTTATTAGAAATCGAAATTTTATTTGGATAGGTTTTTTGATTTTTAAAATTTGTGTTATTAAAAAAAAATTATGTTTAGAATTAAGTTAAAGTTAATCACTTTTGTCCATTTTTAGTTATTGCATTTCGGGATGATTACATTTATATTTTATGTTAGTACATATTTAATAGGGATACTTATAAGTATCGTATTGTATTATTCGCAAAATTTATTTTAAGTGGTGTTAATAAAATGATAATAATTTTTTTTATCAAGTATAAAATAAATACTTAATAAGTGTCGTTAATATTTGTTATATTTTACATTTTTCTTGCAAAATGTAACCTGAAAAAGTCTATTGGAATGTTCATAATTAAAATATTTTTTCACCATGAGTTGTTATTACTCAATGTAATTACAAACGTTTCACAAGTATTATCAACATTACAAGTAATAAATTATAACTAAAGAATATGAATTTAAAATATTTTTTTCTTAACTAATCTAATTAGTTTATGCTTTTCTTTAATTATTTTTTGTTTTACAGTTATTTCAATATTTTTTTGTTTTCATTTAAAATGTCTTTAACTAATGTAATTAGTTTTTGTTTTTTATTATTTATGTGGTGAATTTTGATTTTATTTTTTATGTTGTATAAGTTTTTATTTTACTATCTTTTTTTTCTATTTTATGTTATTTATTCATATTTTAATAAATAGTTGTTTGTATTTAATTTTTCGTATATAAAATCAAGATAAATAGTTTCTTTAATTCTAACAATTATTATTTTTATCAAAAATATAAATAAAAATTTGTAAAGTCGAAAAAAGTCGTCTTTTAAAAAATAAATTAATAAAATTATCATTTCTTTATCATTTTCTAAGAAACAGGTAAGGAAAGTAAATGAATAAAATATTTATTAAATTTCACATGACTTGAATTTCAGGAATAAAAAACATCATACAAATTGAAAGAATAATTACGTATTCATATAAGTGTTATGAATATTTTTCTTACTTATCATGAATAAATTTATTAAAATATGAAAATGCAAATTTGAAATAATGGTTGAAAGAGAAATCAAATAAAAAAATATAAAGTAAGAGAGAAGTAGGGAAAAACGTTACAAAAAGAAGAGAGGGAAAAGAAGTTTGGACCATTTTTTTTGAAATGGAACCCAGTTAACTATTTGTCAAAAAATAAATGAAGGGTATACAAATTTTGTCTATCACATAATGTTTGTGCCTCATTCAAAATAAAATTTTTCGCACATTGACTAAGACTTGCCTACTTTAGCCTCAAACTCTCTCTTATATAATACCTAAGAAAAAAGGCACACAACTAAAACGAATCTCATGATTTTAACGAGATTATATACTTATCAAATTAAAGTATAATAAAGAAAAGAAAAGAACATGAAAAACACACCCACAAATTATATTATACCATAATAAATTTTCTTTTAAAAAATTGATGAGCTCTCCATTTAAAAGTGTAATTTCATCATCAGTAAAATAAATAAAGAATATGAAATATCATATTTAAATTCTAACAAAAAGACAAAAATATTATATAATCTCATATATCCTAATTCTGATACACGTAATTTACTAATATTTTTTACTAGTTTTTATGAAATCAATTGAAATACGTGAAAAAATAATTTAAATATCATGATTATAAAAAGGCAAGTTATTTATATATAAAAATTAATATAATATTTAATTTGTAAAAGAATCCACATAATATATATATATAGGACTTTATATATTTGTTTTATATAATAAAAGGATGAAATAACTAATATATAAATAACTAAAAAAATTCCTTGTTATTAATTTTTATATTCGAAATATTTAAATTAATTCTAACCAACTAATAAATAATCATTCTCATTTGATATGATAGATGCCGAATTTAATTTTAGAATAAACTTATTTTAAATTTAATTAAAATAAAAATAATAAATTAATTTATTTCAAAATTATAAATACTTATTACTTTTAATAACTTATTCTTCGACCAAACATAACAAATTAGGACATGTGAAACGAAGTTCCTCAAACAAACACGCCTCTGTCAAGGATCATCCTGCCACGACAGCACCGTTACGTTTCCTTCTTCTCTACTTTTTTTTTTTTTTTTTGGACATAAAAATGTTCATCTCTATGCAAAGCTAAAAATAATTAGTAATAGTAGCAGTGTCAAAGAAATGGAGTGCAGCAGTAGAACTTCCAGTTTTCCATCTGATTTGGAGTACCAAACTGGATTTGGGAATCATTTTTCATCTGAAGCTATAGTTGGAGCTCTACCTCAAGGTCAAAATAGCCCTCTTATTTGCCCCTTTGGACTTTATGCTGAACAGATCTCTGGCACCTCTTTTACTTCTCCTCGCAAACTTAACCAACGCAGGTACATACTTTCATTTGCTTAATTACCTCGCAAACTAAGTCGGTTGGAGAATCCGCCTAATCACCTTCCTTTACTATCTTTGTCCAAATTCTCCTAATTCTGAATATCGTTCAAAGTTATTCCAGCTTAATTAGTTAGGCATTAGGATAAGGGAAAACACGACAAATCCGAACTATCGTAAATGGTATGCGATACCTCCTACATTAGTGTCTCTAATGTCCACCCTTCGACATTAGTGTCTCTAATGTCCACCCTTCGCTCTAATGGACGACTAAATCAGGACACGTGTTACAATCTTATTTGTGGATCTGATATTTAATAAATGTTGGATTGGTATATACGATTATGACACGTGTATGTCGATTAATATAAAGAGTATATATGCTAGTTTTTAGATGGTAGGATATCAATGTCCCAAAAGAAAAAGAATGACGGAGGGTATTACAATAGTTTGTGGAATATATTTGTCCTTTTTCCCTTTGATAATACTCCATCCGTTTCAAAAAGATTGGTCTAGTTTGACTTGGAACGGAGTTTAAGAAAAGAAAGAACTTTTTAATCTTGTGGTTCTAAATTAAAGTTGTGTCAAATGTACCAAAATACCCTTTAATCTTGTGGTCTTAAACATGCCACGTGGAAAGTTAAAGTTAAAGTGTTGCCAAAAAAGGAAAGAGATCATTCTTTTTTAAACAAACTAAAAAGGAAATAGGGACATTCTTTTTTAAACGGAGGGAGTATAAGGTTATAGTTAAAAAATGGGTTTGGATATAAGGAAGTGTTTGGATTGTACGTGAAATTGATAAGTTTTTCGATATTTTGTCAATATTTCTGATAATGAAACTGATTGCCTAACTTCAATGACTTTGGCCATTTACACAAATGAAAAGTTATCACTCCTCCATATAAACATGTGTTAGCTAATTGAAATGAGAGCTTTTCTTTCTTTTGTTAATGGATTTTGAGGGTTTGAATAATGACCATTTAGGATGGAGGTGTAATTGATGGATAGGTTGGTTATGTTACTGAAGGAATCTTTTGTTTGTGCAGTTGGCTATATCGTATTAAGCCATCGGTTACACATGAACCATTTAGACCAAGAATGCCAAGACATGAAAAGCTTGTGAGTGAATTCAACCAGTCAAACAGTTCTGCTACACCAACTCAACTAAGGTGGAAGCCTGTTGAGATCCCAGAAACACCGACTGATTTCATTGATGGTTTGTATACTATATGCGGGGCTGGCAGTTCGTATCTCCGACATGGTTTTGCAATTCACATGTAATTGGTATTTCAAACTTGTCGTCACTATGTCCTTCTGATGGTGTTCGGGATATAGTTGTTTCTTTCTTGTTTATGCTTTGTTCATGTTAAATTATAATTAGTATTGAGATTTGTTATGCTTTGGATATAAACATTGGCTTCAAACTCTGTTGCTATTTGCTTTTAAACTGACAGTATATCGTATCTCCTTAACATAATGGACTATAAATCTGCTAAATGAATTTCTATTGTGAATAGTCAATGATGTGTATTGAATATATACTCAGCATAACACCTATTACAAAGTTCAGTAGATCAAGTGATAAATGTGTGTCTTGTTGAAAATGCAGGTATACTGCCAACAAATCAATGGAGAACTCTGCCTTATGCAATGCTGATGGCGACTTTCTGATTGTTCCTCAAAAAGGAAGTAAGTGTTGATCAGTCAGGTGTCATCTCTCTGTTTGTAGTCAGGGTCAAATATTTTGATATGTGATTTGGAACTCTTTCTTACTCTCTGTTCATGATGTAGGGCTGTGGATTACTACTGAATGCGGAAGATTGCAGGTTTGTCCTGGTGAAATTGTGATTTTGCCTCAAGGATATAGGTTTGCTGTCGACCTTCCGGATGGACCTTCACGTGGTTATGTCGCTGAAACTTTTGGAACTCATCTTCAACTTCCTGATCTGGGGCCAATAGGTGTTTTAGAAAGTGCAATCCTATTTGCTGTTTAAACAGATGATGTTATTTATTGATGATATGGATTTGAACATGTATTTAGGCGCAAATGGTCTGGCTGCTCCGAGGGATTTTCTTGTTCCTGTTGCCTGGTACGAAGATGGCTCCCGTCCAGGTTACACTATTGTACAGAAGTATGGTGGTGAACTCTTCACTGCGAAGCAGGACTTCTCTCCTTTTAATGTGGTCGCTTGGCATGGCAATTATGTTCCTTATAAGGCGGGTATTTCTCTGTATTTCAATCTCTCATAATATGAGTGCCTTGTGCACTTTTTATCCAATTACGTAGCTACATGGAAACTTGATGCTGTTTGTCTCCTTAGTCCTGACGTAATATATTTCCTCAATTTTCAGTATGATTTAAGCAAGTTCTGCCCTTACAATACTGTATTGATGGACCACAGTGATCCTTCAATTAACACAGGTTGGTTAGGTTTAAATATCAGCAGTTCATCTATTAATTGTCATTGATCTGTGTGAATTTTGTTCTTAAACTGTCGGTGTCGCTAGTTACAATTGCTCTAGTTTCTTAAATCAATGCAGTTTTGACAGCACCAACAGATAAACCTGGTGTGGCGTTGCTTGACTTTGTCATTTTCCCTCCCCGGTGGTTGGTTGCTGAACACACATTCCGTCCTCCATATTATCATCGCAATTGTATGAGCGAATTCATGGGTCTAATCTATGGGGGATACGAGGTTGTTTATCTCGCTCTTGCATGAAGTCAATGTCACTTCTGGGGTTCTTTCATACAATTTTTAACGCAGTTAAGCTTTTTTCAGGCAAAAGCTGATGGTTTTCACCCTGGCGGGGCAAGTCTTCACAGCTGCATGACTCCTCATGGTCCTGATACGAAAACATATGAGGTACAACTCCTGCTGTATTCCTCCCTTTTCTATGGCCATGTGTCTTCCCCTTCCCACATATGCGGCTTTATTAACAAGGAAATTTGTGCCTTAGAGTCCCTCCAATGTCAACAAAATTCTGATTTGGTCCTTGTAACAAACTCGAATTGCTCACTATATTGATAAGAGAACTAAAGATTACAATTTTAGAATTGTAATTACAATACCCAAACTAGTGAATTACGATAGAGATATGAAAATAACAAGTAACTAACGATAGAGATAAGAATGGAAGCTTAGACTCTAGAAGAAAAAGAGGATAGACAACCCATGAGTCAATGACCGCTACCCCTTTTGATGGACACCCACTACTCGGCCCGAATCCCAAATTAACCTGGCCCTATTGCTTGTTCTCGACCCAATAGCTCTTGCCAGCCCAATAACTACTTATGTGACCTTGGTACTCATACGGGTTAGACTTGGTTCATAACAGTCCTTGTGATTTCTGATACGTATCTTCACAAATTTAACGATTTCTTAAGTGCTAAACTATTTAATTGTTGATATGTTATCTTAAATTTGTATTGTTACTCCACATTTGAGGGTAAAATTCTAAAAAATGTATTGACAGGCAACCATTGCACTTGGAAATGAAGCTGGTCCACATAGAATAGCTGAAACCATGGCTTTCATGTTTGAGTCTTGCCTAATACCCCGAGTCTGTCCGTGGGCACTTGAATCTCCGTTTATGGATCACGATTATTACCAATGCTGGATTGGCTTGAAGTCTCACTTCTCAGGACTATCTATGAACGAAGACACCATTGATTTGCAGAAAGGAAAACCTATGGAAAGGTGAAATGCTCATTGTTCAGCTAGCTCCTGTAGTTCCTCCTAAAGTGACTTAGCTTGTACATAACGAGTCACGGGCATGTAAGGCATAAAATAAACCCTATGTTAGTATCAGATTGAAAGATTAGGGTGACGATCCAAGCGCGGATATAGTGGTAAGATGAAACTAATGTTCTATGAAATTGCGACGCAAGTAAAAATGTGTTACCGTGATGATGTTGCTTGTAGACTTGTAGTTAATGGTGTATTTTGTATATATATAAAGATGGAACTGTCATGGAAATACTTGTTGCAATTACAAGAGCAATGAATTAAGTATGATTTATGGCAATGTTTGATATATAAGGTGTGTAGCCTTTTCAATATTATTATGGCTGGATAAATTAAATGTTTTGGAAAATATTTTTTAATTGACTTATTTTCCTCTAATTAAGAAAAATGATTTTCTTACCTAGATTAAGGGAATTATTTTTCAAAACTCCGTTTCAACCTCACCATCGAAAAATCATACTCCCTCTGTCCCATTTTATGTGACACTTTTCATTTTTTGAGAGTCAAATAGTTTAACTTTGATTGAACATTTACGTATGGAATTTTAAATATTTTGAAATGAAATTTATATATTTGTAAGCTACGTAAAGAGTACTATAAGTCACAATAATTGATAATTCAAAATGTTAAAAGGATCTATGAAAAACTTACGGTCAAAGATAGACTTATTTGAATCTCGAAATGCGAAAAGTGTCACATAAAATGAAACGGAGAGAGTAATAGTTCAATTGATTGATGGTTTAAATTCTTACTTTATTGGTAAGTGTTTGATTCCTCGTATGGTAAGCCCTTTTGTGACCTGACCTTGATGTCACCTCGTCGTCTCTCGCCCTAATCCCATTTTGAAACTTTGCACCTCAATTTCAGTTACTACTTTACCCTTCACCTAGTACCCAACTAATAAATTGGATCCCAACTTCCAAAGTTGACCCAAGATCCGACTTTCAACATTGACTCATGATCGATATCGATTCTAACTTAAGACCCTACTCTCGATATCTATCAGTACTGGATCCTCGTTAGGGAAGTGACTCCTAACCCCGACTTATGTCTCAACTAATGCCAACACCTAACTCTCGACCATGATCCCAATTTGTGATAATAGTATGATTCCAAATTGAGACCTGATTCAAGACCTAACTCTTGTTCTAGATTGTAACTTACAATAAATATTTAGGGTCATTTGGTAGGGAGTATTAGGAGAAATAGTTCGTGTGATATTATTTAATACTATGTTTGGAAGGAATTTTGGGTCTATGTATTATCAATCCAGGCATTAGTTATGCACCCTACATGGTATTAGAGGGTGTATAACTAGTACCTTCCATTTGGTGGTATTAGCTCTAATATCATGAGACTAATCTAGGTAAAGACAAAAATACCCTTTCAAATCCTTTTAATCATTTTATTTCTTTTCTTGATTTTATATTTTATATTTATACTAATAAATTTATTTAAATAAATTAGCTTACAAATTTTTTAGATATAATTTTTTGTTTTTAAAATATGAGTTATTTAATCTATTTATTATTAATATAAAATATTATAATCCGACTAATATGCTAATGTTGATGTATTAATTTAAGAATAATTCATAAGTAAAATAACTTCTCTTAACGAAAGTCCATTAAACGTTACACAAGTAGTCTAAAACAAAAGCATATATATATATATATATACACACACACATCTCGAGTATAAAAATAGTTTAATTTATTTTGCTATATTTATTTTTTAGTTTTATTTTATTTTATGATAAAGAGTTTTTTTAAATATATTGATACAAAACAAAGTTCAATAAATTTTCTCTATAAATCATAATAGTTGTGTGACCTTTTGAGATATTAACTCCAATTTATTAAGATGACAATTATTTACTCTCAAATAATTTAAGTGAGAAAATAGTGAACATGAAATTTTTATTCTCCTAGCTAGTTAAAATGTTATAAAAAATAATATTGTCCGTTAATTATCTATCTTGACCCAATTACATGAAATAGAAAAGCTCATAATAACTCTAGGACAACTTTCACATATAGCAAACACAAAATTCGTATTTGTATGTTATAGCAAAGTTGCATAATTGCGCTCCATAGCAAACATATATATGTATAATTCGCTATACATATACAATTGAGTTGAATTGTATAAAACGAGAAAGAGAGAAATTATATACAATTTGAATTTGTATAAAATGAGAAAGAGAGAGAGGCAAAAGAGACTTCGGCGTTGAATATACAATTGAATCGAATTGAATAAAACGAGAAAGAGAGAAAGACAAAAAAGAATTGGGTAAGGAATATACAAGTAAATCGAATTGTGTAATGGTGTATACAACAAATAATCAAAAAATTATACAAATATGTAAAAACAAACAAATAAAACTAATAAATATTAGAAAGTATTACTACATATACACAAAAGGGCTTATTATACAATCATAAAATAGAACTCAACAATTACTGTTTATACATATACATTAACTTCTTCAGATTCATCCGATTCCACTAAGCCAAAGACAATGCCTTAAAATGATTTTGACTGATCACTGGTAGAATCAATTGTTTTTGCTCTCCTCTTCTTCGTTGAACTAGATACGCCTTTTGTATTTGACTTTTTTATAATTTCATCCAGTGTTTTAAAAGGCGGGGGCGTGAGGCGAGGCGTTTTATACAGTACGGGGCGAGGCGTAAGCCCCGAGACACGGGGCGTAAGTCCCATGGATCTACGGGGCGTACTCTCATGTATATTCAATTTTATAGTTTTATTACTAATTAAATTCCTTTCAATGATTTTACATATAATTTTTTATGAAAAACCTATAATATATAGAAATTATATTATGATTTTTATTTGCGATAAGTATTGATAATCTATAATAAAAAAAAAGTATCATAATTACTATTTGAGAAATATTACACCAATAACAATAAAACATGATTATACAAGTATAAATAATCTAATATCTTAACTTTCTAATAATAAAAGAACACCCCCCCAGCCCTAAAAGAAAATAATCAATAAACTTACAAGTATTATAATATAAACATCACTCTTTCATGAATAAAAATAAAATTACTTTCAAATAATTAAATAAAATATGATAATTTTGAGACATATGACAAAACCATGAAGATCAATGATAAGTGAACAAGTAAAATTTCGCTACATATTTTAAAGAGAAATGTTACGTAATATATAATTACCTTCATAGTGTTACCAAATAGTAAATATGTGATACTACATTTGTTGTTTAGGTTACTCTCAATCTTGTTATCTTCATAGATTAAAAAGTTGTGTAATATTCATTTATTCAAGAATTATGAGGGTCAACAATGTTAATTAAAGATTTTAACACATAATTTGTGTAAGATCTGTTAGGCGAGTCCCGAGCGTTGGGCGTTGGGCGTGCTTAGGGCGTACAGTCGGGCGCTTAGGGCGTAAGTCTTGTAGAACTAAGTCCCAAACTTGAGTCTCGAGGCGTTTTGCTAGAGCCCCGCCCCAGGGCGAGCCCCGAGGCGAGTTCCAGAAGAGTCTTTTAAAACACTGATTTCATCTATTCGATTTGGGTCATTTTTAAACTTGGATCTGAAAAATTAAAAAAATAAATCGATTTAGACAGATTTTGGTGGTACCTGAAATTTTTGAAGTCGCGATTGAGAGCGTAGTGGTGAAGGTTTGAAATTCAAACTAATTTTGTAGAGATAATTTAGGAGAAATTAAAGGGTATGGGAGAAAAGAAGGAGATGAAGTGAATTGTATGAAAATAAAACTTCCATTTTTTTATTTACCTATACAAATCGTGGGATCCGTCAGTAGTAGCAAAATATGTGAAACTATAGCTAGTCAATGGAAATAAATGAAACAGTAGCTATATTATTTATTTTAAATTAATAGTTTGCCATCATACACAATTTTCCCATAACTTTAGGGTATAATTGAAAAGATTTTTTTTTGTAGACTTTTAAACCATACACAAAACTAGGTAAGAAACAATGAATCAAACATTTGATAAAAATAACCGCTGCATTAACAATCCCTGCATTATTAATCTTGTACCAAACGACCCCTTAATCTTAAAAAAAAAAAAACATAATACTAACATTTAAATGATTAAGATTAAAACATTCTTTCTATTTTAAATTTTGGACCCCAATTTCATTTTAATTAAATTTCAAATAATATTCTTTTTTATTTCTTTTCAACCTAAATATTGGTCCAAACATGTATTTTCAGTACCAAATACCGAAACTCCCGCAATTCTCATGCGAAAAATAAGTACGTAAAATTCATTTTCAGAAAAGCTCCAAAACTCTCCTACCGACCAACTCCGATGGCATCTCTGGCGATTTTTTTATTCAAACAAATAATGATTCAAATTAATAAATAATTTACTGAACCGACTCCAATTTTTCACTCTCAAAACTTCATAATCATGTTTTTGTAATTACTTTTAGCATCATAATTACGAAAAAATGACTCTTAAAGTTTTTTTTCTCACTCTCTTCCTCCTACTGATCTTCTCCGGCGCCGTTAACGGTCGCCGTTTCATCAGTGACGACTCCGGTGGACTAATTTCCGATGGAGTTCACAGTGAGATCGGTCGGGATTTGGAAATTCTCCGGCTGGATCGGAATTTCGCCGGAGGTGAAGAGGAGAGTTGTGAACAGAGTTATGGATTTCTGCCTTGTACTAAAACTGCTCTTGGAAATGTTTTTCTCATTTTGGTTTATGGTTACCTTATGTTCCTTGGTGCTACGTATCTCTCTTCTGGTAGTGAACTGTTGCTTGAGATTTTAGGGCCTGGTATTATTGGTGGACTTTTTCTTCCTGTGCTTGGTGCTCTTCCGGATGCTATGCTTATTCTCGGTAGGATTATTGTAATAGTTCTCTGATTTTGGTTCATTAATTTGTCTTACTTGTTAGTAATTTGTAGTATATGTCTCGAAGTCTGCATACTGGATTTTGGGAGACGCTAACTTGAAACCTTATGAATATGATACTTTGATCTTGAAGGGAAATAAATTATGTGAGTAGGAATCAATTCTCACTTGTTTTCAAGATCTAATATGTCGATTGAACTAATTAAAGGATTAGGGGACTGATGCGAGCTTAGTTGATTAAGAAATAGTGTTTTACGAATGAGTAAATTTCACTTTGTTTGGTCAGTAAAATGGGTTGAAAGTCGTGAGGTCTCAGCTTCAAATTCCAGTAGAGACAAAACACAGTAGAGTAGTTTATGGAATTAGTAGAAGGTGCTCGAGAGCTTACGTGGTATCTGTTGCGGGTGGGAGGTGACAGGAATCCTATGGAAGTAGTGAGGTGCGCAAAAGTTGTCCATGATACCATGGTTATTAAAAAACAATAAATAAATAAATTTCACTTTGTCCCGTAGATTGCAGCATTTAATCCATGACTTCAGTCTAGTAGCTAGTAGTAAGAGGCTAAGAGCGAAGCTATGTGTTGGTTAGGGGCACATCCTAGGTTTGAACCTTTCTGCGTACAAGGGCTTGGTATTAAGTAGAGAAGAGTAGAGGGGGCTCCATTATCCACGCTTCAAACCGTGTGCTATGGCCCTCGTGAGTTTCTTGGTTATTAAGAAAAATTTGTTAATGTGGATGCCTACCATATCAGTCAAAGACCAAAAGTTACAAGCCATAATGAACGTGTCCCAAGTTTCTTACTACTTTGAACTTCATTGTTTCAGTATCGGGGATATCTGGAAGTACTGGAGCTGCTCAGAGTCAGGTCTCTGTAGGAATGGGATTGCTAGCTGGGTCAACTGTGATGCTTATAACTGTTATTTGGGGAACCTGTTGTATTGTTGGCAAGTGCGACATACAAAATTCTGTTGCTGTAGACATGAAAGACACTAAAGGATTCAGCTTGACGGGTTTGCATCTCAACTCTTAGAATATGTATACAGAAACGTGTACAAGCTTCTTCTTGTTCTTTACTCCTTTTGTCTTTCTTGAAATATGTTGCTATAGATCCCTTTCGGCTTTCTTTCACCCTCTGCCCTTGTATGGATTCAATATGCTCTAGTATTTGAAATCATTGGGCCACAAGGAGGATTTTGTGTACTTGTGCAAGTGATATTCCTGCTAGTATATGGCAGATTTTGTGTATCAAGATGCTTCTACTCAATGAGTGGCTGTCAATGTAGGTTCTGGTGTTAGTACTGACATCTGGACAAGCCATGCTGCAACGATAATGGCAGCGTCTGTAACACCATTTCTTGTTGTCCAACTGCCACAGCTCCTCCATTCAACTTCAGGAAGACATTTATCTGTCTTGATTGGTCTTATCATTTCACTTACACTGCTTGTTTCTTATTGCGTCTATCAGGTACTGTGACATTGCCCATGTGTTTTTTTCTTTTATTCACTGTGGGCAATCTAATTTTCTTTGCAACTGCAATGATGTATCTGCAGAGATTTGCATTGACTACAGACTTTGGAGATGAATATCAATTTTTACAGTTTCTAGCTGAATTTTCAAATAGGCAATAACAACAAGACCTATGATTGACCATGCTTTAAATAGTTTTTATCCCCACTATCCTGGATAATGGACTTTCCGCATAACCACCTGAGTTCAAATTGAACTCGTATCAGAAGATAACCTGATGACTCCTGTATACCTCTTCCTCTTCCAACAAGATGAAACAAATAAATATAAATCTGTCATTCTTTATACTTGGCTGGTTAATAAACCCACCTTTTTAGTGTTTGGGATCACGAGGCCTGAAACTTATCTTCTTTGATGAAGTCGTTCTGAACTTTTAACTTCTAATGCAGGTCTTTCAGCCTTGGATACAGAGTAGACGTCTTGCGTATGTAAAACATAAGCATGTTATATCAGGAGTTTTGAGACAGTTAAGAATGCGTGCATTGGGGAGGCTTTGCACAGACCAGGGAGCACCAAATATAGAAGTTTTAGAAAAGTAAGTTTGAAATGATTTCTGCACAGTTTTAATCGTTTTTAGAACCTTGATCAATATGATGAAGGATTGCATGACAGGCTATTCAAGGCAATTGATGAAAATGAGGATGGGCATCTTTCCCGTACTGAATTAAAAGCTCTGGTAGTAGGAATCCGTTTGGAGGAGATAAACTTACATGAGAATGATGCTGTAGAAAAACTGATGAAGGACTTCGATACTTCACATGATCATCAAGTTGAAATGTCCGAGTTCATTGCTGGAGTTACAAAATGGCTTACTGAGGCCAGGGGTTCCGAGGCTCCCTCTCCTGAAGCTGGTCCTGATACAATGAAGTACCTCGATGACTTGCATGAGGTTTGTTGAGTGTGTGGCCTTTTCTAGATAGTTCATAGTCCTGACGATAGTGATAAAGTATAAATGTGCTTGCAGCAAACAAGGAGAGAACACCATTTCTTAGGGGATCAAAGTGACGAAAGTGTTGAGACTGTTGAGAATCCTAGATCAACTGCAATTAAGGCTGTTCTACTGCTGTTGCTGGGTACTGTCATTGCTGCTGTGTTTGCTGATCCACTGGTTGATGCTGTCAATAATTTCTCTAGTGCCACAAGCATTCCTTCTTTCTTCATCTCATTCATTGCTCTGCCACTGGCGACCAACTCTAGTGAGGCGGTGTCAGCTATTATCTTTGCTAGCCGGAAAAAGTTGAGATCTGCGTCATTAACATTTTCTGAGGTTTGTTTTCCTCGAGCTTTGTGCTTTTATGTAGTATAATTTGTGGGTTTTCTACCCCTTGCATCAATGGACCTGGAAGATCATTAATGAAAATCAAGAGGCAGACTTGATCTGAGGTTTCCCAATTTGTCAAATCCCTTACATCATTTCTGTCTGCAGGATGAGATAAATGGTTGGAGGGGATTTAATATTAGGACAGTTAATACTTAATCCTCAATTCCATTTTGCTCCATTTTAACCTCTTTTGTTTAAACGTTCAATAATTTAGATTTGAGCAGTTTGATCGCGTGTATCACAGATACAATTGCCTTTGTTTGATAACATGTGTGGTTGCACCTTGCAGTTGTATGGAGCAGTGACAATGAACAATCTCCTTTGTCTATCAGTCTTCCTGGCTCTCGTCTATATCAGAGGATTGACATGGGACTTCTCGTCTGAAGTCTTGGTTATTCTAATTGTCTGTGTTGTCGTGGGGGTCTTTGCAAGCGTTCGTAGCACCTTTCCTCTTTGGACTTCCTTGCTAGCTTTTCTACTTTACCCCTTCTCTCTTGTACTTGTATATGTTCTTGACTACAAATTTGGTTGGTCTTAGTCTTAGACGACTCTTTTTGTTGAACTTGTATGCATCTTTTGAGCTACGGCACACTTAAGTCGCTCTTGAATGTGCTAGTAGAACTTCAGTAACTTGAAAACTGAAGTCATTTGGTTGTATTTATTTACTTACAATTTCCCAATGCTGTTTATTGGTTACGGGTTTTCAGTGTTCTCTCTAGTCAATCATCTCATTATTGTTGAGCAGATTATCTCTTTTGAAGTTCACACTTTTTTTTTACCCCTCTCAAGGAGCTCAATCTTTTTGCTCCCTTGGGACTCGAAGTCACAACTTTCGGGGATTGAAAGTGAGGAGTGTTTACCTATTGTTTTGCACACTTATACAAGAAGGGACACTCCTTCTGAAACGGCTAACCTAATTAATCATAGGTCGTTAGAATGATATATCAGCCCAACCTTGTATGGATTGCATTGGTAGATCAAATGGACCGAGTTAATAAATGAACAAATCATTAGCACACCAAACTTGAGAGTAAAGTCATATTTTTATAGGTTAATTTTGCCACATGTGACCTGTAGGCAAGGCTCAAGCATATTTAGGCACGCCTAATTTTCTGCCAATTCTAATAAACATAGACACAATAAGTGCAAAACATAATTTGTTCAATACTTGATTTAAACAAGTTACTACACTACAGCCAGAATACTCAACATTTCACTTGCCTTGAGGAACTGAAGACGTGTGAAAATATATAGCCAAAATAATCTAACTTGCCACGCATAAGAGAGTAACAGTTTACAGAAGTTAAGAACTAAGAACCAATGGTACCAGAAAGACCCGAATCCAGACATCCTAGTTGAAAAATCCAATCAAAATCTCACTTGTCATCTCATCATGGACCCAGAGCCCGGAGGTTAATCCAACCCTCTCTTGTGAGACTCAACTACAAATGGTAAAGACATTCATCAGAAGGAACGTTGTTCTACAACAGAGTGGAATGAAAGCCCTGCAGAAACCAACACCTTAGGACTTGAATTACCCATCTCACAAAGAGATGCACAGAAATTCTCCCGGAAGAAGCACAACCAAGTGTAATGACTAACTTCTACAGCTTCAGATTGAGATCAACGTTTCCTCCTACTTCAACGTGGCAATTGAGTTTGTTTGTTCCTTCTTGGCTGATTTGTACCTTGGCAGTTGGGAAGAATCCATAGATGGATTGTTGAACAGATTTGCTTAGGGCTGAGCTTATTGTAGTGGGTTCTTCAGCAACTCCCTGTGGATTTAACAAAGTCAAGAAGATTGTTACACCAAAATCGAGATACCAATAGATAAAGGCAACAGAACATAAAATGGTAGACCTTTTGTTCTCACCTGACAAGTCACTGATTCCAATGTTAATCTTTCTCGAGTCTGAAGGTTTGAATTAGATGAATGCTGATATGGAGAAGCGGCTGTAGGAGGAGCCAACGTGAGAAAATCTCCATTGAGAGCTTTATTTTGTCTGACAACATCCCTTGGTTTGGACTTGGATAGAGTCCTTGATCCTGAAGGAGCTTCTCTGGAGAAAAGTGCCAAAAAAAGTCTAAGCAGGTATTTTAAGCACTAAAACTATGAAATGATCATTCAAGATATCAAACCTTTTGAGCAGATTTCCTGATTCTAAACTGGCTGCACATTCATTGCTGCACGAAGCTGATTCAGGTGATCTCGATGCAAGGTCAACATAGGCTGGAGGAAATTTGCAGTGAAATGTAGGGACTGGTGGAAACTCTGGAGTGAAGGGATATGGTCTCTTCATGCCAACCATCTACAAATACATCATCAGTAATCAAAGTTGTAGCCGTCAACCAAAAACTTAAAGTTAAACAATCTTTTTTTTTTATAAGCCATGGTTTCCCAAGCAGCTTACACGCACCTCGACTGATTCCATGGGAAACCTGTCACCTCTCACCAGCAACAGGTATCGAGTAATTTTGTCCACCAAGGGTAGGGCATATGGGAAGAAATCACTTAGTGTTTTTTGCCTTTGTTGAAATTTGCATCTAAAACCTCATGGTTCTCAACCCACTTCATTGACCACTAGGTTACACCCTTGAGTTCAAAGACAAACCATCTAGATACCTAGTTTTGGGTCTTTAATTGTGAGTTCCACTTTGACGCACTGAAATATGGTTGCATACATGTGTAACACATTTGTGAATTGTGATTGTGACATGTCTCTTGGTTTTTAAGTCATTATCCTCGGATAGCTTGTTTAGATGAAAGAACACAGGAACTGTTTGAGCAACAAAGGGACAACTATAGAGCTATCCTACATTTTGTGGGGAGTGGAGAGTGTAACCTGAGCTGAGTGAGCATCTCTTCTCGCTTTTAAGATGCTCTTTTCATCAAGTATCTGAATATTAGTGTAGGGGCACAAAGAGAAGTTCCTTTACCTTTTTTGGCAGAAGAAGGTGTGTACTAAAGTTTTTTACTATCAGTTCAAAGAAAGAGAGCGAAGAAAAAAGATGTTCAACACATTGGATGTAAATGACATGTATCCATCTTTATAATTCAATAAACATTTCACATAACGGTTCTGTACAAACTAAGATCCTTACTATAATCAATAGGATACTCACTATTCAGGTAAAGTGTATTTCACCCTTTTGACAGAAGAGAGCATTCTGAAAATTGATTTCTATATAATAGCGACTAACAGGCAGAATAAAAGAAATTACCT
Source organism: Solanum lycopersicoides (assembly GCA_022817965.1). Lineage (NCBI taxonomy): Eukaryota > Viridiplantae > Streptophyta > Magnoliopsida > Solanales > Solanaceae > Solanum > Solanum lycopersicoides. The sequence goes on from CM040629.1 coordinate 6,397,647, forward strand.
TCACATCTTCAGGCCACAGAGGTAAATAATTACACGAATAATAATTTTGGTTTGAAGGGGGCTCCATCTGATAATTTAGTACAGATGATGATGAAATCCCTGATGAGATATTCATCTGCAATTACCACAAAGTGATTTAATCAGCGCATTTCAAACACATCAAAACAAAATTCTAGACTTGATAATCCAACGACGATATATAACATTGCAACTAAATTAATAAACTTGCTCACCATTGATGAAGAACAAGAAGGTTGCTGATATTGTTGTGATCTTTGCAGCACACTGGGTAGAGGTAAAATGGGGTTATGCAGTTCATTCGGCAAATCTACATTAGCCCCGAAAACAACACCATGGCGATTTCCCTGTTTGCTTTCTCTTTCAGGACTGTACTCACAACTCCACAATTTAGGACATTTATCACTCCCTGAACCCGAAACAGACGACCAACTTAACTCCCCTCCACCCATGTTCATTGGTTTTGATGATTGTAAAGTCTTTGGACGGAAACCATCAAGAACTAAGGCAGACAGGTTTGGTCTAAAGACACTATTTTTCGAAAGCAGATCCATTGTTGATGGTGGTGGTAAAGTGATTGAACTAGGCCTAAAGCTAGAACCTTCAACAGCTAAGCATTTCGACATAGTTTTGGTGGAATGAACTGAATTTGGTACCAAAACATTAGGTGTTTGAAAGTTTGCATCTTTTTCATGTTTTTTCTCCCCTTCCATTCTAATCCTTTCAAGTTGAGCAACACCAAGCCCTCTTTGTGGTATTTTTTTCTGCTTCACTTTTTTCGATCCTCTACTCGTAGCACCACCACTACCACTTGAACCACCACCACCACCACCACCACCACCACCGTCCCCACCAACACCACCACTACTATTACTACACTTAAGGGTATGTTCCTCTATCACCATTATGTTCGGCTTCGGCTTCGGCTTCATAGATCAAGAAAAAAAAACTATATACTTCTACTACTGCTACTTAAAAGTAAAACCTAAAGGACAAATATAAATATATATATATATATAGACATTGAATCCATCCACCATATTATGACCATATAAATTCCTCTAAACAATACAATTAATCTTTGAGGGTTTGGAAAGAAAACCCCAAATGGAAAAATTCAAAGAAAATACAGAAAGAAGCCAAATTCAAGGAGAGGAAGAAAAACCCAATTCCCCATTTGTACGTTACATGAAATCTTGTAGGTCATCAAGTCAAGATCTGCAACTTATATGGAGATAAATATAAATAAATAAATATACCCAAAAAAAAATAAAAATAATTCAGCATACAAATCTATATAAATTGGATCTTATTTACACAAAAATGTACAAATACAGATACAGTAAAAGCAAACTATAAAGAGCAAAGGAAGAGTATCTGAGTGAGATATTCGGATTTTTCTCATAACCAGTTGTCTGTAAATAGATCAGATCAGTAAAATAAGAAAAACATTTAAAAAAAAAATTCAAAATTTTCAAAATGGAAATCTAAATGAAGCTAAAAATACGGAATTTGTGAGAGTAAGATTCAGGCAATCAAAATTATCGGTCGACTCCATTTTTTCCGACTCTCAAGTACTCTTCTTTCTCTTTTCCTCAAATGCTCTGTTTCTTTCTTATTCTCTTACAAATGAAGACTATGCGGCGCTCTAAGTTTTTTATTACACTAAAAAAAACAAAATTATACTATCGAATATTGACTCGACACATTCGTTAAGAAAGATTGATAGATAACAGAAGTGAAAAAAAGTTCAAATATATATATTTGAATAAATGTGATAAATTTATAAAAAATAATTTACTTGAGTTTTTTTTCAAAAAGTTAGATAACATATTTGAGTCTGAATAAAAAAATATTATGTTAGTTAGTTTGATTTAACATGATTTTTTTTCAAAAAGAAAAAGCACTATGGTCTAAAATAAATCATATGTAGCTATAAATGAATATTTTAAAATTAAATTGTTAGTCATTGTATTTATTTATAATAGTTACTTATTATTATAATTTTTTATTTCATTGATGAATTATTTAGTATGATCGTGTTAAAATATTATTCTATTCGACGCGCAAAAAAATTTCTTTCGTTAAAAGTGTTTCAAGAGAATCACCATTATGAAATCTCAATTAATGCATATATATTTTTAAAAAGTCACTAGATGTTTGATATCTAAATTCTAAATTAAAGTACATGAATAAATTTAAATTCATATATTATAAAATTTATTTTTAAAAATGATGCTATTAATAAGATTTTTTTATTCATCGCAATCAAATTATATGATTTTCAATAAAAGATCTTGATGTACAAGATTTTGTTCATTATAAATAGTACTTAATAAATACTTGGAAAGATTCTTAACAAATATTCTCTCTGCTCATTTTAATTTCCCACTTCAGCCAAAAAGAAAAATTGATCTAAATTATTTGTTATTTTAGAAAATTAATAAAGTATTTTCTCTGTTTTATAGTATATTTGTCCAAATTTCTGAAAAATTAAAATTATTTGAGATTTTTATTCGAAACTATACGTGCTTTTGAGTAGAAGTAGAAATAATTTAATTATTATTTAAGGAAACGCTATAAATTTCTGCTTCATACAAAAAGAAAAAAGTTTTTTTCTTCGTAATATAATATCCTTACTCAAAATTTTTATTTTTCCAAATTATCTTTCACTGATTTAATCTTTATACATATTTCAAAAAGTATAAACTATATTATTGTTGATTAACAATCATAATATATACTTTCATCTTATGTGATAAAATTCTAACCAAATAAAAACAAAAATGTAATTAGAGTCTTTTATATAATAAAATTATTTCTTTATTTTGTTAATATTAATTGTAAAATGAACCACAAAATTCTATAATCTTTTTTTGTAATTTGTCGGTCAAAAGTATTTTTTAAACAAATTGGTCAGCCACAATTTATTTACCAAAAATTCTAAAAGTAATAGTACTCAAATAAATTGATAATAGTACCAACAAATAGTATTTTTCAAAATAGTAATTTTTAAAAATTTGACTAAAATAGCTTGATTGACAACGTATTTACGAAAATATATAAAAAAAATAATTATGTGATCTTACACTAAAATTATGCATATCTATTTAAATGTCATTTATATCTTATGGTATTAAATGTGTATATTGAAATTTTTTACTTAATACAATGCTTTGATACACTTTTCACATTTATTGAATGCTCCCCACAATATTTTTAGTTGGAATATTATTTAATTATAATATCTATTCTACTTAATTAACTTTAATTTGTGCAAAGATTAATTACTTGTTTTGACTAAAAGATTGAAAGGATATTTTGTGTGTGAACAACCATTTAATTATATCTTCTTTAGTCCATATGAGATGGATTTGTTGAAGCAATTTATTAAAGCCCATCCCAAGTTGTTTAGCAATTTTGAGCAAAGATTACATTGTAGAAAACTTTCTATATATGGAATTAATACATTCCCTTGTGGATCCTTTCAAAACCCAAAAACAACTATTTTGGGCTTCCCTTTTTCTCTATTTACATAAATACAAAGTAACCAAAAGGACATCAAATCCAAGTGAGGTAAAAGGGTATATAAAAGGGGTGAAATGAAAATTGAGAGGTGAAGGGTTTGTCTGACCCTAATAGAGTCATCAGATATTTCGAGTTTGAACTCTGAAAATGAATGTATATTTACTCTCCTTGATAAATTTTTATTCAATATGGTATAAAATTAGTCGGACAATATGTTTCATGTACCGGATATCAAAAGACAGTTTCAGAAATATACGATGATAAAAAAAATATTTACAACTGATTAGCCTCACAATCTTATTTACAAGTGACTAACCTAACAATTCTATTAAATCATTGTTATTTTTAGTGTGTGGGGGTGAGATTCATTGAAAATTTGATGACCTTCTAGATGAGACTATATATAAAATTTGAGGAAGACTGAAGTTGATTTGAATTGATATGAAAAATAACATTGTATATTATGGATATATAACAAGTACCACTAATATACTTGATATACATAAATATACATGGTAACATGGATGATATATAAAAACAATGTTTCAATTCGTCTTTTAATAGATCAACTTAAAATTTCGACTAGAAAATCTCATATCAACCCCAAATGGGTTCAAATATTTTGTACAAGCTTCATATCGACACCCGTTTTAAATTATAAAAGCACTCATACTATTTCATTTTTTTTAAATATGAGAGGTTCAAGCTCAACAATAACAGATTTCAAGACCTTTTTCTAAATTCATTGAGGTGAGTAGGTTTTCAATAGTACTTCAGCAACTAAAATCAATAGTGATAATGATGATGGTACTATCTGATAGAAAAATAGTGAAGAACTACGTAAAAAAATAATTTTTTTTTAGATAAATCAAGTAAATAACCAAAATTGATACTATAATAATTTAGGTTGATTGACACAAAAATGTAATTTTTCTCATAAGGAAACAAATACCAAAAAATAGAGTCATGAAGATCTTTATTGTGATATACCATTGGATTTTGGCTTTCAAAATGGGCCACCTTAGGCTCAACAAACTATCTATGAGTAAAAGGAAACAAAACAAAAAAGTGTGTGTGGAAGAGGGGCCAATACAAACAAGAAGCCACATTCAATGGACCCCTTTTGATGACACATGACCATCTTTTTTGGTATTTATGGTGTCAAGATTTTGTTAGATATGCAATATATTGCATCTATGCACAAGATTCTCTATTTAATACCTATACAATATTCTCATACTTATGTCCTTATTCTACTTTTTATAATTCAATTATTGAGACTTCGATAATCATAATTCCTCTGTTTTAATTTGTTTGTGTTATTTTTCAGTTTTATCCGTTTAAAACAATAATATCTTTTTATCTTTTTGACAATTTTTTATTCTAATTTGTTTCTACGTGATATGCGGAAGAGTCTGTTTAAATTGATTTATTTTAATTTTTTTAAGTAAAAAAATAACTTTTAAATACTTTTGGACTATTTGGGTAAAATTAAAATAACACTTGTAATGAGCACTTGATTTTAAGCTATATAGATAAAAATAGACCAAAATTCATAAGTCAATCCAAACAGACTCTAAGTTCATATTATTAAAGGGTCTTTTCAGTATATTGTACGTATCTTCAGTTTATAAATACAAAATTTATAAATCTTTTTTTATCTTTTTTAGGTTCTAACTATATTATAAATCAGACAAATAAATTAAATCTGGGAGATTATTAGCAAGTTTATCCTCTTCATCTTTGGTAGTACTTAGAATAATTTCAATGAACGTTAGTTTTTTTTTTAATTATTATTATTATTATTAAAGTAATTAGAAAAGAATTTAGTTGGATATGACATAACAAGAAGTCAACAACTATAAATGTTAGCAACTGGCTAGGGTAGCAACAAGATTAGGTGTGTTTGGTATGGAGGAAAATGTTTTTCATGGAAAATGTTTTCCTAGAAAATGTTTTCCTGGAAAATAAGTAGATTTTGGACTTATTTTTTCATGTTTGGTTGGTGAGTAGAAAATATTTTTCCGGAAATAATTTTTAGTGTTTGATTTATAAATGAAAAATGTTTTTAGAGACATCTTTTATTTTTAGTAGAGTAAAAGATAATTTATGAAATTAAAAATATTTTTAAAAAATAAAATTATTATTTTTTTGGAATGGTGGTGGGGTGGGTGGGGGCAGAGGGGAGGGGTAGGAGTGAAAAAATAAAAATTTGAAGTTGATAGTATTTTTAAAAAGCAAATTTTTTTTAGGGGGTTGGGGGTGGGTGGTGGGCTGGCCGGGGGGGGGTAGGAGTTTAAAAATAAAAAATTGAAGTTAAAAATATTTTAAAAAATAAAATTTATTTTTTGGGGAGGGGGTGGGGGAAGGTCAGGGATCGGGTGAAAAAATAAAATTTTTGAAATTGAAAATATTTTTTTAAAATTGATGTTTTTCCCAAAAAAAAAAAAAAATTTGAAATTTGAGGAGAGTTTTGGAAAATGTTTTCCTTAATTTTTGAAGGAAAATCATTTTCCTTAATTTTGAGGAAAATGAGTTGATTCGGAAAAATTTTCCAAAACTTTTGTCCCAACCAAACATGAAAAAATTGAAAAATATTTTCCTTCATACCAAACACACTCTAGATCTAATTATTTTTCTAATATTTTCGAATTCATATGAATTAACCTTTGTTGTTGTATGATCTTCTTCGAAAATAATGATATCAATTAAAATAATATTTTCAATAAACTCTTTCGAAATATATCTTTTAGTCCAAACGCTAATATTCACTTGTGCTATCAATAGAGTTATCCAAATCTTCTTTTGGCAGAAAATAAGTGAATCAATGCAATTTCTAAGATTTTAAAAATTAAATAGCAAAAATATGATTTGTTATCCTATGACAACAATTGACAATTGAGTCGCTAAATAATTAGCTATTATATTCCCACATTTCGAAAAGAACTCAACTGATAAGATGTCAATTATAATTACCACATGTTACAATAAATATTAATTTTTTTTTTATAATAACATTTGACAATTAAGCGTAAAATTATTTTTTATAATAGCTAGCTATTGTACTCTCACATTTCGAAGAACTCGACTAATAAGATGTCAACTGATTATAATAGCTAGCAGTTAATAAACAAAATACACAATAATTATTGACATATTTTGGTTACAAGATTAAAAATTGATTATCTCCATATGTGATACTATTAATTTTACATAATTAATACATTTTATGATTCTATCAAAACATACAAGGTCCTGTAGCTCAGTTGGTTAGAGCGTTGGTCTTATGAGCCGAAGGTCGCGGGTTCGAGCCCCGCCAGGACCAAATAATATAATTTTATTTTTACGTTACAAGTTTCGTAAGTCTTTCTTTTGTTCTTATTTAGCGGTGCCGGACTTAATAGTTTTGGTCCAATCCGAATCATACATACATACATATAATTTTGTTTTTCAAGTTTCGTAAGTTTTTCATTTGTTCTTACTTAGCGGTGAAGAGGTGGCCTTTTCCGAACCCAACAGTAATTTGGTCCAATCCAAATCATATATATTTAAGTTTTCATTAAATTTTAAACCTAGTTCTAGCATTTGACATAATGTTTTTAAATTCAAATTATGAATATATATCTATATTTATATTTTGTATTATCCACATATTCAAACACCGTTACCTAAACTAAGATGGAAGGAGTAATATATAGTTGAGTGAAGTTTCTTTTAATTAATTTATTTTGTGGTGTGAGGGTAAGACATTGATTTTTTGATTGAAATTGAATAGAGCAAAGCCACCTACATAGTGAACAAAATGAAGCAACCTCCTAAAAAAATTGACTACTCAACTTTCTATAGTTGGCATGTAGTTTTTGAGTGATAAAAGTAGTACATTTATATTTCTTTCTACTCCATATCTTGTTTTAAAAAATATATATAAAAAAAAAAATTGTAGAAAAGAAAAGATCACCTACCTCCTTTCTAATTCATTTCAATTTCACCACAAAAAAATTTGAGAATTAAATAACTTAAACTCAACCAATGAACCAAAGATCTTTATGATATGCTTATTATAAGTTCTGAGGTATGAAACTATATGTTATATTCTGAATTTTGATCATTCAATATTATATACTATGGGTTTTTGCTTGAAAACAATTATTGGGCTAAAGAGGAACAAAAGAAGAAAATCCAAACAGCTCAAGGTACCTACATTTCTCTCTATTCACTTCCTTGCACTTTAAAAAGACCTAGCAAAATTGTCTCGATTTCGAATAGTTTAAGGGTAAAATTGATTTATTTCTCCTTATTTTGGAATAATCGCTAGTAGAGAAAGTATTTTTGTACTATTTTGCTAGTTGGCTAATGTCGACTGTATTTTCGAGCCAAAAAATATAATAGAGCGTTAAAATTGATCTATTTTGACTAGTTCAGAAAATATCCCCCCCACAAGCCTATCCTTACTATGATAGAGAACCAAGATTTTTCGAAAACACATATGAATAAATAAACATACAAAGAAATTAGCTAATCATACTTTTCAAATTAGAGTCCACCTAAGTACGGAGTCTTATTTGTTAGGGAGCATTTTACCCCTAATGTAGAACTTTCCAATGTACTGTGTATACATATCGAACAAATTTTCATAAAAATAAAAGTTTTTGATTGATATAATTGACATTTAATTTGCAGATTACAAGTACTAGTACTGCATTTGATGAATCAAAGGGAGATGTTCAAGTTCCTAGTGCTCATTATTCAAATGGAACTTCATCTTCAAAAAAGATTACTTGTAAGACTAAATTTACTCACAAAACTGCTGCCACTAAAATTCAGACTGCCTACAGAGCTCATTTGGTAACTATTCTTCTTTATATAATCTGTCAATTTCAAAATAATTGTCACGTTTCATTTTTTGAAAGTCAAACTAGATGTATAGGTGCGTCTTTCATAATATGCACATGTTGTTTTATATCATTGCCAAAAATAACCTTTATGACATACTCCCTCCGTCCACTATTGTTTGTCATGGTTTCTATTTTTAGAGTCAAACTATAAGAACTTTGACTAACATTTTAAGATGTATTATGCAAAAAATTGTAATTTATAGTACTTTTCATATAGTTTTTTGAATATCTAAATTTTTTGTCTAAAATATCAAAATAATATAATCTAATTTAACTTTGAAAATTAGTCAAATTGAGTTTCGAAAAGCGCAACATGACAAATAAAAGTGGACGGATGAAGTACTTCCATCCCACATAGTGCAATGTTACCTCGTGACTGCATGTCTAGGCCAACAGACTATGTCGTTGGGTGCTGGCCTAGTATAGTATTTTTCGTATCGTTCTTGAATATTCAATTTTAATGTTTATTGTGTAGGCAAGAAAAACTCTACGGCGCGTAAGGGGTGCAGTGAGATTTCAAGGTGTAATTGAAGGGCTAAGTGTAAATAACCAAATATCAGGGACTTTGAAACAAATACATTGTTGGAGCAAAATACAATCAGAGATAAGAGCTAGACGACTCAATATGGTGACTCAAGGCCACAATAAACAGAAGAAAATTCAAAATCAACAAAAACTTGAGGCTAAGCTTCACGAGCTTGAGGTAACTGTTAAAGTTATTGTCGTATAATCAAGAGCTTATAGATCTAAATCGGGGAATCAATTTATATGCAGCAAATAAACAAACAGACAAACAAAAAAAACTCCACGTGGTTCAGTTCTTTCTTATATTGTGCGCGTAACAAAATTTAGTGTATCAATTTGTATTTAATTAGGGGAGGGGGCGGGTGGATTTCTTTGAAGGAATGGGTCAAGACCTAACTCAACCCCCAAAAGCTAGTTCAAGACCTAAAAATTGTTTAAGTCTACATAAAAATATCACCATCCCTTTTTCATCTAATGTGTGACTTTTCAACACCTTATCTCACGCTTAAGACTGAACATCTGATACCTGAGCAATTTAAAGCCCATCATTGTTAAATATTAATTGGGCTGGATCCTATTCGACTATGATACTATGTGAAGGTATAAATTTTGGGCTTAACTCCACCCCAAATTTTTCATGTGATATACAATTCACATTTTGTATACTTCAACAATAAACATAACTAAATCATATTGTTTATATACACTGATGGTATACAACTTGCTTACTTGCCGGGTATTTTGCAAATATTTTTTTCATAAATAAAGTATAGAGTGTAATATTTACTCTCGTATTTCTTAAATTCGTTTTTAAAATCATTTTTCTTAAATCACTGGTCAATTGAAAATAACCTCTTTACATTTAGAATGATAAGGTTTGTGCACACACCATCCTTCTCATATTTTACTTATAAGATTATACTGAATATAATATTATATTAAAGTATAGAGAAAAATAGTTTTTAAAAGCATATTTCGCTTAAAAGTTTTTTGGTTCCTTTATTAACCATGCTTGTACTTGAAACAAATAATTATATACCACCTTCATTTTGTGGGAAAAAATTAATAATGTGTTCTATAGCTTTGTTTAGAAGATTTGTGACTTGTGAGTTAAATTAAACTTAATTATTTCATGAAAAAACAACTTATAATACTAAAGACTTGTTCAACTTCAATTTTGCCTCTTTTTTGCAAAAGAATGTTTCAAAATTTTAACTTAAAACAATTGCCCCATTTAAGGCATGAAAAGACAACAACCAACAAAATAATTAAAATCCTTACAATAATTGATATTCCTATAGTCTATATCAATCACTTCTCTTCTTTTTTTGAATTATATGGCTGTTTCTATTAAGCTTATCTGGTTTCTCTTGTTTCTTTTTAGGCTACTTCTTTTTCATATAATCATTTTTTATTAGGGAGATATTTGTTAAGCTATTTTGTTTTTTCAAGAGGCATATATATTTAATTAATCAATATTTGGAATTTATTGGTTTGATTAATTTTAGTTTACATCCCATCAAGGGGTTACTTATTATCATACTTTTATGTTTTTATTGTTCAAATATGAAAATATTTGATTAAAGATGAAAAAATTCAGATGATCAATTCAATCTATTCAAAGTTTATTTTATTTTTTATTTTTATTTTTTTAATTTTAGAATAGTAGTATTTATTTGTTTAGCACTAGTTAGGAGAGATTAATTTTTTTTAGGGATTAGAGAGAATCTACAATAATCATAACTAAAAGGGTCTGATATACCTCTCAACTTTGTCATTTGGAGCTTATATGCCCCTCGTTATGAAAGTGGTTCATATGTGAAGGTTATATGTGAGCTCATTTTATAATGGTAGGGGTATATGTGAGCCATTTATATAACAGTAGGAGTATATATGAGTCACTTTTATAACGAGGGGTATGTCAACTCTATATGACAAAGTTGAGGGGTATATCAGACCCTTTTTCCTAATTTAAATTCAAATTTTTGAATGAAGCAGATAAATTTCATGTGTGTACACAATCTAAATATCCTTTTAAGTTATACAAACCCTAGTCATCATATTATGATAGAAAAAAAATTATATTTTTCATTATCTATAATGATGTATTTATATGTTATCGATAGGATTTAAGAGAAAGACAAACTAATGAGACTAATAAATTGAGTATAATCACTTTATGAATAGACCTGACCTAGTTATTATTATTATTATTATTATTATTTCTAATAAATGATGATGAAACTTATGTATATATCTCAATTATGCTAATGAATTTTTTGTCATCTCCCACACATCTCATCTATTGATCAAAATTTGTCTTGTTATAATAACCTCCCTTTCACTTCCCACTCCTACATATTGTCTTGTTCACAACACAACCATACCCCCCTGGCCTGTCCCATTTATTACAACCAATAACTTATCACATTCTTAGGGTGTCATCATGTGGATTGCAAGTTAAGTTTCCATTTAATATAGGATATGAGAGACGAATTCAGAATTTCAATACGAGTTTTTAAGATAAATTTATAATACTCCATAATAATAATAATAATAATAATAATAATAATGAAATAAGACTTTAGCTGAATTCATGACTCAAGTCATGCAGATAGTTCCTTTAGTTTGTACCTACAATACACTTGCACTTCTATGCTTCTCATGGATACACTGTTAATTATATTTCAATTTTTGTTAGTTTCTCAAGATATACATACATTATATATGTGCACATGATTTTTTTTTAAGTTACAGAGTCATGATTTTAAAATTATGTATATTTTAGTAGTTATTCAAAATATCATTGTTGATTAGTGAACTTCTAAAAAAAATTTGTATTTTATTGAAAAGCATTTTTGAGAAAATACACTTCATAATATTTTATGAGAACTTAGTCAAACACTAATTGTTGCTCATAAAACCTTTTTGAATTTATTACTCAAACACAAATTATTTGTCATCAAAAGTATTTGTATAAGCAGGTCTTAAAAATTTGGCCAGACAGATTAAAAATTCAATTTAGATCAACCGAAGAGCATTGACTCTCATTAAGAGTTAGATAGTCAGTGCCAAAGTAAAAAGTTTCATTAAAGAATTTTCAAATATATAATATATGTAAATTTTACTTTAACATGTGTATATACAGTAAATTTCTTAACGAAGAATGTTTAACTGATCATACAATTTTGATCATATAAATAGGTGGAATGGAGTAGTAGTGCTGAAAACCATAGAAGAATACTACAGAAATTACAACAAAAGAAGCTGCAATTAAGAGGGAGAGGGCAATGGCATATGCATTTTCTCATCAGGCAAGTTAGCTATGACCCTTTTCGTCTGTCCTGATTTTCTTATCATATTTAGCATACTCTCATTAAGAGTTAGATAGTCAGTGCCAAAGTAAAAAGTTTCATTAAAGAATTTTCAAATATATAATATATGTAAATTTTACTTTAACATGTGTATATACAGTAAATTTCTTAACGAAGAATGTTTAACTGATCATACAATTTTGATCATATAAATAGGTGGAATGGAGTAGTAGTGCTGAAACCATAGAAGAAATACTACAGAAATTACAACAAAGAGAAGAAGCTGCAATTAAGAGGGAGAGGGCAATGGCATATGCATTTTCTCATCAGGCAAGTTAGCTATGACCCTTTTCGTCTGTCCTGATTTTCTTATCATATTTAATACGTATATATTTTTATTAAAAAAATATATATGTTTATCAAAATTGATTTTTATCATTCTAAGTCAAGGAATATAAAAATCTATTATTTTGTCTTAACCTTTCTTGGCAAGACTTTTTTTTTTCACTTGATAGTGTTCACTATGTAGACACAAGTTTTGGCCTTCACTTGTGTGGACTCTTTGAGAATGAATTATATGAGGGTATTCTCTCAATTTTATATTGTCTTTCATATTATTTAAAAGATAGTGGATTATTGATCATTTTCTGGTTGTAAGTTGATTGACTGAAATACATCAAATTTGTCTTTCTCCTTTATATTATTTAAAAGATAGTGAATTATTGATCATCTTCTGGTTGTAAGTTGATTGACTGAAACACATTAAATTTGTCTTTCTCCTTTAGTATATTCTCTCATGATCTATCATCATTATCTAATATTTGAGTTCGATCTTTTTGCATGATATCTGATCATTTTGATTTCAACATTATACATGTTTCAGTGGAGAGCCAATTCGAATCAATATTTTGGACAAGCATATTATGATCTTGGCAAGGAGAGTTGGGGTTGGAGTTGGATGGAACGTTGGATCGCGGTTCGACCATGGGAGACTAGAGTTCAAACAAACCCTATTGTTCCAAAAATCTCTCACTCTCAACAAGTTGCCAAGATAACTAGTAAAGCTACAAATTTGGGACCTATGAAACTAGTTGTGTCAATTAAAAATCCATCAATTTCAAATGGAAAAGAATCTACAAGAGGAAGAAAGTTGTCCATCACTACTAATGAAAATCAAATTTCTCAAGAAGCTAATATTTGATTGGGCAAATTAAACTCAACCTACTTATTACTACTTGATGAATATCTATACTTTGTTTTTGGTTGATTGACATGTTTATTATTAATTTGGCTTTGTATATTATAATGTGGTGATGGAAACTTTGTTTTATATAATTTTTTTGTTTTATGTTGTTTTTATGTGACTATATATTCATATTGGTCATGACTCCATTATATAAACATTACAATTTCTTAATTGTCCATTTTGATACCAACAAATATATGACATCCCAAGCATTTGCACTATAATAATCATAGTACTTCTATTATATTTTATTGCTATATGAAGAGAAAAATTGTCCTCCCAAAGACAATAGTTTTGAGTATAATATATTTGTGTTGCTTTCATGTTGAAAACCAACATTTTCAACACAAAATGCAAATATATGTGCAGAATCACTAGATTTTATACAATACTATACTCTATTACTTTTTGAACTCCTAGTCTCATCATTTTATGGTCTAGTAATAAAAAAATAATAAAAGATTGAACATATCAAATTAAAATCCTAGACTTGAACTTTATTTCCGAAAGTGAGTCTATATTACACAAATTTAAATTAGTTAGACCAGTGCACTTTAGATATTCGATGATTAAACAACAAATATTCAATTAATATGAAAAATTACATGACATATCAAACCGAGTCGTCCCTATATTTATTCGAATAGCTAATAGGTAGTTTAAATTTTTTACATAATATAACGATAGTTTCAGATTATTATAGCAGATACATACAAATACAGTTAGACACAAATAATATATATGTAAATAATGTATTTCTTTATTGTTACGCACGCATATATAATGTATTCTGCTAATACATATTTCGTTTCATAAATATACAAACTATCGCTATGCTTAATTAGGTGCGGAAGTATTGGTATACATGAAATTTTCTCATAACTATTTTAGAAATCTAAAGTCAATCATGCTGAAGTTTTAAAACTAAAACAATACAAATTTCAATTCTCGTGAATATATATCATTCTAGCCTTAAAAATAGTAGTGCCTCCGCTCCATACTAGTTGATCATTCTATTAAAAATAAATTGTTCTACACTAGTTCTCTACCTTACTAAATCGATAAAACATTAATTAAATTTTTTTCTTATATTACCTTTGCAATAATTTTTTTTGGAAATGTTCACATCTGTTTGTAAAAAATTTAAAAAAAGTTTTAATTATGATTTTTTAAACACCATACAAAATTGAAATATGATCAACTAATATGAAACGGACGATGGAGGGAGTAACTCATCAATCATCATAAATAAGAGACAACAACCATTAAGCAATGGTCACTATCTTGATACAAGTCATGAGTTCTAAATGAATTTAATTTTTCCTGTAAAGAGACAAACAATAACAAATAAAAAAAAAGAGGCATGAGATACAGCTATACAGATTTTTTATGACACTAATGAGCTGTGCAGTATAATAAAAGGGCCACACAAAAAATTCATTGCAAAGTACCATGCTTTTGGTGGTATCTGCCTCTCTAGTTTCTTCACTATAAAAACTTATGTTTCATCTTTTTAAAAAGAAATTGATTGCATTCTTTCACTCTCTCAATTCTCTTTTCAATTCTAGCTAGCCCCACTTAATTCTACAATGCAAATATCGAGTAACTCTATTTATTGATACTGATATGTCCCAATATTACATATATCGAATAATTATGTATTAACTAGTGTTTGATGACCTCGAGTAATTTGTCTTACACATACAACCTCCTAATAACATGAATACTGAATAACTCTGTTCATTAATATTAGAGTCAGTTTAAATTAATCTCGATAAATTTACTTATAGCGATATATCTCAATAACACGTATATCGAATAATTCTATTTACTGGTATTTGATGAGATCGACTAACTTATCTCATACATGTTATATCTCCTAACAACACAAATACTATTAAACTCTATTAAGTATTCGGATCAACTTGCACTTACCTAAAAACCTAGTTAAGGGGTGTTCATTGGTCTTCCCCTTAAGTAGTACTTTCTTATCAAGTAACTCTATTCATTGATCTTCAGATTAACTTACACACATCTTGATTAATTTAAATAACAATTATTATCTTCTCAAAAATACATAAACTGCATAACTTTATTCGTGTCAATTTACACTAACCTTGTTTAATTTACAATGATGCCTATTATTTCTCAACAACCTCGATTAATTTACATGATACTCTTTGTTTAAAAAAGAATGAATATTTTCCTTTTTAATCAATTTAAAAAAGAATGATCTTTTTTGTAAAATTTTAATTTTAGTTTCCATGTGACATGTTTAAGTCACAAATTAAAGAACAATTTTGTACATTTTATATAATTTAAATTAGGATCACAAGATTAAAAATCTTTTTAATTTTTAAACTTCGTGTCAAGTCAAACTAGATTATTCTTTTTTAAACTAACAGAATACCTATTATCTCTCAACAGTATATATATATATATATATATATATATATATATATATATATATATATATATATATATAAGTATCTCTATCTACCAAAATTTAAATTAAAAGTAAGAAATTAATTGCCTATATTGTGTTTTTGTCTCTACTAGATATTAACTGACACTAGCCCACACACTTAGCTACAACCTTCTATCCACGTGCAGTGACTAACCCCACTACTGAAGAATTGGAGGACATGTTGCTGTTACAAAATAACACCCTCTATTTTCCATAACATGATAAATCACATCATAAGGTTTTCCAATTGACAGCTACAAAAAATTCTCATTCCACATATTTTGTATTTAATCTTAACTGATTATATTCTTCAACTCGAATAAAGTTGAAACAGTCATACATTGATGTGTGTGTTTATTTGTTCAACTTATGTTTTTTTTTGGAAAATATTTCAGTTTATGGTTAAGAGAATATGTTACTTAAATAAGAAACTTAAAGAAGCAGCTAAGCTATAAGACAAGTCTTCTAAAACCACACCTTAATTACTTTTAACTGTTCATAGAAAATGACTTTACACTTTTAATGTTCTCTCAAAACTCCATGCAATGTAGTGATAGGGATGTAAGGTAACTTTCAGTTTCTTTTAGAGGACTTAAACAAGTCATTCAAACATGAATATATAACAGTTAGAATGTTGTAAAACAACAATCAATCAATCAATCAAAAGAAAGCTCTGTCCTAATATGTTGCTCAGACTCTTCAAAAATATCGATGAATGAGTACTGTCTAATCCCCTCTAAAAGGATCTGACATGATTTTAACAACATTTTTTGTAAAGTCTGAGCAACATAGTCGTTCCATTCATCGATAAGCATCTCATATTTTGAAACTTAATAGGACACAATCAACTTAAAATGTATATACCAAAGCAATCAGGTTGACAATAATTGTCATTCAAGAGGAAATTACTTGTTCTAATGAACTGAAGATAATAAGCAAACAACAACAACAACTTAGCAACAGAAAACACACACTTAAACATGAATATTACACCGCGATTTAACCTTAGAAAAAACCTGAAACTATGCTCAGGATTCTTTTTCCGCTGTGCAATGTCACTGAATCAGACTCGATTATCGCTCTTTCCCTGACTTGTCATTTCCATCTTGAAGTATAGTACTTGTTCCTGAAAATGAAGGTCAATGTAACAGTAAATTACTTCTCAAGAATGATGGTAGAATACAATGGATTTTGAAATGATGAAGTGATTTAATTACCTGTCAGGTTATAATGGGAGATTGTGTTTTCGAGCTAATTCAATGACGAGAATCAGAAGAAGCAGAGGATGGTTTTTCGGAAACACCATCATGTTCCTCTATTTCACCTTGGATTCGTGTAGGAATGCGAAAGCCAGAGAATCCGCCTAATTCTGAGGCGAATCCAATACCAGAAACTGATGTTGAATACATAGGCAACACAGCTTGATGGTTTTGGTGGTGGTGGTGATGGTGAATTGGATCAGCTGTGGCGATAGCAATCGCTGATGGATCTATCCATGCACGAATCGAAGGTGAGTAACTGGACTGAAGGGGTCCCCTCTGAGACAAAAACTGATTTTGGCTGAACAATTGTTGTAATAGTGGCGGGGCAGGCTGAGAGTTAAACAGATAACTACCTGCTCCAGCAATTGCCCCGCCACCAAAAACCATGCCGGTGTCTCCACCGGCACCACGAGCAGCAGCCAGTCGACCAAGTTCCACTGGCTGCTGCTGGTGCTGAGGCCAGATTGAAGCATCAAATCCGATAAGCGGGTTGGTGCTTCCAGTAAAGAAATTTGATGCTTGAAACTGAGCTTGTGGATCTTGAAAAGATTGTAAAGAAAGCTTCAAATCTTGGCTTCTTGACATCAAATTATGTTCTTGAAAACTCTGGAACTGCATAGATGAAGAATTACCTTCATTTGAACCACCACCGCCCATTGGGAAAAATGATTTAATGGTATCAGAAATAGCATCAGAATCTAAAGAATGATGCATAAAACTTCCATCTGTGTTTGTATTCGCATTCACATTTTCGCCACTCGAGCTAGCGCTATTGTTCTGGCCTAACATTATCATTGCACTTTTATTAATAGTTCCAACATCATTATCATCCTCTAAAACATCTTTCTCTTGATCAAAGCTCGTAACACCAGTACTTGGTTTCCATGGAGGCAATTCAGGTAGCTCATCAATCGAAGCTTTAGCCTTTTTTATAAGCCAATCCACAGCTTTACTTGGCCTATCATAGCCAAGTCGATCTTGTACATCATAAAATTGAATAGCAGTATGAGCAGCAAGACGCACACGTCTATCCCTTGGACCTTTAGCTGTACACACCTTGCTGTGTCTATCTTTTCGACCAATTGACCTTATGATATGACCACCTTGTACTTCAACAATCTCTCCACTACCAAATTTTGACGATGTTCCTACTTTTTGCTTCGAGCAAGAAGGAGGAACACGAGGAGGACAAGGCCGAGGAAGAGGAGGAAAAAACGAACGTTTCTTGGATTGAGATGATTGTTGTTGTTTGATGTTATCTAAATCCTGATACATAAAATGATCATGATGAGAAGAAGGTTGTTGAAATTGAAAAAACTGTTGTTGATTTTTTTCTTTTTCTTCTTCATCTTCTTCTACATTTTGATAATTATGATTCTTCTTGTTCTTCTTATGAGGATCCAGCTTTGTAATGCTAAAGAATCAAAGAAAAAAACAAGAATAGCTTAGCCTAACCCATTCTGTTTTTTCTCTCTCTCTTTTTAACAGAATTTTTGATATGTCAAAGAAAGCAACTTTATATGTATTTCTGTAATTTTTGTACTTAGTTAAAACAGCATAAATATAATGAGAAATACATTTATTTATTTTTTGCTAGTAATAGTAATAATAAACAAAAGTTAAACTTTGAAAATAATGAAGAATGCTTAAGAGACAGAGACAGAGACAGGGACAAGACAGAGTGAGTAAGGTAGACCTTGATATTTGTTTCGTGTATTTGATATTTGAAAATTGATTGATCGGATTAATTTAAATTTACTTTTTCATAAGAAAGGAAAAAATATTTTTGTAGAGCGAAGTTAGAAACTTAGATGGTCATTCAACGAGAAAATGATATAAATATAAGCTATTTATATTAAAAAATGGAAAAAAAATCAAATCAGATAAGTTTTTGAGTACTTAAAGGATTAAAATAGGCAATTCTATAGTTAAGAGACTAAGTGTATAGTTAAAAGATCAAAACTGACAAATTTTTGAATAGTTAAAGGACTATATCGTCAAGTGTATAGTTAAAGAATCATTTTAGATCTACTCCTATAGTTAGAGACTGTTTATGTTATTTTTCGTTATTCATATTTAGATAATATGTGTTAAATTTTGAAGATGAGAGTTCAAGTAAAAATTTTTTAAAAAAAGTTTCTATCGAGAAGTAAATGTACTATCTTTTTAGAAAAATAATGACAACAAATATGACCAAATAAAAATTCAAAATACAAATACATCCCTAAATTTTATTTGAATATCAGTATCTTAATATATGATAAAGTATTTTTATTATAGGCTTCGAACAAAAAGCTTTTGTACATTATGTTACTTCACTTATTCTTAATTCTTCATATTCAATATCAAAAAATGTGGTGCAATAGTAAATAAAGCTGCTCTTATATAAATTAGAGATTTCTGAATTTTGAATATTGAAAATTCTTTGCTGAATGTTTTTCAATCAGACTTTAATGTAAATATTAAACATAAAAAAAAATAAAAAAATTCTCACACATACTTATTAAAGGTAAGAGCCCTTGATGCCCCACTGATAGATTAAAAGCTTTTTGTGACCTCATCAATATATTACTGCCACCTTTTTCTCTCTTTATGCTGCACCTCTTGTGTACAGCCCACAAAGCACAAAATCATCAATCCAAAAACTCTTTTACCTTTTTATCCTTTTAATAACCATTTAACTTTAAAAGTTTTCATTAACCTAAATTTACATTATATAAAGTAGAGAACATGGTCAAATATGCCCCTAAACTATTTGAAAAGGTTTAGATATACCTTTCGTTTTAAGTTTGGTTTATTCATGTCCTTGTCGTCCAACTTTTGGTTCAAATATAGCGTTAGTTGTCATGTTGGACATATCCAAATCATTTTTCATTTCTTTAAATACCACATGAAATTGCCATGTCATTTTAACCTTATCGCATGACATATTTATGAAAATGAAAAGATTTTTGGACTCAACACCTAATTCGATCCATAAATCAACCCCCTTTTAAATAAATTATCCGACAGATTTTCAACAATTTTATTTAATTTTTATTTTTTTGATAAATTTCAAAAATGAGTAATTGATTAATAAAAAAATAGGAAGAATATGAAAAAATATAAAATTAACGCCAAAAATCACAAATAATTATAGTAACCTTAAATTCAATTTAAACACTTTTTTTTAATTTTTTTCGATAAATCCCGAAAATGAGTAATCGATTAATAAAAAATATGAAAAATATAAAATTAACGCCAAAAATAAATAAATAAATACAGTAACCTTAAATTTAACAATTTTAATATTTTTTTAATTTTTAATTTTTTCTGCAAATCCCAAAAATGAGTTTATTAATTAAAAATATGAAAAATATAAAATTTACGTAAAAAATTCACAAATAAAAAATAGGAAAATATGAAAAAAATATAAAATAAAAAAAATTGTTGAAATTGTTGAAAAAAATTGTGTATTTAAAAGGAGTTGATTTATGGGTCGGATTAGGTGTTTATGAGTACGAATATCTTTCCATTTTCATATATATATCATGTGGTAAGGTTAAAATGACATGGCAATTCCATGTGGCATTTAAAGAAATAAAAAATGAGTTGGATATGTCCAACATGGCAACTAACGCCCATAAGGGCATATTTGGACTAAAAATTGAACGGCGATGGCATGAGTGAACCAAACTTTAAACGGAGGATATATCTAGACCTTTTCGAATAGTTTAGGGGCATATTTGACCCTTTTCCCTATAAAGTAAAATAAAAAATAAAAAAAACTGTCATTTTCCTATAAATTAAATTTGATTAAGAATAAAGAAATCTCGTTCATCCTACTATATAATTGTTTTACTCTTGCTTACCGCCAGAATTGACCTAATTCAATTTTTATTTTTCTCTTTATTAATTTCTTCATTTTTTTCTCCTGTCTCCTACATTTGTGTCCCACTTGATGTTTGTTGTGTAAAGATTTTTTTTTTCTGTTCAACTTGTTAGATACAAGTTAGTAACTGTTTGATTAAGAGCTGAAAATAGCATGATTTGAACTTCTTTCTTTGTTGATAGTGACCGTTTAAAACATCAATTCTATTGTTTAACTTTATGTGTGACACAAAATTTAAGAAGATTAAAAAAAAAACTAAATTTTATGGGCGATTCACGTATGATTTGATATAAATGGCTATTGTTTTTTCGTTGGACTATAGTCTTGACCTTCATCGAGCTACGAACACGAACATATAGGTGGTTAGGGAATAGATTGATTGGGTTTGCCTTTTCAATCAATCTCCGGCCGCTCAATGTTGTTGCTACTAGTGAGACTTGTAAATCTTGATCTCGAGTCAAAATGGAGCATCATTCATTCTTTGTTACGAAAATGAGTGCACCACAAGACCACAAATTGCAATTTTTTAAATATATTTTTCTTATATTACTTTCTCCGTTCTATTTGATGTGACACTTTTCGTATTTCGAGATTCAAACAAGTCTATCTTTTACCGTAAGTTTTTCATAGATCCTTTTTACATTTTGAGTTATCATGAATTATTGTGACTTATAGTACTCTTTACGTAGTTACAAATATATAAATTTCATTTAAAAAAAATTAAACATTACATACGCAAATATTCGATCAAATTAAAATATTTGACTCTCGAAAAATAAAAAATGCCAATAAAATGGAGCAGAGAAAGTACATTTTAAATAAAACTATATTACATAAAATTAAGACAAGAAAATATAACTTGAATTGAACAAGAAAATTTAAGTGATGGGACCTAGCAAAGATAAAGCAATTGGAAGGATATATTGAGAGAGCCATTATTAATTTTTTGTTGAACAAATAAAACATTTAAGTGTGATTGACATATTGTAATGTTCCCTCCTTTGCAAAATTAGTAGCTATCGCCAAAGAGAGGGACGTGACATCTTGCCCACGTTACATAAATGGGATTATGGATTTTCGCAACAATAATATCTACGTCTTAATTTCAAATACATTAAAATAGTAAATACAATTTTTCATTTCTTTTCTTTAATATCTTTACTATACAAACTTATAAAAAGAGAAAAGTAAATATAAGCAGAGGTGAATCCAGAATTTGAAGATAGGGGGACACCAGTAAGAGTGGCTCAAGGGTAAGGCTATGAGTGACTTTAAGAGTAAGGTTAGCGGAGCACCGTGCTTACTGTTTAGGGTGCCAAAAATTTTGAAGCCCCAATAAATTTTAATAGTGAATTTTATTATTTTATTTCACTTTAATCAATACTGAACATTATAATTAAAAAAATTAAAAAAAAAAAACAATCAACACTTATCAAGAATATATTAGCACTTTGAATAACAACTCAAATCTTCATATTAATAATAAATTTCTCCAGGATCCGATTTAAGTGATTGCAAATAAAAAATTTATCTATAAAACCCAAAAAATTATCACTAAAACTAGAAATTGATTGAGAAAAATTGTGTTTCGTCAAAAATATATCCACTTCAAATCACAAGAATCAACAACAAATCTCACAAAAAAATATGCTTATAAAGAAGAACTTACCAATTTATACAAGATAATGAGAGTAGGACTTTAGTTATACGGTGAATAATACTTGTAAGCGTAGATTTCTAGAAGTCTTATATTTTGTTTAGAATTATGTTAGGAAAAGTTAGTTTTATATTTTGTTTAGAATTGTGTTGGGACTTTTATTTGTTTTTAAATCCAATTAAGAAAGGAATGAGACAAAAAATATTTTTTTAAACAGAAAAATGATGAATTTAAAGTATAAAAAGAGTTACCTTTGACAAGAATTGATAATGGGACCAAAAAAGAATAATTTAAAGAGAAAAAGCTGAATTTTAAGTAAAAATTTTTTTACCTTTAGTGGGATTCGATCTCGCGCGCTCTAGCTTCAACGAGGAGACTACAACCAGTGCACCCGCAACAACTTTTTGTTGTTAGGGTGCACTTATATATTTTATCGTTTTTCTGTCTATACATATATATACGAACTTTTTTAAAAGTTACCGTGTGCACGTGCACCCTCTCGGGAGCATGTGGGTCCGCCCCTGAATATAAGACAAATAATGAATGACAATTTGATTGGAATACAAAACATTTCGTGTTAATAGGATTGAAAAAACTTGCACTCTAAGAAGTGTGATCTATATTCAGGTTACTCTAATACAAGCATTAGTATCTGCTTTCACAAATTTGACTCAAACTCATAACCTATAGATCATATAGAGATAACTTTAATCATATTAGCAACTTTGCAATCTATCTTCAACTAGTAGATATTATCACTTACATGGATCATTATCTTACATTAATTCTAGAGATTTATTGGTCTTTTTAAATAACTTTCATTTATTTGATCTTTAGTATATCAAATATTCTTATAACGTACACTTTCACTTTTCATAGTTTCACACTTACAGTGCATCTAAAGATCGGCGGAGCATTTCCAAACCATTAGAGCGACATTTGTGCATTGTATCTCTATTATACATGTCCACGCATCAATCTTAACATTTATGTCCACACGACATCCATCTTTGGCTTATTTCTATTGTCATACTCTTATAGGTTCTCTTTCACTTTTGTCTTTGTTTCTAAGTCTACATTCCATCACCTTTTCCTAGATTTTAATCATATGACTCACAAATTTAATATCATGATAGTTCACGCAACTTTGAATAACTCATTTGTTCTTATAAATCAAACTCTGGATACTCTTTCTTCACTTGTCAAACATTCTACCACTTCTTAATACTATAACATTTAATAACTTGGTTTGTCATTTCATTCGTATATCTCCAAGAAACTTCCAAATATTTATAACGATAATATTAGAATCATCAACTTATCTAATTTTTATATTTTTCATGATGTCATTTATCTCCATCTCGAAATCAGGACCTTTCCTTTCCTTTGACCAACGGGCCCCTAAACCTTTCTGATTTCGTGCCGAACCGAGTCTCCATCTTCGAACTTCCCATTCGATGAGACCCCATGTCTTGCTGTTTCCGTTTTCGATCTAATTCTACATTTTCCTTTTTAGGCTCATATACTCGGGGAATGATAAATGTGTCATTCCTTTTTTAATCATCTCTTATCAATACTTCTTCGATCCACCTTTACTTCTCCGATTTTTATTTTTATTTTGTCTGGAAAAAAACTTTCTTCTCAATAATACTATTTTTTCTAGAACAAAGAGCAAGACAACAAAATAAATAAGGACTATGAAATGAATTGAATTGATTAGGCTCCTAAAATTATACCACCATGAGTTGTATTACATCACCTTTGATCTTGATTAATTAAAGATTTTAAATTTTAACTTCAAAAAAAAGATAAAACGATTATATTAAAATCGTTAGCCCGCTAAAAAAATATATTCCATATATAAAGTTAAATTTAGTAGAACTTCAATAAATATATTAAATATTGGGCGGAAAGTCATAATAAAATTTTTTAAAATTATTATCCACACGCCATACTAATAAAATTAGGGAAATTTTCACATATAACCACTTAAAAATAATTAATTACTCTCTATAGCTATAGTTTGATAATTACAATTTGTAGCTACATGTTATATAGAAGAGAGAGGAGAGCGAGACTGGGATTTAGAGGAGAGAGGCGAGAGAGAGGGGGAAAAGAGTGGAGAAAGGTGAATTGTATATGTATATTGGTTAGATAATTGTATATTACACATATATATTTGTATATATGGCAAGAGAGATTGGGAGAGGGAGGAGAGAGGCGAGCAATGAGAGAGAGAGGAGAGAGGCGAGCGAGATCGAGAGAGGCGAGAGAGAGATGGCAGAGAGTGGGAGAGAGGTGAATTGTAAATGTATATAATTGTATATAACTGTATATTATACATATATAGTTGTATAAATGGCAAGCGAGATTGGGAGAGGGAGGAGAGAGGTGAGCGAGATTGAGAGAGGAAGGAGAGAGGCGAGCGAGAGAGGGTAGAGAGTGGGAGAGAGGTGAATTGTATATGTATATAGGTTAAAAAATTGTATATTATACATATGTATTTGTATATCTTGGTGAATTATACATATACAAACATGACTAATTATACAAACTCGAAGTCAATCCACGTAATTAATGTATAATTTTAGTCGCGAGTGGTAATTATAGCAAACTATAGCTATGATGAGTAATTAAATAGTATAAATTTGCTTAGCCGCGTAATTTTCCCATAAAATAATTCAACAAATCGTCCTTTTTGATCTTCTTTTTATTTATTTTATAATTATTATAGGGTGTCTGTCCCTTTTCTAATTTAAAAACAAAAGATATTGCATTATTTAGCTTCTAAATGATATTGTTAATTTAACTATTAATAAGCCGGCTTTGATTAATAATTTATAATTTAATTGTACATGACCAAATTTATTTTTTCTTTTTGCGGTTATTAATTCTTTCTTATGATTATATAAATCTTTTTCTTTGTTTCGTTTTTAAAATCCAAAAATGGCTCTATAATTATGATAGAGACGAGTCAACCCACAAAACTTGAGGTAAAGGTTAATTTAATTTGCAGTGACATTGATCCCCAAAAAATTGTACCGTTACAGAAATAGAATTTTATATTAATAAATAACTTAACATTTATTTTACTTCGATTATTGATAAATTTTGATTTTGATCATATTGATCGAATACATTTATCGCTCAATTAATTAAAGTATATATCCTTGGCATATACAAAATTGTGGAATTTAAAATATTATAATTCACGAGGACTAACATTACAACAAATAATTTTTTCGGTAATTATTTAGGGATAATAATTAATATTTACAATTAGGTAAAAAAAAAATACCGCTAAAGTTTATTTTTAAATATCTTAACTAGTTACTAAATGTCCTATTTATCTTTTTAATTGTTCAACTTCAACTTCACTTTTTTATATATATATATATATTAATTAAATAAAATATCATCCAAACGTCTACTTCATTTCTATAAGTAATATTTCAGACTGTCATCTTTTATTCTATAAATTACTTGTCTTATTTAAAAATAAAATTAATGAAATTGAAAAGGACAAGACTTTGAGGCACAACAACATGGAGGTGTCAAAGACAAAAATCCAAGCGTTGAGTTGCTTTCAACATATATGCAATGATTAATGAACTTGTCAAGATATTATAATTCTTAATTAATTAAGTTTTAAATTGCTAATTAATCACAATACACTATTAATACTTTATTCGCTTCAAATTATCCATCATAGTTTTTAAAAATAATCATCTCAAATTAATTGTCATTTTTAGAAGCTCAATTTTTTTTTTCATTTTACCTTTAATTTATACTCCATAATTGTTTTTAAAGAATACAAACATTTCAGTTATAAGGTGATGACACATAAATAGAGTAATGAAGAAATATTATTTTGAAATATATAAATAAGGTAAAGAGTTAAAATTTGTCATAATTACTGTTTCTAAGGAATGGGTAAAAAATAAAATACGATAGTTAATTTGAAACGTAGTAAGTAAATAACTTTTTTTCACGAATTTATTTATGTAACATGTTAATTGTTATGGGCCCAAAAGTATCTCAATTTCTTTTTGTAGAAAATCTATTGTCTTTGGCTCTTTGCCCTAGTATTTCATGGTTTGCCCATTGAATTTTCCTAACAAAGATTTATCTATGTGGAAAGTTTAATTTATTCGGATCGATATAAAAGCTAGTTATATTATCAGAATTCGAGTTGTATATTTAAAAATTGATCTCTTTACAAGTTAAAAGTTGTCATGATCTTAAATTCGTATTTAAATTAAGTACCTTTTCATAAATTTGAACTTTATATTTATATAATATATTATACAAGATGTAGTTTATTCCCCCCCCCCCCCCAAAAAAAGGAGACAAAGATATAAGCTATAGTTTGTTTCGTACATCTACCAGTAGATTTCCAACGCAATCACAATTTTGGTGGATAAATCCAACAACTCAGGAATAGTGCGAATTTGAGTTTCTTTTCTGGTTTGATTAATAGGGAAGCGATAATACATATCAAAATGTGCGAAGATCTTTTTCTCCGCACAATTTGATCTTTTATTCATGCCTTTGCAAAACAAGGAAAAGGAAAAAGGGTTACACCTCCTTACACCTCTACGAGCAAAGCCCGACCCTAACTAGCCCATTACTAAAATAAGAAAAATAACCAACAGAAACGAGTAAAACTCAGGCCCAACCCAATTCGGATAAAGATATATATATGTCTATTCCAGGGTAGGGCTTTTAATTAGTTCCCATTCACTCCTCTTTGTACCTTCGCCGCTTTCTCTCCCTCTAACCTTCATTTCCATTTCTTCACCCGAGGATGCTGCCTCCTTGGACCAATCCAGCTTTCCGCCTACTCTTGATATGAGTTATCAACGTCAGCCTGATGTTCTTCCAGTTGATTGCTGATGATGCAGCTAACAAGAGTAAGTATCTTGTTATTTGATTCCTTTTTTCTTTCTGACTTCATTATTCTTTTCCAGTTGTGTTCTCAAACTCGATGGGTTGTGTTCGTTGTGTTTTGCTGTCGGGTCTTATCTAAAGGAGGAAAGCCTTTTCATTTTGTAAGTCCTCTCGCTTATTTTCCTTCTTTTCCTTTTCCTCTGGTATCTCTCACTATCTTCATACATGTGGTCACATGATAGAGTGCAAGGATAGATCTGCCCCACCGCTCTTTAAGAGTGTTGTTAGCTTCCTCCAGGTATAAAATTTTCAATCCTAATTCCAAATCCCCCATTTTGTCGAGTCTTTTTTGCTAACTAAAATAGCATAGACTAAATAACATTTCTCATTTTTTGTTAGCCTTATAGGTTTTGGCAATTATGATGCTTGTAGAAACTTTATGATATAGCCTTTCCTTGCCCCCTATCCCCTTAACAGTAATATTCTTAAGTACGGACATAGCAGTTTATCGTTGTTGATGATTCTCCTCCCCAGTCTCGATGCTATTAAAACTTGTGAATGTGCAATTTCCTCTGTTAATAACTATGTTTGCCAAATGATCTGCTAATTTATTCCCTTCTATTAGAATATGTTGGAAAATGAATCACTTCTCTTATAAACATGGTCTAATTTCTGACACTATATTTGGAATTACCCATTGACATGCCCACTTTCCTTATAGCACTTTTTACATTAGCATTGAGTCAGTCTGAATAATAATTGTCTGTGTCGTGACTGTTTGCAATGCTTGAGTGCTTCTAATGTAGCTTTAGCTTCTGCAACTGTATTGGTAGTATTCTGTATGCTTGTTTTTTCCGCACATTCAATATCACCCGTATCATTCCTCAAACAAAGGCATACGAACTAAGACTCGAGTTTCCCCGAGAAGCTTCATCCGTATTGTATTTCACCCACCCATTTAGTCGGAATTCCCATAAGACTTTCTTTGCCCTTATTTTAGGTATGTATTTTGTCCATTTAATCAGCATATCAGACCAATTAGCAGGACATGACATGCGAGATTTCTTTAGTCATACCAACATATATATATATATATATATTTCTAGTGATATTGTGAATAATTCGTGCTACTGATGTCTTCTTCCATTCATGTTTCATCCTGTTTCTCTTTCTCCAAAAGCCAAGTAAAGCTCTAAAGAAAGGTCTCATATTCTTCGACATCATTCCCCCACCATAACATTATAACTTTCCTTAATTGAAGTATCTCAATGTTTCGACCCGCAAAAGAGCAAAACTAGAACCAGATCCTTTCAGTTGAATCAAATTATAGAAACACATGAGCTAGTGTCTCTTGTTGAGGATTTCCACAATACTAGCATTTGGATGAGCCTTCTAAACCCATCAAAATATGCAAAGAAGAAAGGGGCATAAAGGTATATAACCAATCTATCCTTCTGTACAACTTATTCACATTAGTGAAGAGGTTGGATGTATTGAGGAAGTGCACATTTTTTAGACCTTAGTCGGAATGCATATGTTAGTCAACCTATGAACATGAGACATCATAGTACCACTATTCATATATACATTAAAACTAATTTTAACTATTATATATATATATATATATATATATATATAATTATATATATATATAAAACCTTAGGCCCGCCTACGTGGCGCCACCACAAATAAAAAAAAATTATTTTATTTTTTAAAATTAAAAATAGGCCCCAGGAATCCTTTATTAGAAAGTAAAAAAGAAACAAAATAAGATTATTCTGGTCCAAAAAACAAACATTCTGTCCAAAATAAAATACATAAATGAAAAAACAAGGAAAGGAAAAAAGAGTTGGTCCTGTTCAAGCTTGAGCTTCCATTGGAAGATGAAGAGGAGGTGCTTGCGTTTTGAATCAAACTCATCTGTTTATTTACGCAAATCTTGACCATCGTTTCCAAGAGAAATTGATTGAATGCACGATCACGAGCCATTTCCACCAGCACAGGTGAGAGGACCTACTTTCCCGCATCCCTTTCCCCACGAGCAGAATACCAGAGATGTACAACAGGTGGGCCTTGTCTAGGAGTGAATCAAGTCATCACCTGCTGCAACCAACTGCACCCGATCCTTGAGCCCCATTTCCCCTACCCTTGTATGACTCAAGCTACTCCATGGTTGGAGAAATCGACCTCTCTAATGAAGGTAGCAGAGGAAATAGTTCAAATGTCTCCAATGTATACATGGATATGTATCCGAATTTTGACAAATTTCACTAAAGACACTAAATATTCTCACAAGTGTCATGAAATTAGGTCCTTTGATGACTTCTTTCACTCAGATTGATCAGATGTATACCACAAAATGAAGTTAAGTGAACAAAACTTTCTCCTTTTTCATCGTTGTGCACTATTATACTTTGATTTAATTCATCTATGACCTTATTTGCAGGTTGAGCCCCAAAGAAGCTGATACCACTGCATAAGGAGGCCATACATGTGTTTCATCTTTGTATAAACAAGATATTACAATTACATCCCCTTATGCAATTATGCAGGTATTGCCATTACCTCTTGATATTTATTTTTCATCCATGTCTGTTCGTTCTTCTTCGTCTCAATTATGTTGTGTATTAAAACCCCTATTTTGGATGTTTCTAATTCTAAGACTGGGAATTTGTGTTTTATCTAGGTGTAATATTGTTTTCCCTTTTGGTGGTAAATCTTGAAAATCTAAATAAATGATATATGTTGTGCCTGCAAGAAGATAAAAACTAGTTAGCTGAATAATCTGCAAAAATATTGCCTTCTCTAAGGATGTACTCTACTCTTGCATCAACATTAATTCTCAGATGATTGATCCGTTTCACCTCCACCCGACTACTCCAAGGAACCTCCCAAGTTCCATTCAAAATCTTTTGTAGCATTAATGAGTTAGTCTCTAACATTACTGGTAAGTAATGATGCATTATAGAGTACTCCAGTCCTCTTCGCGAAGCCATTGCCTCAGACAATAGAACTGAAGTTATTCCCAAACCAAAAGACTCAGCATGTATCAAATTTCCTGCATCATTTCTACTACAAAAGGCCCCATCATTACGACCATCAAATCCTTTTACTGCACAATCCGAGTTACATCTGTAGAACCCTAAACTAGGCAATCTCTAGTACAACATCTTACAATCGATAAGGGGTGCATATTCGGCAATAAAAGGAATTATCAGATGCCAAGTATTAGGATTGTTTTGCAACCAAGGATACCTAAAAGTAGCTAGATGACATAAATTTCTATTGATCTCCATAACCATACCATAAAATGACATATTACCTCCATGAGAAATTATTATATTTCTCCTTTTCCAGATTTGCCAAGTTATAAATGATGGGATAACCTTGAAGATAATCCTAAGCTTTGACGAGCATTCCTTACTCCACCATTTATGTATAGTATCGTTAAGCTGCAAAAAAGGTCCCCGCACATCAGCAATACTAGCAAAAGTATTCCACAACTTCTTAGCCATAGGGCAAGTCACAAAAAAATGTTCATGAGTTTCATTTTCCGAACTATTACAACAACAACACTTAACTTCATCCACCACTTTAATATTGATAAGAACTTCTCCAATAGGTATTCTTTTTTTCCATAATCTCCAAAGAAAGAAAGAAAATTTGAAGGGAAATTCATTCACCCAAATCTTCTTGGCGATTCTTGTTCATCATTTCCTTGTCTTAACACCTCCCAAGCACTTCCAACCGTAAATGTCACGCCCCGAGCTACCCCCGAGTCGCGGACACGGAACCTAGGACCACAAGTGATCCCAAGCTAACCCTTCTGGCATGATCATGAACATACTAAAGATAATAAACTGAATGCGGAAGCTAAATCATAATTTAAACTGAAAAGATGGGGGATACTCATATTCTATAACTGAGATATTTGAAAACAATGAGTTTAATACAAAGGAAATATTAACTCAATACTAACCTGAAACTAACTATGTCTGAAATAAACCTCTAACTGACTAGAAATGCTGGGACAAGCCCCAGCTAAGTCTAGCAAAAACTGAAACTAAATGACTAAAAGAATGAAATGAACTCATGACTATTGTCCTCGAAGAATAAGGACTCACCACTGAATCTGCTGAACTGGAGATTAGGAATCGATCTAAGCGTGATCTGGATGCTGAGAACCTGAATCTACATCAAGAGAAGATGTAGCGCACGTATGCGTCAGTACTTGAAGGTACTGAGCATGTAGGATAGAATAAAGCTGAAATAATACATAACTGAACAAGCATAAAAACAAGTATATAATCTGAACATGATATAGATTTTGAATGCTGAGATAACTGAATGCAATGACGAATTTAGAACATGCTGAAACTGAATACTAAATATACTGATAAATGGTCAATGCAATAGATTCTGACTGAACTGTGGGATCTACTAATAACTGATAATACAACCACATGAGCTAAATGTGGAGTCCGATGTATATGCCCCATCGAGAGGACCTAATATACCCTGCCAGAGGTATAAAGGCATGCTGGCGTGATCACTAAACTGATTTTCTATAGATGGGACTTACAACCTACTTGGCTAGTAGTTCTGGGACTAATTGGGTACGCTGAACCCTAGTCCAAATCAGTATTAATGCTACTCCCAATGAATTATGTAATTAACTGATAATGACTGAATTTAAGTAAATACTGGATAGCTCAAAACTGAACATGCAAATTGAGAATGCAACAATTAATCTGGTAATTATGCATTTATAACTGAGGCATGTATATCAATGTATATCAAAGTAACTAAAATATCTAACATAGCATGTGTAATTCAAGAACTAAAGAAATACATAGCTAGGGTTCTGAAATTCATGCGATAAACTGAATGATAACATTGATATATGATTTGGAACATATAACTAATTAATTCATGAAGTTCTGTTGAAGTTTTATAAACCCTAGGTCTAATCATGATATGAATCAAGAATGTGACTGAAAACTAGGGACCCAATGAGTGAAAGGAACCCACTAGTGAAATCCCACATACCTGGTGATGAAATCCACGGAGAAATATTTGAATTTTGGGTCTGGAACTGATGGAACCTTGTTGCATTCTTGAAATAAGGTTCTTGACCTTTTTCTCTTTTCTTGCTTCTAATTTTCTAAGTTTTTGATTAATGATTTGACTTAGGTAAGTTTTAGTTATGTTTCTAGGCTTAAACTGACTAAAATCTGATGATTTAGGGTCAAAATGACGTATCTTAGTGTTTAAACAAAGTGAGAAAAGACCAAAAGACCCATGAGTTAATTGCTGTCGGACCAAACGACGACCTGGACTGACGGGCCGTCGTTCAATTGACGGTCCGTCGTTTGGGTCTGTTCGACAGGCCTTTACTAAAACGGGCATAACTTTTTATTCGGAGGTCTGACTTTAGCAAGGTCGGTGGATATGGAAAGCTAATTCAATTAGATATCTTTTGGTATGTCATGGGACATCTAATTCATTTTGTGATAAGAGTTATGATCATTTGAAGTTGACCCAACTGCATTTTCCCCCCAACTGTCTGCTAATTTCCACCTACGGTCCGTAGGTCCATCTACATACCATGTTGGTCTTTCGTGGTTTTTTTCAGAGAGTGGGTAGATGGGGTCTTGATCGAAGAACACATACTACGGACCATAGTCTGACCTACGGACCGTAGGTCCGTCCGACGTTCGACACTTAGTCAAATTTTCTGGGATGTGTTTTGGGGAGTTTTAGTCACAAACGACGGATGTGCAGTACGGACCGTTGGTCAGGCTACGGTCCGTCGATGGTAACCGTCGATTGCACCAACAGTTTTCTGAAAATCTTATTTCTGATCTATTTTAGATACAGGGTGTTACAGTAAACGTAAACTTTCCAGAGCTAGTACATATCACCCATCTTGATGAATCCTATCCTTCAGTGTCCTCTACTACTCTAATTACATTTTGGACATGTTTAGAGACATCTTCTGGTCGTAATTGAAGCATGAGATCTTCATTCCAATGTCCCTCAATCATCAATTGATTTACTTCATCAACATCAAATATTTTAGAATGAGAAATAGGTAAACAATAGTAAAGAGCACCCAATTGTGTCCAGTTATCTATCCAGTTATCTAACCATACACTGGAATGACCATACTTTGGTTCCCACCAAATTTGCTGGTCAATACAATCTATGACTTCTAATACAAGTTTGAGAACCTCTATTAATTTTACCAATTGAGGTCTATGTCTCTTACAATATAATATTCCACATGTATATAGTCCACTTTGACTTTTTAATTTAAAAAGTCTACCAAATCTTGACAAACATTGCTTTGGACACATCAAAAAGAGATCTAAAGCCCAACTCACCTTCCTCTTTGGGCCTACAAGTATCATACCATGATATCCAATGTTTGCTTCTCCCCTCTTCCTTAGAGTTCCATAGAAATTTAGCAAACAATATATGTAAATCATGATTTACACATTTAAAAGGTGTCATTATAGATAAGAGGTATATAGGAATAATATGCAAAATATTATTAATCAACAAAGACTTACCACCAAAAGTTAGAAATTTTCCTTTCCAAGCCTGTATTTTGCTTTGTACCTTTTTTATGATACCGAAAAAATGATTTTTCCTCTTCCTTGCATGTCCAATAGGACAACTAAGATAAGTCAATGGAAACTTACATCTAATAAAACCAATGCAATCCACAATAGTTTGAACTATAGAATGGGCAGTTTTGCTATACACATAGAAGCAACTCTTTTCTTTATTAATCATCTTCCCTGGTTGATCTTCATATAAGCCTAGCCTTTCCATAACCAAATCAAGAGACTTCTTCTCTGCACTAACAAAGATAACGGTATCATCTGCATATGCAAGATGATTAATATCATCACTTCACTTAGGCAGTCCATATCTTATGAAGTCCTGATTATGGAACAAATTGTTTTAAGCTATAGAAAGAACTTCCGCAACCAAAATGAATAATGTAGGAGATAGAGGATCTCCCTGTTTAACCCCTCTAGAAGAGTGAAAAAAACCATGAGCTTTTCCGTTAATGAGGACTGAATACTAATTATTTGCCACCAATCTCCACACTTTGTCCACAACAAAACTGTTAAAACTATTTTATCCATAACTTTGATCAGGAATTTCCAATTCACTCTATCATAAGCCTAGGACCTGTCAGCATTAGCTGATCTACCTCTTAATCTGATATCTGCAATAATTTCTTGAACTAAGAGGACATTATTGTTGGGAAAACGCGGACAAACACAACAATATATATGGTAAAAGTAATGGAAATAAAATGGGAAAATAACGACACCAAAATATTTACGTGAAAACTCTTCTAAATAAGGGAAAAAACCACGGCCAAGAGGAGCAACTGATATCACTATAGTAAGGAATTTTACACTGTGTAGTCACGAATACAATACTCAAAGTGACTACTACACACTCAAAAGAAACAACACTCTTTTGGTTTCCGTCTTACTAAAATATCGCTCACACTCTATTTTTCTTCACAAACTATTTTCTTGTATAGTCTATGGAATACCTCACTTTGCTCTCAAAATGGTTTTTCTCTCTAACTTAATGTGTTCTACAAATGAGCAAGAATGCTCTATTTATAGAAGGATAAAACCATGCCTATGTCACTAATGACATAGGTAAATATAGCAAAGTCAAAAATGGGTTGCAAATCTTACCAATTTGCCAACTACCAAGTCTTAATTTTCAACTCTTATCACTATTCCTTTATAACAATTACTTGTACCAATTGAATAGCTAAAGTTGACCAAAAAATGGGATGGATTCAACAAATCTCCCCCTCCAGTCCCATTTACTGGAAGAAGGTATCTTCATCTTCTTTAGAGAGAGCTTATACCCACAAGTTCTTTGCATAAATCGAACTTGTCTTTCGGTATCGTCTTGGTCAGCATATCTACAGGATTTTCACTTGTGTGGATCTTTTTGACGTGAAATGATTCACCCTCCACTTTCTCACGAATCCAATGATATCTGACGTCGATGTGTTTTGTTCTTGCATGGTACATGTAGTTCTTGCTCAAGTCTATTGCACTTTGGCTGTCACAATAGACAATATACTCCATCTGATTCAAACCAAGCTCTTGAAGAAATCGCTTTAGCCATATCATCTCCTTGCCGGCTTCAGTAGCCGCAATATACTCATCTTCAGTTGTAGATAGTGCAACACACTTCTGCAACTTTGACTGCCATGATATAGCTCCCCCTGAAAAAGTAAACAAATATCCAGTAGTGGATTTTCTGTTATCAAGGTCACCTGCCATATCAGAATCTGTATAGCCTTTCAAGATTGGATTTGATGCTCCAAAACACAAACATTCATCTGAGCTTCCTCTAAGATACCTGAGTATCCACTTCACAGCTTCCCAATGCTCTTTTCCCGGATTTTCGAGAAATCTGCTCACAACACCAACTGCGTGAGCAATATCAGGTCTAGTGCAAACCATTGCATACATTAGACTTCCGACGACAGAGGAATATGGAACTTTGGCCATGTTCTCTTTTTCCTCCCTAGCTGTAGGACACATCTTCTTGCTCAACTTCATATGACCAGCAAGAGCTATACTAACATGCTTAGCATTCTTCATATTGAAGCGCTCCAGTACACGTTCAATGTACTTCTTCTGGGACAAATAAATCTTCCTTTTATCTCTAAGACGAGTAATTCTCATGCCCAAAATTTGCTTGGCATGACCCAAGTCTTTCATAGAAAAAAACTTACACAACTCTTTCTTCAGCTCGTCAATCTTGGAAGTATTCTTGCCCACAATCAACATATCATCCACATACAACAGGAGGAGGATAAAATCATTGTCAGAAAATTTTTGTACAAATACGCAATGATCTGAAGAAGTCTTCTTATAGCCTTGCTCCCCCATAACAGATTCAAACTTCTTGTATCAATGTCTAGGAGCTTGTTTTAGGCAATAAAGACTCTTTTTGAGTTTGCACACAAAATTTTCTTTACCTTCTACTTTGAAGCCCTCAGGTTGTTCCATATAAATCTCTTCTTCTAGGTCACCGTGAAGGAAAGCTGTATTCACATTCATCTGCTCAATCTCTAAATTAAGACTAGCAGCCAAACCTAGAACTGTGCGAATCGAGGACATTTTCACAACAGGAGAAAATATTTCGTCAAAGTCAATACCCTTCCTTTGACCAAATCCCTTAACAACCAATCTAGCTTTGTACCTGGGCTTCAAGTTGTGTTCTTCAACTTTAACTTTGAACACCCACTTGTTCTTCAAAGCTCTCATGCCCTTGGGCAATTTTACCAACTTATAAGTGTGGTTCTCATGCAAAGACTTATCTCATCTTGCATGGCTTCAATCCATTGATCCTTGTGCTCATCTTCCATGGCCTCCTCATAACATTCAGGTTCTCCCCCGTCAGTGAGTAACACATACTCATTGGAGAATAACGGAGGAAGGAAACCGTTGTCTTGTGGACCTCGAAGCGGAATATTTGATTCGTCCACAACTTCATGAGCAACAGGATCATCAATAACAATATCATTGTTATTATCAACATCAACATGTTGATTTGATACATGATTCTGGGCGTCACTATGATTATCAAGCCCAACAACATCATGCACACTTGTGTGAGGAACGTCATCATGATGAATTATCCCATCAAAACTTGAAGATTCTACCTTCTCCGCTTTGTCAATATCTTCAATTGTTTGATTCTCCATGAAAATAATATCACGGCTTCTCACAAGTTTCTTTTCAATTGGATCATATAGCCTGTAACCAAATTCATCTAGGCCATATCCAATGAAGATGCATTGCCTTGTCTTGGCATCTAACTTTGACCTCTCATCTTTTGGCACATGTACAAAAGCTTTGCAACCAAATACTCTCAAATGGTCATAGAAACATCCTTTCCATACCAAACACTATTTGGTACATCACTTTGCAAAGCAACAGCAGGAATAGATTAATAACATGTGCATCGGTCATAAAACACCAACAGAAATTAGNTTGAGTGCTTCTAATGTAGCTTTAGCTTCTGCAACTGTATTGGTAGTATTCTGTATGCTTGTTTTTCGCACATTCAATATCACCCGTATCATTCCTCAAACAAGGCATACGAACTAAGACTCGAGTTTCCCCGAGAAGCTTCATCCGTATTGTTATTTCACCCACCCATTTAGTCGGAATTCCCATAAGACTTTCTTTGCCCTTATTTTAGGTATGTATTTTGTCCATTTAATCAGCATATCAGACCAATTAGCAGGACATGACATGCGAGATTTCTTTAGTCATACCAACATATATATATATATATATATATATATATATATTTCTAGTGATATTGTGAATAATTCGTGCTACTGATGTCTTCTTCCATTCATGTTTCATCCTGTTTCTCTTTCTCCATTATTCTCATATTAAAAAGCCAAGTAAAGCTCTAAAAAAAGGTCTCATATTCTTCCCGACATCATTCCCCCACCATAACATTATAACTTTCCTTAATTGAAGTATCTCAATGTTTCGACCCGCAAAAGAGCAAAACTAGAACCAGATCCTTTCAGTTGAATCAAATTATAGAAACACATGAGCTAGTGTCTCTTGTTGAGGATTTCCACAATACTAGCATTTGGATGAGCCTTCTAAACCCATCAAAATATGCAAAGAAGAAAGGGGCATAAATGTATATAACCAATCTATCCTTCTGTACAACTTATTCACATTAGTGAAGAGGTTGAATGTATTGAGGAAGTGCACATTTTTTAGACCTTAGTCGGAATGCATATGTTAGTCAACCTATGAACATGAGACATCATAGTACCACTATTCATATATACATTAAAACTAATTTTAACTATTATATATATATACACATTATAGTACCACTATTCATATATACATTAAAACTAATTTTAACTATTATATATATATATATATATAACCTCAGGCCCGCCTACGTGGCGCCATCACAAATAAAAAAAAATTATTTTATTTTTTAAAATTAAAAATAGGCCTCAAGAATCCTTTATTAGAAAGTAAAAAAGAAACAAAATAATATTATTCTGGTCCAAAAAACAAACATTCTGTCCAAAACAAAATACATAAATGAAAAAATAAGGAAAGGAAAAAAGAGTTGGTCCTGTTCAAGCTTGAGCTTCCATTGGAAGATGAAGAGGAGGTGCTTGCGTTTTGAATCGAACTCATCTGTTTATTTATGGCAAACCTTGACCATCGTTTCCAAGGGAAATTGATTGAATGCACGATCACGAGCCATTCCCACCAGCACAGGTGAGAGGACCCCACTTTCCGCATCCCTCTCCCCACGAGCAGAATACCAGAGATGTACAACACGTGGGCCTTGTCTAGGAGTGAATCAAGTCATCACCTGCTGCAACTAACTGCACCCGATCCTTGAGCCCCATTTCCCCTACCCTTGTATGACTCAAGCTACTCCATGGTTGGAGAAATCGACCTCTCTAATGAAGGTAGCAGAGGAAATAGTTCAAATGTCTCCAATGTATACATAGATATGTATCCGAATTTTGACAAATTTCACTAAAGACACTAAAATATTCTCACAAGTGTCATGAAATTAGGTACTTTGAAGACTTCTTCCACTCAGATTGATCAGATGTATACCACAAAATGAAGTTAAGTGAACAAAACTTTCTCCTCTTTCATCGTTTTGCACTACTATACTTTGATTTAATTCATCCATGACCTTCTCTGCCGGTTGAGCCCCAAAGAAGCTGATACCCTGCATAAGGAGGCCATATATTAGTTTCATCTTTGCATAAAAAGATATTGCAATTACATCCACTTATGCAATTATGCAGGTATTGCCATCACTTTTTGATATTTCTTTTTCGTCCATGTCTGTTCGTTCTTGTTCGTCTCAATTATGTTGTGTATTGACACCCATGTTTTGGATGCCTCTTGATATTTCTTTTTCATCCATGTTTGTTAATTCTTGTTCGTCTCAATTATGTTGTGTATTGAAACCACTATTTTGGATGTTTCTAATTCTAAGATTGGGAATTTGTGTTTTATCTAGGTGCAATATTGCTTTCCCTTTTGGTGGTAAATCTTGAAAATCTAAATAAGTGATATATGTTGTGCCTGCAAGAAGAAAAAACCTAGTTAGCTGAATAATCTGCAAAAATATTGCCTTCTCTAAGGATGTACTCCACTCTTGCATCAACATTAATTCTCAGATGATTGATCCTTTTCACCTCCACCCGACTACTCCAAGGAACCTCCCAAGTTCCATTCAAAATCTTTTGTAGCATTAATGAGTTAGTCTCTAACATTACTGGTAAGTAATGATGCATTATAGAGTATTCCAGTCCTCTTAGCGAAGCCATTGCCTCAGACAATAAAACTGAAGTTATTCCCAAACCAAAAGACTCAGCATGTATCAAATTTCCTGCATCATTTCTACTACAAAAGGCCCCAGCATTACGACCATCAAATCCTTTTACTGCACAATCCGAGTTACATCTGTAGAACCCTAAACTAGGCAATCTCTAGTACAACATCTTACAATCGATAAGGGGTGCATATTCGGCAATAAAAGGAATTATCAGATGCCAAGTATTAGGATTGTTTTGCAACCAAGGATACCTAAAAGTAGCTAGATGACATAAATTTCTATTGATCTCCATAACCATACCATAAAATGACATATTACCTCCATGAGAAATTATTATATTTCTCCTTTTCCAGATTTGCCAAGTTATAAATGATGGGATAACCTTGAAGATAATCCTAAGCTTTGACGAGCATTCCTTACTCCACCATTTATGTATAGTATCGTTAAGCTGCAAAAAAGGTCCCCGCACATCAGCAATACTAGCAAAAGTATTCCACAACTTCTTAGCCATAGGGCAAGTCACAAAAAAATGTTCATGAGTTTCATTTTCCGAACTATTACAACAACAACACTTAACTTCATCCACCACTTTAATATTGATAAGAACTTCTCCAATAGGTATTCTTTTTTTCCATAATCTCCAAAGAAAGAAAGAAAATTTGAAGGGAAATTCATTCACCCAAATCTTCTTGGCGATTTCTTGTTCATCATTTCCTTATCATAACACCTCCCAAGCACTTCCAACCGTAAATGTCACGCCCCGAGCTACCCCCGAGTCGCGGACACGGAATCTAGGACCACAAGTGATCCCAAGCTAACCCTTCTGGCATGATCATGAACATACTAAAGATAATAAACTGAATGCGGAAGCTAAATCATAATTTAAACTGAAAAGATGGGGATACTCATATTCTATAACTGAGATATTTGAAAACAATGAGTTTAATACAAAGGAAATATTAACTCAATACTAACCTGAAACTAACTATGTCTGAAATAAACCTCTAACTGACTAGAAATGCTGGGACAAGCCCCAGCTAAGTCTAGCAAAAACTGAAACTAAATGACTAAAAGAATGAAATGAACTCATGACTATTGTCCTCGAAGAATGAGGACTCACCACTGAATCTGCTGAACTGGAGATTAGGAATCGATCTAAGCGTGATCTGGATGCTGAGAACCTGAATCTACATCAAGAGAAGATGTAGCGCACGTATGCGTCAGTACTTGAAGGTACTGAGCATGTAGGATAGAATAAAGCTGAAATAATACATAACTGAACAAGCATAAAAACAAGTATATAATCTGAACATGATATAGATTTTGAATGCTGAGATAACTGAATGCAATGACCAATTTAGAACATGCTGAAACTGAATACTAAATATACTGATAAATGGTCAATGCAATAGATTCTGACTGAACTGTGGGATCTACTAATAACTGATAATACAACCACATGAGCTAAATGTGGAGTCCGATGTATATGCCCCATCGAGAGGACCTAATATACCCTGCCAGAGGTATAAAGGCATGCTGGCGTGATCACTAAATTGATTTTCTATAGAGGGGACTTACAACCTACTTGGCTAGTAGTTTTGGGACTAATTGGGTACGCTGAACCCTAGTCCAAATCATATGACCAGCAAGAGCTATACTAACAGGCTTAGCATTCTTCATATTGAAGCGCTCCAGTACACGTTCAATGTACTTCTTCTGGGATAAATAAATCTTCCTTTTATCTCTAAGACGAGTAATTCTCATGCCCAAAATTTGCTTGGCATGACCCAAGTCTTTCATAGAAAAAAACTTACACAACTCTTTCTTCAGCTTGTTAATCTTGGAAGTATTCTTGCCCACAATCAACATATCATCCACATACAACAGGAGGAGGATAAAATCATTGTCAGAAAATTTTTGTACAAATACGCAATGATCTGAAGAAGTCTTCTTATAGCCTTGCTCCCCCATAACATATTCAAACTTCTTGTACCACTGTCTAGGAGCTTGTTTTAGGCAATAAAGACTCTTTTTGAGTTTGCACACAAAATTTTCTTTACCTTCTACTTTGAAGCCCTCAGGTTGTTCCATATAAATCTCTTCTTCTAGGTCACCGTGAAGGAAAGCCGTATTCACATTCATCTGCTCAATCTCTAAATTAAGACTAGCAGCCAAACCTAGAACTGTGCGAATCGAGGACATTTTCACAACAGGAGAAAATATTTCGTCAAAGTCAATACCCTTCCTTTGACCAAATCCCTTAACAACCAATCTAGCTTTGTACCTGGGCTTCAAGTTGTGTTCTTCAACTTTAACTTTGAACACCCACTTGTTCTTCAAAGCTCTCATGCCCTTGGACAATTTTACCAACTTATAAGTGTGGTTCTCATGCAAAGACTTCATCTCATCTTGCATGGCTTCAATCCATTGATCCTTGTGCTCATCTTCCATGGCCTCCTCATAACATTCAGGTTCTCCCCCGTCAGTGAGTAACACATACTCATTGGATGAATAACGGGAGGAAGGAAACCGTTGTCTTGTGGACCTCCGAAGCGGAATATTT
The DNA here is from genome assembly GCA_022817965.1 of Solanum lycopersicoides. Taxonomy (NCBI): domain Eukaryota; kingdom Viridiplantae; phylum Streptophyta; class Magnoliopsida; order Solanales; family Solanaceae; genus Solanum; species Solanum lycopersicoides. The sequence continues at coordinate 6,440,303 of CM040629.1, forward strand.
GATTCGTCCACAACTTCATGAGCAACAGGATCATCAATAACAATATCATTGTTATTATCAACATCAACATGTTGATTTGATACATGATTCTGGGCGTCACTATGATTATCAAGCCCAACAACATCATGCACACTTGTGTGAGGAACGTCATCATGATGAATTATCCCATCAAAACTTGAAGATTCTACCTTCTCCGCTTTGTCAATATCTTCAATTATTTGATTCTCCATGAAAATAATATCACGGCTTCTCACAAGCTTCTTTTCAATTGGATCATATAGCCTGTAACCAAATTCATCTAGGCCATATCCAATGAAGATGCATTGCCTTGTCTTGGCATCTAACTTTGACCTCTCATCTTTCGGCACATGTACAAAAGCTTTGCAACCAAATACTCTCAAATGGTCATAGGAAACATCCTTTCCATACCAAACACTATTTGGTACATCACTTTGCAAAGCAACATCAGGAGATAGATTAATAACATGTGCAGCGGTCAATAAAACACCAACAGAAATTAGGTGCAGACGAACATCAGGAGCATGTTTCACATTGTTCAAAACTAGTTTAGTTCCAACACTAGTTTCCAAATAAATTGTACCAATACCAACCACCCTAGAAACAGTCTCATTACCCATACTCAAGGTTCCAAAATCACCAGGAGTATAGGAAGAGAAAAAATCCTTTCTTGATGTCACATGAGATGCGACACCAGTATCCACAACCCAGCTTGACTCATCACAAGCAATATTTATCATATTCGCATCAAGGACAGTAACAAGATCTTTGGTGGTAACGGTGGCTAGGCAATTTTCATTGCCATCTTCTTTAATTTCCTCTTTGTTTTTGTTCTCCCTCTTCAACTTCCTGCAGAACTTTTTCGTGTGCCCTTTCATACCACAATGATAGCACTCAATATCCTTAAGTCTGCCTCTGGATTTGCTCTTATTTTGTTCTCTATTCTGATAACCACGAGTTTTGTTTCTCCCCCTGGGGCCAGTTATCAGGACATCTGACGAAGAGGAAACTTGAGTTTTTCTTCTCATCTCTTCGTTCAAGACACTACTTTTGGCGGAATTCATAGAGATTACACCATCCGGAGCAGAATTTGACAATGACGTTCTAAATGTTTCCCAAGAGTCTGGTAGGGAACCAAGTAGAAGCAAGCCTTAAATTTCTTCATCAAATTTGATGCCCATAGAAGATAATTGGTTCATGATCCCCTGAAAATTATTCAGATGGTCTGTCATCGGAGAACCATCATGATACTTCAAACTCAACATCTGTTTTATTAAGAACATTTTGTTGTTGCCAGTCTTCCGAGCATACAAACTTTCAAGATGCTCCCATAGGGTTCGAGCATGTGTTTCCCCAGAAATATGGTTCAACACATTATCGTCGACCCATTGCCTAATGAATCCACAAACCTGTCTGTGCAACAGATTCCACTCTTCATCTGTTTTATTATCAGGCTTTACAGTGGTAAATACTGGTTTGTAAAAATTCTTAACATAAAACAGATCTTCCATTTTCCCCTTCCAAATGGCATAATTAACACCATTCAAAGTAACCATTCTACTTGTGTTGGCTTCCATTGTTTTCCCCAAAAAATATAGTTATCGCAAATCAAAGTAAATCTTTTCTGATGTGGAAGTTCAGACTGTGCTGCAACCACAGAGCATACTCAGATAAAACCTTGGCTCTGATACCAGTTTGTTGGGAAAACGCGGACAAACAGAACAATATATATGGTAAAAGTAATGGAAATAAAATGGGAAAATAACGACACCAAAATTTTTACGTGGAAACCCTTCTAAATAAGGGAAAAAACCACGGCCAAGAGGAGCAACTGATATCACTATAGTAAGAAATTTTACACTGTGTAGTCACGAATACAATACTCAAAGTGACTACTACACACTCAAAAGAAACAACACTCTTTTGGTTTCCGTCTTACTAAAATATCGCTCACACTCTATTTTTCTTCACAGACTATTTTCTTGTATAGTCTATGGAATACCTCACTTTGCTCTCAAAATGGTTTTTCTCTCTAACTTGGTGTGTTCTACAAATGAGCAAGAATGCTCTATTTATAGAAGGATAAAACCATGCCTATGTCACTAATGACATAGGTAAATATAGCAAAGTCAAAAATGGGTTGCAAATCTTACCAATTTTCCAACTACCAAGTCTTAATTTTCAACTCTTATCACTATTCCTTTATAACAATTACTTGTACCAATTGAATAGCTAAAGTTGACCAAAAAATGGGATGGATTCAACAATTATCTGTGATGCTTCTTTCCTTCACAAAACCAGACTAATTAGGAGAGATCAATCTTGGGAGCAGTCTTTCCAACCTATCATGAATTACTCTAGAGATAATTTTGTACAGAAAATTATTTAAGCTAATAGGTCTCATATCAAAAAATGATGGAATCATTTTTTTAATAGGCAATAAGACCAAATTAGTATGAGTAATATATTTGGGAAGAGTGGAACCATTAAAGAAAGCCTCCACCACATTGACAAAATCCCTTCCTACGATATCCCAACAAACTTCATAGAAGTGCCCAGTAAAACCATCGGGTCCACTAATACTGTCACTATTAAGTTCAAAAACCACCTTTTTGATGATCTCCTCCACTGTAAGACTGCATTTAACATAATATTGTTTTCATCAGTAACCAAAGTGGGAATATTCTCAATCAAGCAAAGCTCTGTCTCATTCTCAAATTAGTAAACTGATCTTGAAAGAAGGAAACAACCTCAGTTGCAACCTCTTCAGCTTCATCAATCCAGAAACCATCTCTTTTAAGGATTTTTTTGACTTGTAACCTCTTTCTTCTCCCATTCACAAGATTATGAAAAAAATCTTGTTTTCTTGTCTCCTTCAGTAAACCATTTTACACTAGATTTTTGTCTCCAGAATTCCTCTTCATAGCCTTTTATTTATTTATTTACAAAATTAGCCTTCCCCTTATATGAAAAGTTGGGTCATTTACGAAAAATTTGGATTTTTATGAAAATTTGCAACTTTAATGAAGAGTTGCGACTTTTATGAAAAGTTGTGATTGTTATGAAAGGTTGTGACCGTTCTGAAGGGTTGAAACTTCTCCAAATAGTTGTAACCTTTCTTATAAGGCACAATAAATATTTGTTGATACTATAATTTGTTATCTATGTGAATAGAGAGATCTCCTCTCATTTCAAAACAACGAAAATTTTGAACCTCTTCTTCTTATTCACAATTAAATATTTGTGTACTTTATTCATGTTGTGTGATTTGGTGTCACCATTGCTCGTGTTATATATCCTCGTATGTATTTTTACATTCATTAATATATTCGTATGTTATTAAGGATAAATGATTTCATTTTCCTTTACATTAGTAATCTTGTATGTAAGATAATATAGAGATTTAGTTTTAGAGATTGATAGGTTTTAAGTATTATTTTATATATTCCGTGAAATTGAATTCCTGCACGAAATGGAGGTCATTTTACTAATTTATTTAGCGAAAATACTTACAAGATAACAAATTGATACAAGATCACAACTAAAAATGAAATGAAGAAATAAAAATATCTTGAGGCACAGATATCTCGCGACTTTTAAGGAGATTCAAGTCCTGTGCAACAAATGTTTTCACTGGTCCAACAGTAGTCCTCTTTGATTTGTCCCCTCTAGGATACAATAACATTCACAAAGTATAACTCAACAAATCTTGACAAGAGTTGAGTCCAAAGCTCCACAAAAAATATTACCTTCCTTCAACTAATAAAAACTCTTTTTTTTTACTAACATTTTCACTCTATTTTTTGTGTGTGTGTTGTGTGTCACAAACCAAATGAAAACCACTACTATTTATAGTTGGGGATGTCTTCTTAGCAATGAATAGGAAGATAATGGGTGTTACGATCCGAGAGTATCCCCTAAATGTAACCGACGTCGTCGACCTCGAAGAGGTCTTAGACAAGCCCTTAACATTCATCATTGCAATAAAATAAAAGCAGAAAATTTAAAACTTTTCATTTGAAGTTCAACTTCACTTCATATATCAAAATAGAAAGCTAACTTGTCTCACATTGACATCTAGACATAAGAGTATGAAAATTTTCACTTAGCCCTTACATCATTACAAGTCTTATAAAATGGATACAACATAGTCCTTGAAATAGGAGAAGTGGAACAATGTCTTTCAATATAAGCAAAACAACTAAAACTAGAATCATAGTGTTTTGTCCTCGGACTTGAGGACTCACCAACTTGGGAAAACAATCCAAGCTTCTCAAGAAAATATCCTTGTATCACCTCATGGGCTCGAACCTACGTTTATATAGAAAATAGGAGAGATATGGGTTAGTACAAACTACATGTACTAATTGCGAAAACATATGCAAGTAAAACATTTGAAAACATGCACAAAGGGACTTTTTGTTATAAGCATGTTAAGTTCACTCTAAAAGCCTTTATGCACATTCCAAGAATCATATACAAGTCCATATCACAACAACAACAAGATATATTCATATTCAAGAGTAACATCATAATAGAGCCATAATCAACATTTCATATTTAGAGTCCATTTGATCAATACATCACAAGACCTTACTCACAACCCCAATCTAAGTCTACTAGTGCAGTGTGTATGTGAAGCCTCATAACCCCACATAAACCAAGTAAACTGACAAAGAGATCATAAGCATTCTTTTTTACCTCATAAATTATCATAGCAAGTATAGTCAATACCATGCATACCAATTAAGACCAACATAATGTATATCAAGTGAAAACAATATCATACATATCATATGAGACCAACATCATGCATTTCATTCATAACATATATACATAAAGAACCCACCCTATAATTTCCCTCAAGGTCCACTTGTGCAATGTATACGTAAAGTCACATACCTTTACATACACTAAGTAACACCTCTTAAGTAGTCCTTGTTAGTTTTCATCTTCTTACTTCCTTTTATTCATTTTAACATTCGGAAAACTTTGTCATAACCAACATAGATCTTGTGAGCTACATGGAATTCGGTGTCATCCCCTCACACTGAAAGGAGGGTGTCCTACTTGCCAAGGTAAGACATAAACATTCGTATAGCATCTAGGTGGATCCACTAGCTAAGGTTCCTTTGGGGCCACATAGTTAAGGAACTAAGAGGTTGTTACTAGAAACCCTCTTTATTCTAATGATCATCGTAGTTCCACCTCATGAGAACATCGGGTGAACCTTTCTTCCTTTGTGAAGGAATACCTCTCATTGTCAAGTCGGTGCTAAGCTAAATTCCCTTTTTGAAGTGTCTTTAAGTCTTTCTTAACATTAATTCATAACATATGTCTCAGGAGTTTAACCCCTCATATAAAATGTTCATAGCTCATAGGTTTTAGTATGATAAAGCCATTTCATCACAAACCCAACATCATGTGAGAACATTACTTCATAGCATAGTCATAAGATGTACATATGAATTACCTTCAACCCCTCATAATAGCACACCTATAATCATCTCACAACCATCATATTCATAGCATGATCATACATTCATAACTTCATCATTCATACTTCAATAAATCAACATTACCAAAGATAAACCAACAATACTATAATAGCATGTTTATGACCTTGAAGATCTTACGAATCGCCTCCAAGATACCCTTTCAAGATTTCATCCCAAATCAAAGATATTTATCCATCAAATCAAACATCATCATCATAAAATGGTCAATTATACAAAGACATACTCAATTACATCACCTCTAATCATTAGTCAACATAATTCAAGAGTTAGGGTTAGGAGAAGAGGGTCATTCATGAGTCTTTAAGGAATTAGGTCAAAAACCTACGATAATACATCAAAGCATTCATAATAATTCATAATCCATAATTATTAATCAAATATAGACCAAATAAGTTAATTTTAATGGTGACCCACGAATTTGAGTGAATTTTAGAAAGTTGGAACAACATTGAAAATCAATTTGAAGGAACCTCTTAGGGAAAGGAGTCCCAAAGAGTGAAGAGTTCCCATACCTTGTTAATCCTTAAGGATTTATGGATACAAGTCTTTTTCTTGAACCCTACTTGAATCCTTGACCTTCTTCTTCAATGAAGTCTTTGTATAGTGAGAGAACCTAAAGAGAAGTGGGAGTTTTTGGGATTTTGGAGTTATATGGTGTAAGACTTGTTTTATGATTTAAAAACATTTTAATATACATAAACTAACAAATTATAACCACCCCTTCACTTAAATGGACAAGGGTGGAATTTACTAAACCACCCTTGGCTTGGCCGTGTCTTGCACCAGTTTGCAAACACCAAACCACACCCATCATTGATGGACCGTCAACCCATTGACGCCCCGTCCTGGATGTCCGTGGTTTGTGTCAGAGACTGGCCAAGTGAAGCCAAGCTCAAAGATTCTAAGTGTTGGACTATGGAGTCCATTGGCTTCCCGTCAATTCATTGATGGTCCGTCAATGGGGCTCGTTAATATGTGCTGTCTTTTGATTGCTTTTGGGTCAATCGTTTGGGTCCTCCCTAAGGACCCTTAGGGTGGTCCTTGGGGAGTCGTACCCGAACGTTTTGACCCTAAACACGTAGTAACATATATTCCAAGTATTATTGCAAGATTTATCCCTTATATGACTATTCAACCCCCCTACAAGACCTAACGACACACTAGATCATTTTCACTAGTCTTCGGACGTCATGGTCGTTTCTTGACGCTTATGCAACACTTACAAACTGAGTTAGTTATGTTAGGTTGGTCTTGAAATATTGTTTTAACCCTTTTTAATTTATTAGACTCCATTTAAAGCTCTAGATTAAGTCATTGAATTTCCGGAATGTTACAATGGGGGTAGTAAATAGTTAAGATAAATGACATAGAGGTTACATATGTTACATAGGTTACAAAGAATAATGACGGAATAAAGAGAGAGATAATGGAGATAGAATATGGAGAAATAATGATCATAGTTGACCATTACTCATTCTGCCAAGAAACCCAACGGACAAGTACCATTACACATTCTCTATACGTGTGACACATGATAATAAAGATGGCACCAACTGTCATCAACTGCCAAATAGTAATAACACGAATAATGTGTTATTAGGCAGAAATCAAATGACATTTGCATAATATAATAATATTGAAAAGTATAATAATATTAAAAAACCAAACAATCCCTCGCTTATTTTAACTATTAGACAAGAGAGTATATCAGCCGAAGGAAGAATACTATGCATAATGAAGGTGTTCTCTACATTGAACCACCACTTAGTGAAACATTAACTTTTACTTTAGAGTCGTAGTGGTCATATACTTGAACTATGACTGCTTAAGGAAAATAAAATATCATTGTCCACACATAATAATCAAGTTGTTGGTCATGTGTTGTCCCGGTTTCATGAGTGCATTTGAGAATAAGCTCAATTCTCATAGGAAACAACCTACTTCCACACTCACATAGGTGAAATCTGTCGAGATTGCTCTTGTAAGTTTAACACTCCACCCATATAGGCTACGAATATACATTAAGAGTTTTATCAACTCAACCTTCACAAACTACAGGAAACAATGCACCCACATCATAGGGAGTGAATAAAAAGAGAGTGCATTTTTCCAACAAGTCATCATATCATTAGTTTTAACCTGTGAACCTAGTTATATCATCTCTAGTCCCACATTGAGTTTCCTCATATATGACTCAAGGATTTATAGGCTTCAATCTCATCCCCTCGCTGTGCTTCGAACCTTTTCTCTCGTTAAGGCCTTGGTAAGAGGATTTGCAAAATTATCAGAAGATTTGACATAATCAACATTAATGGTACTATTTGTCAAATACGATCTTACATTATTGTATTTCCTCCTTATAGGTTTGGTTTACCGTTGTAATAGCAATTTTGAACTCTACCAATCGCAGTGGGGCTATCACAATAAATTAAAATAGGAGGAATTGATTTTTTTCAAAATAAGGTATTTGAAATAATAAATATCTTAACCAATTTGCTTCCTTACTAGCTGAAGCTAAAACAATTAGTTCAACCTCCATGGTAGAGTTAACAATTATAGTTTGCTTTTTTTATCTCCAACAAACAACACCACCACCTAAAGTAAAGACATACCAGTGGTAGAACATGAATCGCCTGATAAAGTGTTCCAATCTGCATTACAAAAGCCTTCAGGTACAATAAGATATTTTTAAAAAACAAACCATAATTTTTTGTTCCAGTTAAATATCTCATAACTCTTGTTATAGCATGTCAGTATTCATTATCTAGCTTGTTTGTAAACCTACCAAGTACTTCTACTACATATGCAATATCAGACCTAGTGCAATCAGTCACATATTTCAAACTTCCGATTATGCTAGCATATTCCTTTTGATTTATTACATCATTTAACTTCCGATTATGCTAGCATATTCCTTTTGATTTATTACATCATTTTCACTTTCAACAGGAAATAAGTGAACACTTGAATCAAAAGGAGTAGCAACATGCTTGCAATCATGAAAGTTATACTTTTTTAAAATTTTCTCAACATAATGTGACTGGTCAAGAAAAATTCCATCACATGTTCTTGTTTTTTTATTTAAAAATTAAAATTTGTCACACAAAGATCTTTCATATATATATATTTTTTAAAATTAATTTTAACTTATAGTCAATTTTATTAATGTCTTAAAAGGTCAAATGAACGGCCCAAACCCATTAGATAATTCCAAAATGACCCTATACAATAGAATTTCCTAATATGATTTTTAGGCTCTTTTCATTTCTTCATCTTCCCCCTTTGCCTCTTCCTGTTCACCGCCTGAAAATGTTCTCTGAAGTGTTCTTCCACTGTAAGTTTTGGACTCTCCTTATGAGCTTCCAACAGGTTTGCCCCTGTTCTGATTATCACTCTCCTCTTAAGCTGAGCTTTTCTTACTTGCAGGTGTCCTCTCTGTCGTGAATGTCGAAGTAGATAAAAAGTGTGAGTCGTGTATTACAGCTTTGCGAATCTTTCCTTGTTGAAACATAGGAGCAATCCGCTTTGCTCGCGCGCTTCTTCGCCTTGATTGTTCAATTGGATGCTTGTTTGAAAATCAGATATGTCTCCTTGACTCTCAACTTTTGTTGGTTTGTGTGTCGCTTTTTTATGACTGTAGAACCCTATGACTTCAATATTGTAATTAAGCATGCTGATTGTTGTTTTTGATGTATATTCTTCTTGTTCTGATTCTCAATGATGAGACGATATTTATCAATGTTAAGAAGCTTTCTTCCTAGACTTGGCAATTGATGGAAGATATGAAAGAACTTCTTATGCTCTGAATTTACTGCTGTATTTGCTATGAAATCCGCTAATCGATTCTCTTCTCTAAAAACATGCCAAACTTGTACTGTTATTTGCTGCATTATTTTTTGTATGTCTTCCACCTTCTCAACGATTTCCCATGAACTTCTCCAGCTCCCATTCAATATCTTTTTTAAGGGTAGTGAGTCTGTTTCCAGTCTCACTTTCGTTAAACCATTTTCCAGACAAAAATGTAAAGCCTTCCACGCAGCTATAACCTCTGCGTCCATGTTAGTGGTCTCACCTATGCTATTAGCCTCTGCATATATAATATCTCCATTCCCATCCCTTATACAGTACCCATATGAGCTCATCCCTGGATTTCCTTTGCTAGCCCCATCAGTGTTGCAAGTCACCCATCCTTCTCTTGGTTTCTTCCAGCTGACCACTTGATAATATAATTCAGCCTTGTAGCTCTGTAAAGTGTCCACTATTTGTGGCCAGTGATATGTCAATCCTTTTATCCATGGAAATTTTGTCCTTACTAACTGATATATTATCAATTGGCATTGATAATACATATTGTTGTAAGCGATTTCCTTTCCATGTCTATTAGAATTTCTCCGTTTCCACAATTGCCACATAATGACTGCTGGTACGGCTTTCAGAATTTGATTTAACTTATTTGACGCCTGGTAATTCCACCATTTAAAAATAACCTGCTGCAAATTTAGCACATTGATAGTTATACCTGCACTTGAAGCAAATTGTTTCCATAGCTTTTGGGCTATGGGAGCTGTTAGTAAAAGATGTGACATTGTTTCCATTTTCCCTTTTATGCAACAATAACATTTTGACACCACAGGAATTTGCATCCTCTTAAGATTATCGTTGTAGCAATCTTCCTCCTCCATAGCCTCCAAAGAAAAAAACTGATCTTAATTGGCAATCCTTTCATCCACATATATCTTCACCAATTCTCTTCTTCCCGTCTACCTCTAACTCTATGATATGCTGATTTCACAGTAAAAATACCAATTGTGTTACCAGTCCACCAAGCTGTATCAATGCATGTCTCCGATGTCTTAGGATTGATGTTTTCAACTATGTGCTCCATCATCTCCTCTGATATAGTAGCTCTTAATTTTGTCACATCCCACACTCCGTTTAAGATGAATTCTTTCACCTCGATTTCCTCCTCTTGCGCCCAATATCCTTCTGTGTAATATAGTGCTCCTTACTTAGTTCAGTTATCGAACCAAAAGCTTGAATTCCCAGCTTTTAATTGCCACCAAATGTTATGCTCCACTTCCTCCCTTTCCTTTATCATTTTCCTCCATACTTGTGAAGCACCCACACTTGTGACAGTCACAGGATGCAATTTTTTACAATATTTATTCCACATGTACTTTGCCCATAGTGATGTTGTGGAAACTCTAAAATTCCACCAAAGTTTTGCAAATAGAGTTTTGTTTACATCATGTAATGATCTGAAACCAAGTCCACCCTCTACCTTAGGATAACATAACTCTCCCCATGCTACCCAATGTTTTCCTTTGATTCCTCCCAAGTTTCCCCAAAAAAACTTAGCACAAACTTGGTGAATTTGTTCCAACACTTTTCTGGGTGGGTTTATAGCTGACAACATATACACCGGCATAGATTGTAGCACATTATTAATGAGTATCCATTTCCCACCAAAAGTTAGAAATCTATTATGCCATGTAAAGATTCTTTTGGCAATTTTCTGCACCATCTCCATATAGTAACTTGATTTCCTCCTTCCATAAAAAACTGGACATCCTAGATAGGTAACAGGAAAATTACCTTGACGTATTCCTGTCAACCTTCTCATTCTAATAGCTACTATCAAAGGAGTATTGTCATGCAAATAGAAGAAACTTTTTGATTTATTGATCTTTTGTCCCGACACCAGTTCATACTCTTTAAGAATCCTTATCATTTTGATTATTGACCCTCTATCTCCTGATCCAAAAAGAATTGTGTCATCCGCATATGAGAGGTGATTTATCTCCGGACTCCATTTCGGAAGTCCATATCCCTTCATAGAAATATCTCTATGCAAACTATTTAAACCTCTAGATAATACCACCGCTGCTATAATGAATAATGTTGGTGATAAAGGATCACGCTGTTTCAATCCTCTTGAAGATTGGAAAAAAATCATGAGAGATGCCATTTACTATTACTGAATACCAATTGTTAGATATTATCCTCCACACCATATCAATAATCTCCTCTGCAAAACCAAATTTTCTCAACACTTTTGTAAGAAAAATCCAAGAGACTCGATCATACGCCTTGGCCATATCTAGTTTTACCACCACATTTACATCTTTGCTCCTCATGTTAATATCTCTTATTATTTCTTGTGCCAATAATATATTCTCTGCAATGCTTCTTCCTTTAACAAAACCTGACTGATTTTGAGAAATAATATTTGGTAGAACCAATGTTAATCTCTCATGCAACATCCTGGAAATTATCTTATTCATAAAAGTACAGAGATCTTTCATATCAAAATGACTTCTAAGAATATTTTTAGCTTCATCAATAACATTCATGTTAGAGCCAAAGATAAATAAGTCATCAACATATAGGCAAATAATCACATGTGAATTATTCCAAGACTTATACTATAGACATTTATCACACTCATTTGTTTTAAAACCATTTTTAATCATACACGAATCAAATTTCTCATGTCATTGCTTTGGTGCCTGTTCCAAGCCATATAGGGATTTAGTAAGCTTGCACACTTTGCTTTATTGTCAATGACTCAGGTTGTTCCATATAAATTTCCTCATTTAGGTATCCATTTTTTAAAAAAGTTTTTACATCCATTTGATGAATTTGCAAATCAAAAATTGCAGTCATATCAATTAAATGTTTTATGGATATAATTCTTGTTACCGGAGAAAAAGTATAAAAAATTATAGGACTTTTAGTTATCTAGAACCTTTTGCAACTAATCTAGGCTTTTATTTATCAATAGAATCATCCCGTTTCAAATTTTTCCTTAAGACCTATTTGCAACCAATTGTTTTATAACTCGGTGGTAAATCAACTAGTTTCCAATTTCTATTAGGAATTAGTGATTCAGTTTCATCATTTACAACCTCTTTCCAAAAAGTAGAATCATGAGAAGATAATGTTTCTTTCAAAGTGAGAGAGTTATCTCCAACATTAAACACATAAAAATCAAGATCAAAATCTTTTCCTACTCTAGCTCTTTTACTTCTTCTTAACTCAAAATCATTAACTTCTTTATTTTTCAAAGTTGAAGTACAAGAACTAGGTAGTGACAAAACATTTTTTTCAATCCTTTGACCCCCACTATTTTTAGAATCAAAAGGAAATTTATTTTCATGAAAAAATAGTATCATCGGATTCTATTACAATATTATCTTTGAGATTATAAAATCTATAGGCGGTATTATTTGAAGCATAACCAAGAAAAACACAAGTAGTAACTTTCTTACCCAACTTTGTATTCTTGAGATCATTAGCCTCACAAAGGCTAGATAATCTCAAACTCTTAGATATCCAAACTTGGCTTATAACTTTTGTACAATTCAAAATGTGTCAATTTAGACTTTTTATGAGGCACACGATTCAACACATAACAAGCAGATAAAATAACTTTAGTTTCATGAATTATTCCCAATGATCTAACAAAAGAATTAAACACATTTGACTCATATTCACGACCTCTGTCACTTCTAATTCTTTTTATATTTCTTCCAAACTTATTTTCAACCTCATGAAGATAAGTTTTAAAATTCTAAGAAGCATCACTTTTATTTTTCATCAAGTAAACATATGTAAACTTAAAAAAATCATCAATGAAAATGATAAGATATCTATTACCTCCACGAGTTAAAATTTCTATAAGTTCACAAATATCAGTTGAACTAATTCTAACAAATCAATTTTTCTTTCAACTTGAAAATGAAGTGATTTTGGCTTTACTATAAGCCTCACACTTTTTAAAATTCTTTTTAACAAAAGTAAAAACTTTATTTATTTCAACATTCAGTTTGAACATCCATCACATGTATACACCTTTCCCACAAAAATACCCTTCTTCACTATAACATATTGATCAGATTCAATAATCTATTTAAAGCCTGCTTTATTAAGAAGAAAAGTAAACATCAAATTTTTTCTAATAAGAGAAGTATAAATTACATCTTTCAAAGTTAATACCCTTTCAGTAGTAAAACACAATTTGACATATTCCTTTTCGAGCACTTGAGTAATGTGAGCATGACCAAACATGATGGTTTTGGGCTCTTCAAAATAAGTATATTTTTTTAAAGTAGTCCTTATCATAACAGACATGACGATTTGCACCAGAATCATCCCACCTATAATAACATTCTCAACCATGTTTATATCGGTAATCACCATCATAAAAGGTTCTTCGGTAACGTTTGCCTAGGGTTAGGACCACGTTTTTAGAATATACAAAATTGAGCAATATTCCCACTCTTGTCACAAACAAAGCATGATCTTTTTTCTTGAACTTGTTGATTATGTGCTTGGTTATTTTCACTGGTATTTTTCTTGGGACGTCTACCATTATTTTTCTTGATTTTTTTCTTCTTAGGCTTCAAAGAAGTATTTTTATGAGTTTCAGGAGTAACACTATTTGAAGTAATTAAATTTACCTTTGGTGTGATGTTGCTTTCTTTTGCTTTTAAAAATGCATCTTGGCCCCTTGCCTCTTCTTCCATGCGTATTTTATAATCAAGGTGTCAAGGGAGGTTTCCTTTGTTTGTGACACATAGTTTTTTGAAATTTCTTCCAAGAAAGTGGAAGTTTATCTACTATACCACAAACAATAAGGTTATCTACAATTTTTACCTCCTCGAACCTAAGCTCTCCAACCATTATTATAAAGTCTTGAGCTTGGTCTATCACTGATTTGTTGTCCACCATTTGGAAATGAAAAAATCTACTAGCCGCATATTTTTTTCGCTTCAGCCTCTTCTGTATCATACTTACACTGCAATGTTTTCCAAATTTTCCTTGCACTAGAGTAAGTTCTATCATAATAATCATAAAAATTATCAAAATAGATAATTAAGAATATAATACCAACACTTATAGGAATCTTCATCGTACTTTTCCACTTTCTCTAGATGTGAAATAGTTCATCATCATTCATAAAGGTGATATCTACTTTATTAGGATTCTTCTTTTGTAACGCATAAGAACATTCATAAAGGTATATCTACTTTATTAGGATTCTTCTTAGTAACACATAATAAACATTGAGAAGACTTAAGTAGAAAAGTACTTTACCCTTCTATTTTTTGAAATGGTTACCATTGAACCGAAATGACTTGTTAAAGTCTCCCATCTTGACATCCACGATTTTTCCAATTGTAGCCATCATAAATATCCTTTCAATATGGCTACAATTGAAAAAAATCGCGGATGTCAAGATAGGAGACCTTAACAAGCCATTTCGGTTCAATGGTAACCATTTTAAGAGATGGAAGGGTAAAATACTTTTTAACTTAAGTCTTCTCAATGTTTCTTATGTGTTAACTGAGAAGAATCTTAATAAAGTAGACATCACCTCTACGAATGATGATGAAACTATTTCTCATATAAAGAAAGTGGAAAAGTACGATGGGATTCCTATAAGTGTCGATATTATATTCTTAATTATCTCTCTGATAACTTTATGATTATTATGATAGAACACTCTAGTTCAAAGAAAATTTGGAAAATATTGCATAGTAAGTATGATACCGAAGAGTCGGGGGCGAAAAAATATGCGGCTAATAGATTTTCTCGTTTGCAAATGGCGGACAATAAATCAATGGTAGATCAAGCTTAAGACTTTATCATGATTGTTGAAGAGCTTAGGTCCGAAGAGGTTAAAATTGGGGATAACCTTATTGTTTGTTGCATAGTAGATAAATTTCCACCTTCTTGGAAGGAATTTCAAAAAACTATGCGCCACAAACAAAAGAAAACCTCTCTTGAAACCTTAGTAATGAAAATCCGCATGAAAAAATAAGCAAGGGCCAAGTTGCAGTTTTACAAACATAAGAGAACAATATCACAACGAAGATAAATTTAATTACTTCAAATAATACTACTCCTGAAAATCACAAAAATACTTCTTTGAAGCCTAAGAAGAAAAAATTCAAGAAAATTAATGGTGAAAATAACCAAGTACAAAATCAACAAGTTCAAGAAAAAGGAGCTTTGTTTGTGGCAAGAGTGGCATATTGCTCAATTTCGCAGAACGTTACCAAAAAATCTTTTGTGGCGGTGATTAGCGACATAAACACGGTTGAGAATATTGATGAATGGTAGGCCGATCATGGTGCAAACCAAGCTGTCTGTTATGCCAAAAACTAGTTTAAAAATATACTCATTTTGAGGAGCCCAAAACCATCATGTTTGGTGATTCTCAAACTACTCAACTGCTTGAAAAGGGAGATGTCGAATTGTGTTTTACTTTTGGAAGGGTATTAACTTTGAAAGATGTTCTTTATAAACCTTCTATGAGGAAAAATTTGATGTCTAATTTTCTTCTTAATAAATCAGACTTATTATTGAATCTGATCAATATGTAATAGTGAAGAAGGGTATTTATGTGGATAAGGGGTATGCATGTGATGGGTTGTCAAATTGAATGTTGAAATGACTAAAATTTCTACTTCTTTTTATATGTTTTATTTTATCAATTTTTGGCATGCTCGTTTGTGTCATATTAATGATCGTTATGTTGGAATCGTGAGTAGTTTAAGATTGATCCCAATGATTAAAAAGAATTTTGAAAAGTTGTGAGGCTTGTAGTAAACTACTCCTCCTTACTCTCCTTCATCTAATGGAGTAGCGGAAAGGAAAAATAAAACTTTGGTTGAATTGACTAATGTCATGCTTATTGAGTCACGTGGACCTTTAAATTTTTAGGGTGAAGTTATTTTAACCGCTTGTTATGTGATGAATCGTGTGCCTCATAAAAAGTTTAAATTGACACATTTTGAATTGTGGAAAGGTTACAAGCCAAGTTTGAGATATCTTAGAATTTGGGGTTGTCTAGCCTTTGTGAGGTTAATGGATCCCAAGATTACAAAGTTGGGTTAGAAAGTTACTACTTATGTTTTTCTTGGTTATGCTTCAAATAGTACCGCCTATAGATTTTATAATCTCAAAGATACTATTGTAATAGAATCCGGTGATACTATTTTTTCATGAAAATAAATTTCCTTTTGATTCTAAAAATAGTGGGCGTCAAAGGATTGAAAAAAATATTTTGTCACTACCTAGTTCTTGTACTTCAACTTTGAAAAATAAAGAAGTTAATGATTTTGAGTTAAGAAGAAGTAAAAGAGCTAGAGTAGAAAAATATTTTGGTTATGAGTTTTATGAGTTTAATGTTGGAGATAACCCTCTCACTTTGAAAGAAACATTATCTTCACATAATTCTATTTTTTTTAAGAGGTTGTAAATGATGAAATTGAATCACTAATTTCTAATAGAACTTGGAAACTAGTTGATTTACCAACGGGTTGTAAAACAATTGGTTGCAAATGGGTCTTTAAGGAAAAAGTTGAAATGAGATGATTTTATTGATAAATAAAAGGCTAGACTAGTTGCAAAAGTTTCTAAACAACTAGAACACCTAGAACTTTTTGATATTTTTTCTCCGGTAACAAGAATTACATCCATAAGACTTTTAATTGCTATGGCTGCAATTTTTTATTTCCAAATTCATCAAATGGATGTAAATTATTTTATAAATGGTGACCTAAATGAGGAAATTTATATGGAACAACCTGAGTCATTTGTTGAATCAGGCCAAGAAAGCAAATTATGTAAACTTACTAAATCCCTATATGACTTGAAACAGACACCAAAACAATGACATGAAAAGTTTGATTCCTGCATGATTGAAAATGATTTTAAAACAAATGAGTGTGATATGTGCAAATATCATAAGTCTTGGAATAATTCACATGTGACTTTTTCCTATATGTTGATGATTTATTGATCTTTGGCTCTAACATGAATGTTATTGATGAAACTAAAAATATTCTTATAAGCCATTTTGATATGAAAGATCTTGGTGAGACGACTTTATTCTTGGAATAAAAATAACAAGGACATGTGATGTAATTTTCCCTGACCGGTCACATTATGCAGAGAAGTTTTTAAAAAAAATATAACTTTATTGATTACAAGCGTGTTGCTACTCCTTTTGATTCAAGTGTTCACTTATTTCCTATTGAGAGTGAAAATGATGTGATAAATTAAAAGAAATATGCTAGCATAATCAGAAGTTTGAGAAGTTTGAGATATGTGACTGATTGTACTAGGCCTGATATTGCATATGCAGTAGGAGTACTTGACAAGTTTACAAGCAAGACATGTAACGAACATCAGCATGCTATAACAAGAGTTATGAGATATTTAATTGAAATAAAATATTATGGTTTGTTCTATAAAAAGTATCCTGTTGTACTTGAAAGCTTTTGTGATGCAAATTGAAACACTTTATCAGGTGATTCCTGTTCTACCACTGATTTTGTCTTTACTTAAGGTGGTGGTGCTGTTTATTGGAGATTAAAAAAGTAAATTATAATTGCTAACTCTACCATGAAGGTTGAACTAATTGCTTGAGCTTCAGCTAGTGAGAAAGTGAATTGGTTAAGAGATTTATTATTTCAAATTTCTTATTTTGAACAACCAATTCTATCTATTTTAATTCATTGTGATAGCACCGCTGCAATTAGTATAGGTCAAAATCGTTATTACAACGGTAAATTCAGACCTAAGAGGAACACAATAATGTAAGATCGTATTTGACAAATGGTACCATTAATGTTAATTATGTCAAATCTTGTAATAATCTTATAGATCTTCTTACTAAGGCCTTAACGAGAGAAATTTTCTGGAGCACATCGAAGGGGAAGGGAATGAAGCTTATAAATTCTTAAGTCATATATGAGAAAATCCAACCTTGGGACTAGAGTTCATATAACCAGGTTGAAAAAGAAAAACTAATCATATGATGACTTGTTGTGAAAAATGCACTATTTTTTTTTATTTCCCTCCCTATGATATGAGTGCATTGTTTCTTGTAATGATTTGTGAATGTCGAGTTTATAAAAACTCTTAATGAAAATCTGTAGCCCGTATGAGTGGAGTGTTAAACTTACAGGATCACTCTCGACAGATTTCACCTATGTGATGTGTGGAAGTAGGTCGCTTCCTATGAGAATTAGACTTATGCTCAAACACACTCATGAAATGGGGATAGCACGTGGCCATAACGTGTTGACTTTAAAGCTCATGTCAACACCTTGATTATTATGTGTGGACAATGATATTTTGTTTTCCTTAAGCAGTCATAGTTCAAGTTTGAGACCACTACGACTCTGAAGTAAAAATTGTTGTTTCACTACGTGGAGGTTCAATGCAGATCACACTTTCATTATACATAGTATTCTTCTTCACCTGATATACTCTCTTGTCTAATATTAAAATGAGTGGGGGATTGTTAGTGTGTGAATAATTTAATATTATAAAAATCCATAAATAGAATTACCACATTAACAATTTGTTTATTTAGACTGTTCAAGACATTACTACATCTATTAATTCAATATGCATGTTGGAAGAAAATGTAATGTCCTAATTACTCATTTTCTTCTGGTTCATTACTTTGCACATTGACGTGTGCTAACAATTTGTCCATTGAAGAATGCATCAATTGTAGTTGAACATTGGTGCTTGGTGGTATTGGCTGTCATTTCATTATCTCACTCTTTAGTCCTCTATTACACCTTGTAATCTATGTAACTCTTAAGGCCATTTATCTTCACTATTTATCACCATTATCATCCTATTTATTTCTAGGAAGACTTCTTCTATTATAAATAGTGATGATATTCATTTGGTTTGGAATATATACAACATACAAGAAAAATATAGAGTGAAAGAGTTAGTCAAAAAGAGAGTTCTTATTAGTTGAAGGGAGATGTTTTTTTTTTGTGGAGTTTTGGACTCAACTCTTGTCCAGAGTTGTTGAGTTATACCTTGTGAAGACTGTTGTATCATGGAGGGGACAAGTCAAAAGAGGACTACTACTGGCAGGGGTGACTCGATAGTGTTAAAAAAAAAGACAAGTGTGTTATGCCTCCAAATTTAAGGGGCCTCATTTTAATGAATAATACATTATAAGTTATTATTTTTAACAAATATTGAATACTATTTGTAGAAAAAGTAAACTTTTTATGAAAAATGAAGGAATTATTATAAGAAATTTGGCATATTTGGAGTACTGTATCTCATGAAAAATAATTCAAAATAAGAAAGGTTATATTATCAATTGAAAACTAGAAAGAAATCAATCATATAAAAATATTAACAATTCAAGTTTAAGCCCCCGTTTAATTTTTGCTTTAGGCCACTAATATACTTGAGCCGCTCCTGACTACTGGGCCGATGAAAACATTTACAAGAATGAGCTTGAATCTCCTTAAAGAGAGCGAGATATCCGCACCTCAGTCTAAAGAGATTTATTTCTTCATTTTATTTTCAATTGTAATCTTAATTTTTTGTTATCTCGTAAGATTTTCACTAACATATAATAACACAACTAGAGCCGTCAATATGTGTTAGGCCCATTGGACCGGCCTGGCCTAACCCGGAATTTAATAGGGTTGGGCTAATATTTTTGAAGCCCATTTAAGAAAAGGGCTTTTTAGCTCGGCCTGAATAAGCCTGACGATTTGAGGGGCTTGAGAAATACCGATAGGGCCGGCCCGTGGGCCAATAAAATTTAATTAAAAAATATAATATAATATTAAAATTTAAAATTAAAGAGAGTTCAAACTCAAAACAATTAGGTTAATATTTCTTTTTAAATATTTATACTCTTACTTGAAAAAAAACTTAATAATTTTTTTTTTGTTTTTTGAAAATGGTAACTTAACTTAATAAATATTTTATAAAGACAATTTTATTTGTGAATTTGATTATCAAATAGTAACATTAACATAATGTAATATTGTTTTTTCGATATTTATGATAATATTTTTAAATTACAATTTATTATTTAAATTAATAATTATATAAAAAATATAATTTTTTAAAAAGTGGAGTTGCCCAGCAAGCTTGTAGCCCACGTACTTGTGATTTGGGCCGACCATTTTTTGGCCCATACAATAAATGGACTAGCCCGGCCTGACCAATAAAATATTAAAACCTGTATGAGTTAGTTCGAATGGGATGAATTAGCCCATATTGACAACTCTAAATACAACATTCGAAGTGTAAGTTAGATGAACCCCTAAAATTTCTAGCTTCAGTATAAGAATAAAAAAAATATATGACAAAAGTCAAAAACTAAATATAACCTATAAAACATGGATAAATATGATCTTTTTCCAAAAAAAAATTAAAAATAAATGAAAAGAGGATAAGCAAAGCTAAACCGCTCATTTTCAGTCAAAAGAGAGAACACCCAAATGCAAATTTTAGCGCCAAGAAAGCAATGCTCTCTTTTGCTCTGGTCCATCTTCATCCTTCTTCTTCACCAAAACCACAGTTCCATTTTCCCCACCAAAATCAAATTCCCCCAATTCAATCACTCAACTTTTCGCCATTTACTGTAATACCCACAAAATTGCTGAGTAAACCCTCCTTCTCCCGCTTATTATCTTCGGTATCGTCGTCTTCTTTGGTTGCTGATGACTTTCAAGTGGAATTGGGTCGGTTATCGTCTTTGTTGCCCGAGCAAATGCGGCGAGGAGTTAGCGAACACCCGGAGTTTTCCAATTTAATTGAGGTGGTTATGGACTTGGGTCGTAAGCCACTTGCTCGCTTCCCTTCTGGAGATTTCATCTTGTCCGATCAACCGATTACTTTGGATGATCTTCAACAAGCTACCTCTCAGGTTAGAATTGATTAAATACAGCACCCATTTCAGCTTGAGATATATACATGAGCAGAAAGTAGGGTATAGAAGGGGATTCGAAACCCTTAATTGAAAAATTACACACTATATGTATATATATAAGATTATAGTAAATGTTGATTTTTTTTAGTAAGAATTCTGACTCTACCACTTAGTCTGCTTACATTGTTATAGAATATGTTGAAGGAACTTAAAGTGAATTTTTTTACTCTACCACTAACTATATACATAGTTATAGAATAGGCATAATACATAAACATATCCTTAACTTGGCTTCATCGAGCAAGTATGAGTTTTAACTTTGGGTGTACAACTAGACTCTTAAACTTGTATAGATTGAACAAATAGATACATTTGTTCTAAATGACGTCCTACGTGGCAATTTTGTATCCTATGTGGCGTCCGATTTGTATTATGCCACGTAGGACGTATGTGTCTACTTGTTCAATTCTATACACGTTTAAAACCAAGTTAAAGAGCGGAATTATGTATTATGCCTATAGGATATGTTGAATGATCTTCTGGAAGTTCTGACTCTACCACTAACTATATACAAGGTTATAATAAATGTTGAATTCCTTTAGTGAAAATTCTAGGTTCCCCAATTACTATATACGTGGTTATAATATATGTTGAATCTGTTTAGTGAAATTTCATGCTCTACCAATTATTATATACAAGGTTATAGAATGTCCAATTCATTTAGTGAAAATTCTGACTCTATCACTACTTACTATATGCAAGGTTATAGTTATAGTAAGTGTTCAATGCGCTTAATGAAAATTCTGGGTCCACCACTTACTATATACAAGGTTATGATAGATGTGGAATATTCTTATTGAAAAATTTGGCTCCAACATTTCCTATGTAATACTCACTCTGTCTCAATTTATGTGATGCACTTTTAACTGGAAGTTTAAGGAAGAAAGAAAGACAAGACTTTTGAATTGTGGTAAATAACAAACTATAGATATTTGTATGACTATATATATATATTGCTAGGTTGTTTCTAATTATAGATAGGTAATTCTTTTTGGACGGACTTCAAGAAAAAATGCATCACATAAATTGGGGAAGAGAAAGTAGAACGATTTGAAAAATAACATATACTTGTGCTAAGTTTCTATCCAGAGAAATTGTGGGTGTGCTGATACTTGATACTTACCATCCATGAATTCAAATCCTAGATTACTTCTACCTCTAGGAATAATTTGAACGGAAGTTGCAGTGATAGCTTCAATTGAATTAGGAAGGCTTTGATTTTGATCAGGGTCGGCCTCGGCCAACTCTTTTACACACGCACACTTAACGTTGATTGAGTGGAAATATTGAGGTTGTGCTCGATTGATTAATTAGTTTCTTTTTTGCGGTTGGTGTTTCAGTGATATGCTCAAAGACACTAGTGATTTAGTTT
The DNA here is from genome assembly GCA_022817965.1 of Solanum lycopersicoides. Lineage (NCBI taxonomy): Eukaryota > Viridiplantae > Streptophyta > Magnoliopsida > Solanales > Solanaceae > Solanum > Solanum lycopersicoides. The sequence continues at coordinate 6,462,996 of CM040629.1, forward strand.
CAGACTGAATAGTAACTATGACCCTGGAAATACACTAACATAGTCGTTGATAACAACTTACCTGGGTCCAAAGCGAAAAGTTAGTACTAGTAACAGTTTAGTTAGTACTGTATTTAATGGTTATTCATATTACAGGTTGGTGACTTTGCAGTTGACAATAGAGCTGGCATTAGCAGAACTTTACACCGAATTAGTGCTATTAGAAACCGGAAAGGTGCAATTATTGGTTTAACTTGTCGAGTTGGTCGTGCAATATCTGGAAGTGCAAACTCATTGCGAGATCTAGTTAAAGATGGAGCTTCTTTGTTGCTAATTGGTCCTCCTGGAGTAGGAAAAACAACTATTATCAGGTTGGTTGTTACATATACTCTCATGTCATGCCCTCTGATCTTTGATGTGCAATGTCATGAACTTGAGGAACATTTCTGCTGTTTTGACCCTGAATCTCCTTCTCATTTTAAAGTTAATCGGTGCCATTACATTTCTGGTTGTCACATTAAAAAGATAGTATTTTTCTTTGAGAAAAGTCATAAAGTGATAAAGTGACACCTGAAGTTGTCCCGAATTTTCAAGAAGACACCTTAAGTATGTGGTCCTCCTATAACCCCGCAAAAGTATTAAGTACCTTTGTTAATAGACAGTTTGACCTGTTTCTTCCCTATGTTTGTTTTCACGTAGCTGACGCGTGTGAATGAGAAACTTTGCTTCCAAAAATGAATTAAAAACCTCCACTTGTCAGTTCTTTTTCTATTATTTAATTATTTCCTCTTTAATACATCATTTTCCCCAATTTTTCCGAAAGAGCGTTGGTTGAAGGTTTAACAAAAATAATCTTCTCTCTTGAACGAAATCAGCCTAAAAAGGTAAGAACTTTCTAACTTCTTATTAATTTCCAGTTCAAGGTTTAATTTCTTTAAAATTTGAGAAATCAATATATATCTTTTGTGATTAGATTTTGAGGGAAAATAATTTTGTAAAGTCAAGTTCAATCTTGAATCATATTTGGAATGATGAGAATGATGCGATATTGGTGTGAAGATGCGATGCAAACATGGAACAATGTTTTGGACGGTGAAAGGCGACAAGGGTCTGCCTCACCAAAAGACGAGTCGAGCGGCGAGGCGCTCGCCTTTTTGAAGTGCGGCACCAATTAAGACCAACAAATTATATTTAATTGCATATATAAATAATCAAAATCTCAATATCAATAACATATTAACAAATATTTCAATTTAAAAACTGAAAATAGTTAGTACATACTAAAAGTCTAGAACTTGAATGAACAAAAAAAGTACAAAAGTCAAAACAATGAAAAAACACCAAAGGTGTAACTCTGAAGTCTAAAGAAGAAGAAGGAAAAAGAGACAAAGGAAGAAGAAATTAGTAGAAGAAAAGAAGAAATACGTATTGGTTGGAGTTTGGAGTCGCCCATAAAGTCTGGCTGATTGCCGAGAAGTCAAGTCAAGTTGACTGGTTGGGGTCGCAGTCAAAGAGTGCAACTTTATTAATTTGGAAATTAAACCCTAAAATTACCTTTTAACTTTTAAAATCCTAAATTGATCGCCTTTTTTTAAGAAAATACAAAAGGCAGCGCTTTTCTCGCCTCTGTCGCCGTTGTCTCCATGGCGTTGCCTTTTGAAGATCACCTCGCCACAAAGTTAAAAGGCAATGAAGGGTCGCCTCACATCGCCTCGCCTCTCGCCATTTCCTTTCACAACACTGACATGGAAACTTACTTTCAATGCAAGTTTTGTGGTGGTCCAGTGCCAATCGAAGCACAATTCTAGTGCCAACAAAACCCAACAAGAATGAACCTCTAATTCATCCCACAACTCTTCGAATTTGCGAAAGGAATTTGCGATCATTGAAGCAATTTCGTAGGAAGAGCTTGACTGGGCTCAAAAAAAGTATATCTATATCCTTGGAGAAATCTTGTTTGATTCATGTAAAAGGGACTATCGGGTATGATTCTCCGGTAGTTGATCTATCTATGATCAAAGATTCAGCTCATTCCGTAGTCCCATTGGAAAGATCTCAACAGGCGATTTCTGTGAGAATCGCCTGCGGATGGATGGCCCCAGATGTGCCTGCAATTTCAATTACCCTCTGACGAGATTCGAGGGGAATCAATCAATGGGGAATACCCCGATGTCCTAACGTACCTTATACTGAAAGCCCACTCAAAATGGATGGGTGAATCATAATTGGGGAGAACTCCGGCGATGCGATAGAGCTCTGGCGAAATTTTCAGGCAACGAGCAATGCCAAAATGAGCACCAGAATGAACTTAACACAACACAACAAAGATCCCCAATTGGTAAGCTTCCTAACAATTCGAATTTGCAGGGTTAAGCAAATTGGAGGTCTCAGGCAAAGTAATTCAGGTCCAATATTTGGGCAATTCTCAAAGCCATCAGGTTCATGATATTGAGGCCAATGGAAGCTTGAATCAAGTTCATACTATTGAAGCTGCAAGCTCCAATTCCAAGGCAAACTTGGTTTTACATTTTGGTAAGCTATATCACACACAGATGCTGGCTAGCTCCTTCAGGTTTGGAAACAGGCAGTGGCTTAGCATAGCTTGAAACCAGTGAGTAGTTTGATTCTGGATTTTATATTAGGTCCTTGCCAACCCTTTGAAACTTTCTCATGGTCTGCTAGTTTGGTATCTAGATATGGCTTCCTGATGTCTCTTTAATTGAGATATAAGCGGAGACCTCTTGCTTTATCTTTAAGGCTTAAGATCAATTTTGGACAAGTTTAGTGTTACTTGAATACGAAGCTCTCATGAAGTCATGGTTCATGGAATAAAACAGGTTTTTTGGCGTATCCAACAGCAGACTTTTTTATTGTTGGTATAATTAAAGATCCTGGACATAATCAATAATATTAAAGTTTTCCAGTTTTTTCATAATGTAATTCTACTTTTTTTCTTCAACTCTTCCTTTTTTCTGAAGTCTTTGTGGGCTTATTTAGCTTAAACTTTTAGTCCCAGGCTAGTCTAGACAATGCTGCTTCTTACTGTAATTTAATGGAATGATGTATATATGAAGTGGTGGGAAAATATCGTGGATTTGGCACTTGGTATGTGGGTTGCATACGGGGCTCTTACAATTATTCTGTGTCTTATGCATCTATTGCATTTATTGCAAAGGACAGGAGTGTATTTGTTAACATTTCTTACTCAAGGTATGCTTAGTTATGTATTTTGACTGTTCCCTTTAGATGTTTGTTTCTTGCATTTCCTTCTCATGTCCCACATTATTGGTTAGCTCTAATGTGATGGAAGTCTGTCTAATGTTTGATTTATCAAGGGTTCAGCTGTCTGTATGTACTTATTATTGTATCCCATGCCATCGTGAACACTTTCTCCTTTCATTCTCCTTGCACACTGATACACATAAAATCCTGCAGTTATAACATGGCAATAATAGTTCCTCCGCAATGTGCATGTATCTCCTACCATCCCAATAAAGCTATTTCCATGAGATTCAGGAGATGAGTATGTAAGGATTTTTTTCTTTTACTCCTAGGGACATAGCCAGGATGCTTGCAAATGATTATGGGAAGCGCGTAATGATTGTGGACACCTCTAATGAAATTGGTGGGGATGGTGATATACCTCATGCAGGAATAGGTAATGCTCGGCGGATGCAAGTTCCACATAATGATATGCAACACAAGGTAGGAACTTGACTTTCACTCTGTTAGCCAGATGAAAATAAAATTACTTTTTTGAAAAGGTGTATTGATGCAACCACTGCAATTTCTTATTGGAAGAGACCTTTTATCTTACCCAAATTTAAAGTATAACTGGGACCACATGTACTTGATTAATAGCTTTCCTGTAGATATACCTATTGCTGGTTCTTGGATGGACCTATCCTTCCCTTACATGAGTGGCTCCAACTATGAGTCAACTGGTCATCGATCAATGATGATTGTTTTTTACTTTATTTTTTTTGTAGGTGCTGATAGAAGCAGTGGAAAATCATATGCCACAAGTGATTGTAATCGATGAGATTGGTACTAAGCTTGAGGCAATGGCTGCAAGCACCATTGCACAACGAGGAATTCAGTTAGTTGCAACTGCTCATGGAGTAACAATAGAGAATTTAGTAATGAATCCTGCTTTAGAGATGCTGGTTGGAGGAGTACAGGTAGTTCCTGTTTAACAGAACTTTTCCAAGTTGGTTGTTACATTTAAAACAATTGGGCTGATGCTTAGTTAATGTTGAACAATGCTGTTATGCTACAAACGGGTAAGTACGGTAACTTTGTGTTTTTCCAATAAAATGGGTAAGTAGGTAATAGGACTTCTATTTAGAAAGAAGCTAGTAAACTGTCTAGGGGGGTCCCACTGTTCCTAGTTGCACCAGATGTGACTTCTTCTTCCCTTTCATATCTCATAAGTAGAATGCAAAACCAATATCACTGCAATGAAGTGAGCCAATGCATTCTCTACATAATATATGCAATTGCAACACAAGTAGTGCATGAAGGGTGAAAAAACAAAAACAATTGAATTGAAGTGAACCACTGCATTCTCTATATTTCCTATGTAATTGCAACATGAGCTATGCATGGAGGGTCAGAGGGTGAAAGTCTTTAACTTGGTTGCCTAAATATTTACTCATGGAGGTGTCTTGACATTGATATCTATAAGTGCAGAGTCTCAAAAGATTTTCTCAAAAAAAAAGAAATAAAAGTGAAGAGTCTCAAAAGATGATATCAAGGTCAACCCCACCCTTCAAAATGATGCCATAGTACCATTATAGCATGGAGCGGCGTTTTACTCATGCACTATTGGACGACTGGAAGCTGTTTGAGGTTTATAGTATAGTTGCATAACTTATTTCTTTGTCAGAGTGTGACACTTGGGGATGAAGAGGCTAGCAGGCGAGGCGTTCAGAAATCTGTTCTGGAGAGGAAAGGTCCATCATCTTTTAGCTGTGGGGTTGAGATCATCTCCAAGGCAGAATTGAGAGTTCACCCTGATTTAGAAGCAACAGTAGATGCAATTCTTGCAGGTCTTTTACTAGTCCTCCCTCCTAAGTCCTAACAAAACAATTCTGCTGACAAATCATTTGCATATCATCCTGTTGGAAAGCTAATTGGATGTTGTTTAATCGTCTGCCTTGGTGTTAATTTCATGTTGAGAAGGACGTTACCCCAAATATGAAATCCGCAAAATAAATCCAGGATCGCAAGATGGAATTATGGAAAGTTCATCCATCCAAGCACCATTAGATGAAATAAATGAAGTTCTGATTGAAGATATAATCCAGATTAATGGAGGTATACCTGATTCAACTGAGCTCATCTCAGCAACAGGTCCGAGCGTGGAAGGAGGTTCTGGTGAAAGTGAGGATGCCCTTTGCATTTTCTATATGGGGTAAGATGATATTACCATTTACTTGTTCGATAGGAAAAAAGAATGTCATCACTACATTGAATATGTATAAGGTTGGTTAATAACTAAAATCCCAGTCTCATAATCTGTTCTCTTAGTTCAACTTTAATACCGAGCTAGTATTCATATTGTTGAAGGGCCTTCGAAAGAGAATCAATTTCCAAAAAAGTGAACAACCTCCTAGTACATCATGGTTCTGCATTCATATGCTATTTTTACTTAATTTGCTGCAAAGTTAGTATCTTTTAATTTGTAGATTTAATAAACCTAATTTGATGCTTCTCCAGTATCCTAATAGTCTCCTTGTTTTCCTCTCTTTTCATGTTAAGGTCCCACATACCCCCTTCCTCTACGGGAAGTGCTTGGTGGCCCCAACATGAGGTGTAGAAGTATCGAGCAGGAATGATTTTTTTCTTTTGGCTGACTATTCAGATTCAAGCCAGCAATTTTTTTTTTAATTTTAAAATATTCCGAAAAAAAGATCACGTGCTTGAATTTTGTCACTCCTTGTATAGGCGGAAAAAAAGAGTAGATGTTCTTCTATGCTTTAGCTCATTAAGATTTCACCCATTAAAGTAATTTAAAATACACATTTTACAATTACAGAGCCTCCTCTTCGAACTTTGTATCATCCAATGAAGCATTTGAGTTAATCCACTCTCTTTTCCTTTTAGTTCTCTAAATTTTTTAACTTCTATGAGGGAAAGTGAAGCATAGAATAAGAGATTCTTATGAAGAAAACGTAAAAGAAGAGAGGAAAAAACACGATAAAGCTCCATCAGCTTCTATATGGAAACATCTACGTGGAACTCATATTTGAGCAGGTTTTGTAGATCTCAGAGGCAAGTGTGATGCAAGGGATAAAACAGCTAAACATTGACGATACCATTGAGTTTACTGATAATATCAGTGAAGCAGATGTGCTACTTGCTCTGCAGTCCAAGCTTAAGAAAAATTCTCGGATTCAAGCAGCTGCAAGATCTCACGGCATTCCTATTTATGTGACAAAGGTATTTGTTAGAACCAACTTGCAATATCTCCTCATTTGAATGAAAGTTCTGAAGAAAGAAGGGAAATCAAGATGAGTTCTTTCATGCATTATCTGTTGTCTGTGCAGAGCCCGAATTCACTATCCTTGTGTGACTTATGTGAAGTATCTTTTCCTTTTGCAGACAAGCTCCTCAACACAGCTGACAAAGGCTATGCAGGCATTAATCAGTGATTTTGCTGATGGCTTTGAGTTTCTCGAATCTGAAGCTAAGACTAATGAGTCTGAAAAGATTGATGCCTTAGAGGTAATTTCCCCTTGTATTCTTTTTTAGTACTTTTTTTGGAAAATTCAATTCGAAGACTCTAGCGGCTGACTTCCATAAAGATGATAATGGGCTTTTTGTGATTAACTGGCTTTTAACTACCCTAAAGTTGAGGGTGACTACCCTTAAGTTGGCTTTTAACTTTATGATGAAATACTAATTTTCACTCTCTGGAAAACATGGAGGTTCCAATGAAGTCATTGGCCTGAAGCACATGTGCTATACCATTTTGTCATGCCGTGTGAGGACATCTGATGTTTGCAATGGAACAAAAGATAAAGTAGACTTCAACTTAGGATTCACCCAAGTCTAGTAAAAAAAATTGTGGTCTCATGTCAGTCTAGGAAGGGGATTGGTAAAAGTTGCTGCCATGTGACCACGAGGTCACAAATTCAAACCGTGGAGAGCCTATATGAGACCCAATGTGGTCTGGGCCTTCCCAGTATGTGCATAGTGGGGAGCTTAGTGAACCTCTCTGTCCTTTTTTCTTTTTCATTTTGGACTAGGGTCAGCTATTTACAATGCAAAAGAGAGAAATTCATTTCAGACTAAGTCGTGTTTGAATTGGCTTATTTTTAGTGGTTTCTGGCTTTTAAGCATTTCTTTAGTTTTGGAAGTGTGTGGGTAACACAAAAAGCGTTTTTTAACACTTACTAAAAGCTGAAAAAGTACAAAAAAAGAAGCCAAAAGCCAAACAACCCCTAATATTCAAATATTGTGTGAAGTGGCTTGTTGCCTAAGGTCTCATCTGAAGGTGGAGTATTCAACAAATATTTTATCCTACTAGCTAGAATCTATAGGAGAATACTGAAGGAGTGAACATTTAGATTAAGGTCATCAGGCGCTCTATCATATTCTGTTAATATCTTGAGGAATTCTCCTTTGCAAATTAGACAAGCTTAATTAGCCAATAGGTTGGGAAAAAGAACACATCGATTAGCTAATATTCATCCAAAAAAATCAACTGATGCACAAGCCTTTTCTTTTTTCTTATCAGGATATAGAGTGTCACCATTTACTGTTTGTTCTCGAGTTACTAGAACTTCACTACTGTTAAAACTTAAAAACTAAACTGTAATATTCTGGATGTGGTTGTTAATGATTATGGGGCTTGAGGGTACTGGGTAGTGTATTCGTTAACTCAACTAAATACATAATAAACAAAACAGAGAAAGAAAAAGAACTAATCAACAAAGGAAAAGAATAATAGCCACCCTGATGGATCAAGTTGTATTTAAAATTAACATAAAACTAGGTCTCTTATGGGGAAAATGTGATAAATAATTAAAATTAAAAGAAAACCATGTCCCTTATGGAAAATTCCGATAAAGTTGGAAGGATGCAAAAATTAATATCAAACTATTGATCCACTTTGAAAAATTATATACATCTTTATGGAGAAAGTTAATCTGCACTAGGTGCTCATGAGATGCATATATGTCAAGCAAAAGTGTCTATTTGGTCACCATATAAGTTTAAGTATCTAATTTACAAATTGTGCCAAGTTTGAGGGACTATCTAGGTATTTAGACCAGATTATTTATATGATCTACTTTAAACAAGCTTATAAATCAGTAGAGGATATAAATAGACTTTAAGGGGTAAGTGAATCCTATGTTAGAGTTTCAATTAACAAATCCATCAAAAGAGTTAAGTATTTCTCTGACAAATTCAACCTTTTATATAACAAATTAGTTTCTTATATCTCTTTATTATGTCTAAAGAAGAAAATTCTCAAATTGTTGAAGGAATAGATAATTCAATGGAAGCCAAATCCTTGACTAATAGAAAAAGGAGCTTTTATTGGATTATCTATATTTTCAACAATTTGAGAATTTGTTTTTCCGGACATAACAATTAGGAGATATAAGAAACTAATTTGTCATATAAAAGATCGAATTTGTAAGAGAAACTGGTAGAGCTCTTTTGGTAGATTTGTAATTGAAACTCTAACATAGAATTTACTTATCTCTTAAAGCCTATTTATATAGTTCTTTTACTAGCTTATGGGCATGTTAGACCATATAAATAATCTTAGTGTAAATATCTAGATAGTCTCTCAAACTTGGTACAATTTGTAAATTGGACACTTAAACTTTATCGGGTTACTTGATAGACACTTTTACTTGACATATATGAATCTCATGAGTACCTAATGTTGACATGTCAAATGTGTGTGTATTGCACCTCCACGTTGGCGTGTGAACAAACTATGTCTCTTATGGGGAAAATCCGATAAATAATTAAAATTAACATAAAATTATGTCCCTTGTGGAAAAATTTCGATAAAGTTGGAAGGATGCAAAAATTGACATAAACTATTGATCCACTTTGGAAAATTATATACATCTTTATGGAGAAAGCTAATCAAGTGTGCAACATGCGTTTTTTTTTTTTGATGACCATGATGTTCGGACTAGCTTTGCGTAACCTCCCACCAAATACCAGGTTATACATATGGTTAACTAAACATGCTCATAAGCCAGTAAGGGATACAATATAAATAGGCTTTAAGGGATAAATGAATTCTATGTTAGAGTTTCAATTAACAAATCTACGAAAAGAGTTAAGTGTTTCTATGACAATTCACCCTTTCTCAAACTGCTGATGGAATAAATAATCCAATGGAAGCTCCCTTTTAGGGGTATGAGAGAAGAAGTTTGTATGTTATTGGTAGATTAGGACAAATAATTTATTAGTGATCAAATGGTTGATTTGCAAGAATTTATGAAAATAAAGATGACATTCCTGGAACTTATAATCTTTTTTTCTTTGATATAACTAAATTATGTGTGATTTCATTTTTATTAGAGATTTTCAAGATAGAGATAGTGTTATGATAACAAGGAAAAGAGAAATTCAAGATTTATAGGATAAATGAAATTTAAGAAGAGATGATTTAAACTTTATCAAAAAAAGAAAAGAAAAGAAGAGATGGTTTTATAATCACAAGAAAACAAACATGATTTCAATAAAATCTTTAATAAAAAGGAAATCACATATAATTTAGCTATATCAAAGAATCAAAGATTGTAAGTTTTAGGGATGTCATTTTTTGTATCCATAAAATTCTGGCGAATCAACCATCTGATCAATAATAAATTCTTTATCATGATCTACTAGTAACACAAACTTCTTCTCTCTTAAAAAGGAGTGTCCATTGCATTATCTGTTTTTCAATAGTTTGAGAACAGTTTTTCTTCAGACATAACAATAAGAAGATATAAGAAACTAATTTGTTATATAAAAGAATAAATTTGTCAGAGAAATAGTTAACTCTTTTTTGGTAGATTTGTAATTGAAGCTCTAGCGTAGAATTCACTTGCCTCTTAAAACCTTTTTATATAGTATCCTTTACTATCTTATGAGCATGTTTAAAGTTGACTATAAAAATAATTTAGTCTAAATACCTAGATAGTCCCTCAAAACTTGACACAATTTGTAAATGGATACTTAAACTTATCTGATGACTAGATAAACACTTTTACTTGATATATATGCATCTCATGAGCACCTAATAGTGACATTTCAAATTTGTGTGGATTGGACTCCGTATTGACGCGTGAACAAATTAAATCAGTCAATATCTTCTTTTTCCCCCCCTTAATTTTTTTAATGTATTTCATTTTACATTTTCCTTGGAAATATTAGCTAAGTATATTTATCCCATTAAGATGGTGAATTGATCCTAAGTTATAACCTTAGTTATGATTCCAAAATTATAATTCTGGAATCTCCTTATTTTGAACTAAATGATCCTAAAGAATGGTATAAGTGATTGTTTTCTTTATTGTAAATAGAGAACAACTTAAAATTAGGTCATGTTTACATTTGTTTACGTCAATAAAAATCACAAATTTGCAAATGTTTGAGTTATTACACTATTGAATCGCAATTAAAAATAAATATTTGTTGACTATTCTAAATTTTTGACCAACTTTCATCCTCTTAACAATCAAATTATACAACTGCGAGGTTCATTACCTCTTCCTATAAGTATCAAAATGTAAAATTGATTAAATTTATTAAGTATTAATTGCACTTCTTGAAACTCACCTAACACTTAATGGTAGTCCTAGTTGACTAAATATTCTTTCACACGTGTTCATAATATTATTGTTTCAATAGTTCAGATGATGAATGTCATCAGGGGCGGAGCTACCCTTTATTAAGGGTGGTCATTTGGACCCTTTGCCAGGAAATTATCTGAGATATGTAGGTAAAATTTTGGATTTTTGGTTATATACCGAGTAAGGACACCCTTGATACAACTAAGTTTTGTGGCTCAGCAGTAAAGACTCTTCAGCATGAGCATTGCTACCTGGGTTCAATCCCACATAGTAGCATGTACGATTTTTTTGAGTCTATTTTTCATATTATCTTCCTTCATTCTAGTTTCAATGAGACCAGCAAGATATATTCTATTTTCGCGCAAGTGATTCTTCAACTCTTTCTGCTTGTAGATTTAGTCACACCCCTTAGGTTCCGGAACAGTCACTTCATTGCAAGTTTGTGGAGCTCCACCCCAATCAATAGGCAGTGAAAGCTTACTATGCATAAGACTCTTAAATCTGTTCTTTGTTGGAATGGTTGTCAATACAGGGAAGTTTGTGAGGTTGAATTCTGGACTTGGCCAGATTGCATTTGGCCTTAAACTGTGTTGCTGGGGATCTCCTCCTTCTGGTGTCTGTTTGTTATTCCCTGTCTCCACCTTGTTGCAAATCTCATCAACTCTATTTTGGGAATTAGCTGGTGTAGTACTTTGGCCTTGTTCAGTCTTCTGCTCTTTAATCTGAACTTCAGGTCGAATCACTCCCTTAGTCCCTTATATTGCCATGCTTGTGTCACTGTCTTCGTTGCTCTAGTTACTAGAACTTTATTACTGTTAAAACTTAAAACTAAAGTGGAATACTTCTGGATGTGGTTGTAATGAGTATGGGCCTTGAGGGTAGTGTGTACATGTAATGTTTAGTTCAGGATAACGATTTCTTTTATTGAAATTGAACTGATATTCGTTAACTCAACTAAATAAACAGAAGAAACAAAACAGAGAGAACTAATCAACAAAGGAAAGAATAATTTCCACCCTAATGGATTAGTTGTATTTGGTATTAGCACAAGACTATGTCTCTACTCTTATGAGGAAATCTGATAAATTATTAAAATTAACATAAAACTATGTCCCTTATGGGAAAATTCCGATAAAGGTGGAAGGACACAAAAATTAACATAAAACTATTGATCCACTTTGAAAAATCATATACATCTTTATGGAGAAAGCTAATAGTATTAGGTGCTCATGAGATGCATATATGTTAAGAAAAAGTGTCTATTTGATCCCTAGATAAGTTTAAGTGTCTAATTTATAACTTGTGCCAAGTTTGAGGGACTATCTAGGTATTTAGATTAAAATATTTAGGGATAAAGGGACAAATGCGACCTACACTATGACCCTAATACCTAAATCCCAGAGACACAACTTAACTAAACAAAGATCCTATTACCCTCGAACTTATTTTTTTATTTATAATTTAATACCCCTTTTAGCTTACGTGACATAATCTTTGACTCCATGTAGTTGAGGCACGTAGGAGATGTTTGGATGCCACAGAAGCCAAAAGGGTGTACAAAATTACAAAAAGAAAATTGATTTGGGGGGTGGGGGGATAATAGGACTTTAGTTTACCTAAGTTGTGTCTCTAGGATTTCGGTCATAATCTAGGGGATAATTTGTACCTTATCCTAATTATTTATCGGTCAACTTTAAACCATGATCATAAGCCAGTAAAGGGTACAACATAAATAGGTTTTAAGGGGTAAGTGAATTCTGTGTTAGAGTTTCAATTACAAATCTACCAAAAGAGTTAGGTATTTCTCTGACATTTAATCTTTTATATAAAAAATAGTTTCTTCTATCTCCTTATGCTTATGTCTGGAAAAAAATGCTTAAACTGTTGGAGGAATAGATAAATCCAATGGAAGCTCCTTTTTATAGGTATGAGAGAAGAAATTTGTGTGTTACTGATTTATCATGACTAAGAATTTATTACTGATCAAATGGTTGATTTGTGAGAATTCCTAATGCTAGGTTGGGCTCTAAAATTCTCATAACCATTTGGATGAGTAACAAATTCTGTAATGATCTATTAGTAAGACAGAAACTTCTTTTCTCATACCCATAAAAAAGGAGCTTCTATTTGATTATCTATTTCTTCAACATTTGAGAATTGTTTTTCTTCCGACATAACAATAAGAAGAAATAAGAAACTACTTTGTTATATAAAAGGCTGAATTTGTCAAAGGAACACTCAACTCTTTTGGTAGATTTGTAATTGAAGCTCTAACCTAGAGTTCACTTACCCCTTAAAGCCTATTTATATAATATCCTTTACTAGCTTATGAACATGTTTAGAGTTGACCATATAAATAATTAAGTCTAAATACCTAGATAGTCTTTCAAACTTGACACAATTTGTAACTTAGACACTTAAACTTATCAGGTGATCAGATAGATACTTAGTCTTTAATAGCAGGGTTTAAAATAGACAAGAAAGGTAACTTATCTCTTGATTTTCTAAATTGGACAACTATTTTTAGTATAGTGGACACCTATTGTTGGACGGAGGGAGTATTAATTGCCGTTCTTAAAACTCACCAAACACTTAATGATAGTCTTAGTAGACTAAAGATTCTTTCACACGTGCCCATAATATTATCGTTTCAATAGTTCAGATGATGAATGTCAATATGTCACGTCTTCAAGTAAGGTTAATGGTCATCTTAGATTTAGGGATCATTTATTTTTGTTGGGATAAATCAGCCCAAAGATACTCTTAACATGGTGTGATATTGTGCGCCTTGGCCAAGCCGGTTGGTTTTTCTCGAAAGGCCTCATGCCATTGAGAGATCCTACTCCTTATATGTAGCTTCCAAATGTGGAAATTTGTTCTCACACCCAACAATCTTCCCCTCAAACTTACTTCCACATGGTCCATCATCATGAACCACGGGTCATTTCCTAAGATTCATTGTATCACTCACATCATCTGTGTATTCTATGGCAACTGAAGCCCAAAATTAGCTTCTTTTTATATGTGTGCATCTAGCATTGTAAATTTACATAATCTACTGTTGATAGTTCTCGTGTATCCTGGTTTGTTATCTGTGTTTACCAAATAATATCATTGTTGTAGTTTCTTTTAAAGCTGTGAGTGGATTTTGTGCATCGACTTTTCTCGCAGGAGGCTCGAATAGCCATGGAGCGAGTGGTAATTCCGAAAGGTGAACCTGTTGAGCTACTCCCTAGGTCATCAAATATTATACTGCTTCAGAAGGATCTTGTTAGAAAGTACAAGCTAAACTCAGAGCGAATTGGAACAGGAATGGATTTACGGCTTCGGATTCTCCCTTTCACCAGTGCATCCGATGAAGACGGTCACGATAGTGAAGGAGTTGATGATGAGAGTGAAGTTGATGAATTATTATTCAGGCCGAATGCTGAATCAAATGGATCTGCCTACACTGTAAATAGATTACCTCTACTACCTGAATAAGAAAGTAGATTGTTGGTTTTAACACCAATTGCCTCTATCAGAGTGCATTATCTTTGTATCATTCATAAGTATAAATACAAATGGTAATCTATAACTTGTTTTTTTTTTATTTTTTTATATCAAATTATTTCCCATAATCAATTATACTAGTTCAAATTCTCAGCCTTTTACTGCTACATAATGTATGGTATCAGCTTTTATAGATTTTGAGTTGAGAATAGAGCAATGGCTTATTCGGAGTTATATCACAATTCATTCTCAAACATAGTTGTTCAAAAAGGTGGCATGTGATATCCGTCAATGGAGTCGTAGCAAGAAAGAAGGCTAGGAGATACAGGGTACTTCCCTCCTTTTTTTAGTATTTCTGTGTGCGGATGCCTTTCCTTTCTGAACTAAACTACCATAACTCTCGCTAGCTGCATTAGATTCTTTGGATTAAAAAAGAGCATATGATACTTTATTGGAATAGCTATTTCAGCTTCTATATGAGATAACATATCCAACTATTTTAATACATCCTATGTGATTGTTATCCCTTACTCCACCAACCAAAAGAGGTATAAAACAATCTCACATTTTATTTCGGAATTGTTATCCTTTAACCTACTCCCAAACTTTTATGATACTCAAGTTTTGATAAGATAAAAGATGATATTTCCAGATATAGTAACATAAGAAAGCAATACTAAATGATTTTCTTTTTGTTAAAAGCCACATATAGAAATATATTTCTAAGTCGATTAATAAAGCTCTTATGAATAGGCATAAATACTGAAAATCCACTCATTACGAAAATTCTCATAAACTTTTTTGAGAATTTTTTAATGGATGATGCATGCGCTTGATCCATGCACGAAAAATTGAAGAATTTGGACGATTCTTAAAAAAAGGGCTTTAAAATGCGAAAATGGGCGTTAAAAGATGGTGTGAGTATTTGTGAAGGTTCCCCAATTCATTACGGAGGTCGGAGGTCCTCATAAATTTTTTGAGAAAAATATTTTGGGTGCTCTGGACGCCAGATTCATGGGTTAATACACACGAAAAAATGGGAAATTTGAAAAATTCTTAAAAAAGGGCTTGTAAATGCGGGAATATGCATGAAAAAAATAGTGTGAGTATACGTGAAGGTTCCCTAACTCATTACGGAGGTCCTCATAAATTTTTTTGAGAATTATTTTTTGGATGATTCGTGCGCCAGGTCCATGGGCTAATAATATACACACACAAAATTGGAGAATTTGGCAGATTATTAAAAAGGGTCTGTAAATGCGGAAATGGTCTTGGAAAAAATGGTGTGAGTACATGTGAAAGTTATCCAACCCATTATAGAGGCCCTCATAAAATTTTTTGAGAAAAAAACTTTGGATGCTCTGGGCGCCAGATCTATGGGCTAACACACACGAAAAATGGAAAATTTGAGCAATTTCTAAAAATGGGCTTGTAAATGTGAAAATCGGTGTTAAAAATGGTGTGAGTACCCATTAAGGTTCTCATAAAGTTTTTTGAGAAATTTTTTTTTGGGTGCTCTGGGCGTCATATCTATGGGCTAATATACAGGAAAAATCGGGAAATTTGAGTAATTCCTAAATAGGGCTTGTAAATGCAGGAATGGATGTGAAAAAATGGTGTCAGTATACGTGAAGGTTCTCAAACTCATTACGGAGGTCCTCATAAAAAAATTTTAATTTTTTTTTAGTATTCGTGCGCCAAATCAATGGGATGATACATACGAAAAATTGGTGAATTTGGACGATTCCTATAAATATGCTTGTAAATGTGGAAATGGGTGTTAAAAATAGTGTGAGTATATGTGAAGGTTCCCTAACTCAATAAGGTCGTCATAATTTTTTTTGAGATTTCATTTTGGTGCTTCGAATGACAAATCAATGGGCTAATACACATTAAAATTGAAAAATTTAGAAGATTATTAAAAATGGCTTGTAAATGCGGAAATGAGCGTGAAAAAAATGGTGTGATTATATGTGAAGGTTCCCAACTCATTACGGAGGTCCTCATAAAGTTTTTGGAGAATTTCTTTTTGATGACCGGGCGTCAAATCTATGGGCTAATAATACACATGAAAAATCAAAGAATTTGGGCTGTTCTTAAATAAGGGTTTGTAAATGCGGAAATGAGCGTTAAAAAATGGTGCGAGTATAGGGGAAGGTTTTCAAACTCATTACAGAGGTCCTCAGAAATTTTTTGAGAAATTATTTTGGGTACTTTGTGCGCTAGATCAATGGGCTAACACACGTGAACAATCAGTAAATTTGGGGTATTCTTAAAAAGGGCATGTAAAAGAAGAAACGAGCATGAAATAAAGGTGCGAGTATACATGAAGGTTCACCAACTCATTGAAGAGGCCCTCATAAAGTTTTTGAGAAATTTGTTTTGGATGATCCGGATGCCAATTCCATGGGCTAATACACATGAAAAATCAGAAAATCTAGGCGTTTTCTAAAAAAGACTTGTAAATGCGGAAATAACGTTAAAATTTTTGTGAGAATACGTGAAGGTTCTCCAACTCATTACGGAGGTCATCATAAATATTTTTGAGGAAAAAATTAGGTGCTCTGGGCGCCAGATCCATGGACTAATAGATACAAAAAATCAAGGAATTTGGATTATTGAAAAATGGCTTATAAATGCGAAAATAGGCGTGAAAAAGATGGTGTGACAATACATGAAAGTTTCATATCTTATCACGAGGTCCTCATAAAGTTTTTGAGAATTTGTTTTTGGATGATTCGGGTGCAATATCCATGGGCTAATACACACAAAAATTGAGAAATTTGAGCAACTCTCAAACAAGAGATTGTAAATACGGAAATGAGCGTTTTAAAAATAGTTTGAGTATACGTGAAGGTTCCTCAACTCATTACAGAGGTCCTCATAAATTTTTTGAGAAAAAAAAACTTGGATGCTCCGGACACCAGATCCATGGGCTAATACACACGAAAAATTAAAAAATATGGCCGATTCTTAAAAATGGGTTTGCAAATGCGGGAATGGGCATTAAAAAATAGCATGAGTATACGTGAAGGTTTTCAAACTCTTTATGGAGGTCCTCATGATATTTTTTGAGATTTTTATTTGGATGATCCTAAGCCAGATCCATGGGCTAATCCACACGAAAAATAGGGGAATTGGGGCGATTCCTAAAAGAGGGTTAGTAAATGCAAAAATGGGCGTTAAAAAAATGGTGTGAGTATACGTGAAGGTCCCCAACTCATTACGGAGGTCCTTATAAAAATTTTTGAGAAATTATTTTTGGTTGCCTAGGGCGCTAGATCCATATGCTAATACACACGAAAATTGGGAAATTTGGGTGATTATTAATAAAGGGCTTGTAAATGCGAAAATGGGCGTGAAAAAATGACGTAGCTACACGTGAAGGTTTCACAACTCATTACCGAGGTCATCATAAAGTTTTTTGAATGATCCGGACGCCAAATTCATGGACTAGTACACACGAAAATTAGAAAATTTGAGTGATTCCAAAAAAGGGTTTGTATATCCGAAAATAGGCTTTAAAAAGTAGTGTCAATATATGTGAAGGTTCTCCAAATAATTAAGAGGTCTGCATAAAGTTTTTTGAGAAAAAAATTTAAGTTCTCCGAGCGCCAGATCCATGGGCTAATACAAACGAAAAATTGAAGAATTCGGGCGATTATTAAAAAAGAGCTTGTAAATGTGGAAATGGGCATGAAAAATGGTGTGAATACGTGAAGCTTCCCCAAAATTATAACGAAGGTCCTCATAAAGTGTTTGAGAATTTTTTTTGGATGATCCGGGCGCCTGATCAATGGGCTAATAAAACACATGAAAAATCAGGAATTTTGGGTGATTCATATAAAAGGTCTTGTAAATACAAAATGGGCGATAAAAAATGGAGTGAGTATACGTGAAGGTTCCCCAAAGCATTACGGAGGTCTTCAAAAAGGTGTTTAAGAAAAAAAACATAGAGTGCTCCGGGAGCCGTATCCATGTGCTAATATATATGAAAAATCGTAGAATTTGGGTGATTCTTAATAAAAGGCTTCTAAATGTTGGAATGAGCGTAAAAAAATGGTGTGAGTATACGTGAAGATTCCTAATTCATTACGGAGGTCCTCATAAAGTTTTTGGAGCAAAAAACTTTGGATGATCCGGACACTAGATCGATAGGCATTATACACAGAGAAATTGAAAAATTGAGCGATTCTTAAAAAAAGCTTCTAAATGTGGGAATAGGCGTAAAAAATGGTTTGAATACAGTAAAGTTTCCCCAATTCATTACGGAAGTCTTCAAAATGTTTTTTGAGATAACTTTTATGATACTTGCGCCAGATCCATGGGCTAATATACACACAAAAAATCAGAAAATATGGGCGATACTTAAAATAAGGCTCGTAAATGCGGAAATGAGCGTTAAAAAAATGATGAGAGTATACGTGAAGGTTCCCCAACTCATTACAGGGGTGTTTATAAAGTTTTTTGAGAAATATTTTTAGGTGCTCTTACTCTAGATCTATTGGCTAATACACACGAAAAATTGAGAAATTTGGGTGATTATTAACAGAGGGCTTGTAAATGCGAAAATGGGCGTGAAAATATGGTGTGAATGTACCTAAAGGTTTCCCAAATAATTACGGAGGTCCTTATAAAGATTTTTGAAAAAATATTTTTGGATGATCCGGGCGCCAGATTCATAGGCTAAATACACTAAAAAAATCACGAAATTTGGACGATTCTTTAAAAAGTGCTTGTAAATTCAGAATGGGCGTTGATGTGAGTGTACATGAAGGTTCATCAATTAATTACGGAGGTCCTCAGAAAGTCTTTTGGTAAATATTTTTGGGCTAATTCAGGCGCCAGATCCATGGGCTAATTAATTCACACAAAAAATCGAGAAATTTAAGTGATTCCTAAAAAATGGCTTGTATATGCGAAATGGGCGTTAAAAAATGGTGAGAGTATATGTGAAGGTTACACAACTAACTACGGAGGTGTTCACAAATTTTTTTGAGAATATTTTTTGGGTGCTCACGGTGCTAGATCCATGGGCTAATACACATAAAAATCGTGGAATTTGAATGATTATTAAAAACGGGTTTGTAAGTGCGGAAATGGGCAAAAAAAATGGTGTTACAATATGTGAAAGTTCTCAAAATATTTATAGAAGCCGTCATAAAGTTTTTTGGTTTTTGTTTTGCATATCCGGGCGCCAAATCCATTTGCTAATACATATGAAAATTGGAGAATATCGACGATTCCTAAAAAAGTCTTGTAAATGCGGAAATTGGCGTTAAAAATATGATGTGAGTATACGTGAAGGTTCTCAACTCATTACGGAGGTCCTCATAAAGTTTTTTGAGAAAAACACTTTGGGTGTTGCAGGTGCCAGATCCATGGGTTAATACACACGAAAAATCAAGAAATTTTGGCAATTCTTAAAATTGGCTTGTAAATGCGAGAATGGGCATAAAAAATGGTGTGAATATACGTGAAGGTTCCCCTAATCTATACGGAGGTCCTCATAAAGTTTTTTCAGAATTATTTTTGAATGATCCAGGCGCCAAATCTATGGGCTAATACACACGAAAAATTGGATGATTTGGGCGATTCCTAAAAAAGGACTTGTAAACGCGAAAATGAGCGTAAACAAAATGGTATGAGCATATGTTAAGGTTCCCCAACTCAATAAAGAGGTCCTCATAAGTTTTCTTTGTGAAATTTCTTTGGGTGCTCCGGGCGCCAGATTCATGGGAAATACACACGAAAAATCGGGAAATTTGGTGATTATTTCAAAAGAACTTGTAAATTCGAAAATGCTCGTGAAAAAATGGTGTGATTATATGTGAAGATTCCCCAACTCATTACGGAGGTACTAATATAGTCTTTTGAGAAATTCTTTTTTGGATGATCCGGACCCTAGATCCTTGGGCTAATACACAAAAAATAAGAAAATTTAGGTCATTTCTAAGAAAAGGCTTCTAAAAATTATGTGACTATACGTTAAGGTTTCCCAACTTATTATGGAGGTTCTTATAAAGTTTTTTAAGAAAAATATTTTGGTTGTTCCGGGCGCTCGATCCATGGGCATTCGAAAAATAAGGAAATTTGGGCAGTTCTTAAAATGGACTTTTAAATGCGGGAATGCGCATGAAACAAATGATGTGAGTATATGTGAAAGTTATCTAACTCATTACGGAGGGTTCTCATAAAGTTTTTGAGAATGTTTTTTGGATAATCTGGGCGCTTGATTTATGTGCTAATACACACAAAAAATGGAGAATTTGGGTGATTCCTAAAAAGGGCTTGTAAATGCAGAAATAGCCATTAAAATGTGGTGTGAGTATACGTGAAGGTTCGTCAACTTATTATGGAGGTCCTCATAAAGTTTATGGAAAAAAAAAATTGATTTCTCTGCGAGCCAATCCATGGGCTAATACATACGAAAACATTAAGGGATTTGGACGATTCTTATATAAGGGTTATTAAATGCGAGAAATTAGCGTGAAAAAAGGTGTTAGTATACGTGAAAGTTATCCAACTCATTACGTAGGTCCTCAAAATATTTTTTAATTTTTTTCCAGGTGATTTGGGAGCCAGATCCAATGGCTAACACACGAAAAATCGTGGAATTTGGATGATTATTAAAAAAGGACTTGTAAATGAGAAAATAGGCGTAAAAAATAGTGTGACTATACGTGAAGGTTCTCTAACTCATTACAGATGTACTCATAAGGTTTTCTAGAAGAATATTTTGGATGATCTGGTTGCCTATGGACTAATACAATTGGGGAATATGGGTGATTCCTAAATAAGGTTTGTAAAAGCAGGAATGAGCGTGAAAAAATGGTGTGAGTATACGTGAAGGTTCCCCAAATCATTATTGAAATCCTCATAAATTTTTTGATATTTTTTTTTGAATGATCCGAGCGCCACATTCATGGGCTAATACACATGAAAAATCGGTGAATTTGTATAATTCCTAAAGAAGGGCTCTTAAATGCAGAAATAGGCGTTAAAAATAGTGTGAATATACTGAAGTTTCCCCAACTCATAACGGAGGTTCTCATAAAGATTTTTAAGAAAAATAATTTGGGTGATTCGGGCGCCAGATCAACGGAATAATACACATGAAAAATTGAGGAATTTGGAAGATTATTAAAGAAGGGCTTGTAAATGTGTGAATGTGCGTAAAAATGGTGTGAATACGTGAAGGTTACCCAACTCATTACAGAAGTCCTCATAAAGTTTTTTGAGAACTTTCTTTTGGAAGATCCGGGCGCCAGAACAATGAGCTAATACACATGAAAAATCAGGGAATTTTAGCGATTCCTAAAACAGGGCTTCTAAATGTGGAAATGGGTGTTAAAAATTAGTGTGAGTATACGTGAAGGTTCCCCAACTTATTACAGAGGTCCTCATAAAGTTTTTGAAATTTTAATTTTTTATGCTTCGTGCGCCAGATCCATGGGTTAATACTCACAAAAAATCAGTAAATTTTGGGTGATTCTTAAAAAAAGGCTTGTAAATTAAAGAAATAGACGTGAAAAAAATGGTGTGAGTATGCGTGAAAGTTATCCAACTTATTACGGAGGTCATCAGTAAGTTATTTGAGATTATTTTTTTCGGTGCTCTAGACATCAAATCCATGGGCTAATACTACACATGAAAAATTGTGAAATTCGGGCGATTATTAAAAAAAGGCTTGTAAAAGCGGGAAAAAATGGTGTGACTATACATGAAACTTCCCAAACTTATTATGGAAGTACTCATAAAGTTTTTTAAAAGAATATTTTGGATGATCCGGGTGCTAGATCCATGGGCTAATACACATGAAAAATCGAAGAATATAGGCGATTCCGAAATAAGGCTTGTCAATGCAGGAATGAGAGTGATAAAATGATGTGAGTATACGTGAAGGTAACACAACTCATTATTGAGGTCCTCATAAAGTTTTTTGACACAATATTTTGGATGATATGGGTGCCAGATCCATGGCCTTATACACGTGAAAAGTCAGTGAAACGATTCTTAAAATAGCCTTGTAATTATGGAAATGAGCGTTAATTAAATAGTGTGATTATACGTGAAGGTTCCCCAACTCATTACGGAGGTCCCTATAAAATTTTTAGAGAAAAATATTTTTGGGTGCTCCGGACGCGAGATAAATAGCTAATACACACAAAAAATCGGGGGGGGGGGGGGAGGGGGGAGGAGGGGGGAGATTGTTAATGAAGGGTTTGTAAAATGCGGTTATGGACGTGAAAAAAATGATATGACTATACGTGAAAGTTTCCTAACTCATTGCAAAGGTCCTCATAAAGATTTTGAAGAATTTTTTTTGGATGATTCGGATGCCACATCCTTGTGATAACACACGAAATAACGGATAATTTGGGTGATTCCTAAACAAGGGGTTTGTAATTGCAGAAATAGGCACTAAAAGTGTGTGAGAGTATACATGAAGATTCCCCAACTCATTACGGAGATCCTGCTAAACTTTTTGAGAAACGTCTTTTTTTATTCTTCAGGCGTTAGATATGTGGGCTAATACACACAAAAAATAGGGAAACTTGGGCGATTATCAAAGATGGCTTGTAAAAGCGGATATGGACGTGAAAAAATGGTTTGACTATACGTGAAGGTTCCCAACTCATTGCACAGTTCCCCAAAAAGTTTTTTGAGAATTTTTTGGATGATTCGGGCGTTAAATCCATGGGCAAATATACACGAAAAATAGGATAATTTAGGAAATCCCAAAAATGTATTTGTAAGTGCGGAAATAACAGTTAAAAAAATAATGTGAGTATATGTGAAGGCTTACCAACTCATTAGGGAGGTCCTCACATTGGTTTTTGTGAAAAACATTGGGTGCGGGTGCCAGATCAATGGGCTAATACACTCGAAAAATCGTGAGATTTTGGCGATTCTTAAAAAATGATTTGTAAATATGGGAATGGACATGAAAAAATGGTGTGACTATACGTGAAGGTTCTCCAAATCATTACGGAGGTCGTCATAATATTTTTTGAGAATTTTCTTGGATGATCGGGGCTCCAAATCCATGAGCTAATACACATAAAATTTAGACAATTTTTAAAAAAAGGTTTGTTAATGCGAAAAATGAAGTTAAAAAAAAGTGTGAATATAAGTAAAGTTTTCACAACTCATTACGGATGTCGTCATAAAATTTTTTTAGAAAAGTATTTTGGGTGCTCCAAGTTTCAGATCCATACGCTAATACATACGACAAATTGAAAATATGGACGATTAGTAAAAAAGAACTTTTAAATGCGGAAATGGGCATGAAAAAAAATGGTGTGACTATACATGAAGATTCCTAACTCATTACGGAGGTCATCATAAAGTTTTTTGAGATTTTTGTTTGGATGATCGAGACGCTAAATTTTTGGTCTAATACACACGAAAAATTGAGAAATTTGAATAATTTCAAAAAATGACTTGTAAATACGGCGATAAGCGTTAAAATGGTGTGATTATACGTGTAGGTCTCCGATTCATTACGGAGATCTAAATAAAAAATTTTGAGAATTTTTTTTTGGATGCTCTGGGCGCTAGATACATGGGCTAATACATACGAAAAATCAGAATTTGGGTGATTCATTAAAAGGACTTATAAATGCGGAAATGAGCGTGAAAAAAAGTTGTAAGTATACGTGAAGGTTTCTAAACTCAATACAGAAGTCCTCATAAAGTTTTTTGAGAAAAAAAATTTTGGGTGCTCCGATCGCCAGATCCATGGGCTTATACATACGAAAAATCAAGAAATTTGTGTGATTCTTATAAAATGCTTCTTAAATATAGAAATTGATATGAAAAAAATGGTGTGAGTATTCGTGAAGTTTACCTAACTTATTACAGAGGTTTTCATAAATATTTTTTATAATACTTTTTTGGATGATCCGGACGCTAGATCAATGGACTAATATACACGAATATTGGGGAATTTGAGCGATTCTTAAATAAGGGTATCTAAATGTGAGAAATGTGCGTGAAAAAAATGGTGTGAACGTGAAAGTTATCCAACTCATTACGGCGGTCCTCATAATATTTTTTGATTTTTTTTCGGGTGCTCTGGAAACTAGATCCATGGGCTAATACACACACAAAATTATTGAAGTTGGGTGATTATTAAAAAATGACTTAAATGAGAAAATAGGCGTAAAAAAATGGTGTGACTGTACGTGAAGATTCCCTAAATAATTACAGAGCTACTCATAATGTTTTCAAGAAGAATATTTTGAATGATCCGGGCGCTATATCTTTGGACTAATACAATTAGGGAATATGAGAGATTCCTAAATAAGGCTTGTAAAAGCAGGAATGGGCGTGAAAAAATGGCGTGAGTATACGTGAAAGTTCCCCAAATTATTATTGAGGTCCTCATAAATTTTTGAGAAATATTTTGGATGATTCGAGTGCCACATCCATGGGCTAACACACATGAAAAATCGATAAATTTTGATGATTCCTAAAAGAGGCCTTTTAAATGCAGAAATAAGCGTTTAAAAAGTGTGAATATGCATGAAATTTCCCCAACTCATAACGGAGGTTCTCATAAATTTTTTTGAAAAATATATTATGTGTGCTTGGGGCGCCAGATCAACGGGCTAATACGCACGAAAATTGAGAAATTTGAGAGACTATTAAAGATGGGCTTGTAAATGTGGGAATGAGCGTAGACAAATGGTGTGAGTATACGTGAAGGTTACCCAACTCGTTATCGAGGTCCTCGCAAAAATTTTGAGAATTTTTTTTGGATGATCCGGACGCCAGACCAATGAGCTATACACACGAAAAAATTAGGAAATTTGGGAGATTCTTTAAAAAAGGCTTGTAAATGCGGAAATGGGTGCTACAAAATGGTGTGAGTATACATTAAGGCTCTCCAACTTATTACAGAGGTCCTCATAAAGTTTTTGAGAAAAAAAAATTTGCGTGCTTCGTCACCACATCCATGGGGTTAACACAAGAAAAATTAGTAAATTTTGGGTGACTCTTAAAAAAAGGCTTGTAAATGTTTAATGGCGTGAAAACAATTGTGTGAGTATGCGTGAAAGTTATCCAACTCATTACGGAGGTCCTCAAAGTTTTTTGAGAAATTTTACCAAGTTCATTCCTAATACACACGAAAAATTATCGAATTGGGCTATTATTAAAATAGGCTCGTAAATGCGAAAATAGACGTAAAAATGGTGTGAATATTTTCAAACTCATTATGAAAGTCCTCATAAAAAAATTTTAGAAGAATATTTTGGATGATCCGGGCGCTAGATCAATGGGCTAATACACATGAAAAATCGGAGAATATGAGCGATTCCTAAATAGGGCTTGTAAATGTAAGAATGAGCGAGAAAAAATAGTGTGAATATACGTGAAGGTTCCCCAACTCATCAGTGAGGTCCGCATAAAGTATTCTGACACAAATTTTTGAATGATATGGGCGCCAAATCCATGGCCTTATACAAACGAAAAATCAGTGAATTTGAACGATCCCTAAAAAGAGTTTTAATTACGGAAATGAGTGTTAATTAAATAGTGTGAGTATACGTAAAATTGTGTGATGCTTATAAAATGCTTTGTAAATACGGAAATTATCGTGAAAAAAATGGTGTGAGTATACGTGAAAGTTACCTTAATCATTATAGAGGTCTTCATAAATATTTTTTATAATAATTTTTTGGATGATCCGGACGGGACGTCAGATCAATGGCCTAATGTACACGAAAAATTGAGGGAATTGAAGAGATTCTTAAATAAGGGTTTTTAAATAAGAGAAATGGGCGTGAAAAAATGGTGTGAGTATGCGTGAAGGTTATCCAACTCATTACAGAGGTCCTCATAATATTTCTTGATAAAAAAAATTCGGATGCTTTAGGAGCCAGATCTATGGACTATACACATGAAAAATCATGAAATTTTGGTGATTATTAAAAAAGACTTGTAAATGCGAAAATAGGCGTGAAATAAATGGTGTGACTATACGTGAAGGTTCCCTAACTTATTACAGAGATACTCATAAGGTTTTCTAGAATAATATTTTGGATGATCCAAGGGCTAGAAATATGGGCTAATACAATCGAGGAATGTGATTAATTCCTAAATAAGGCTAGTAAAAGCAGAAAAAGTGTGAAAAATGGCTTGAGTATACGTGAATGTTTTCCAAATCATTATTGAGGTCCTCATAAATATTTTGAGAATTTTTTTGGATGATCTGAGCGCCACATCCATTGGCTAATACACAAGAAAAATCGGTAAATTGGGATGATTCCTAAAAAAGGACTCTTAAATGCGGAAATAAGTATTAAAAATAGTGTGAACATACGTAAAGTATTATCAACTCATAACGAAGTTCTCATATTTTGAGAAAAATATTTTGGGTGCTCCTGGCGCTAGATCAACTGGCTAATACACAAGGAAAATTGAAGAATTTGGGAGATTATCATAGAACGACTTGTAAATGCGAGAATGAGCATAAAAATGGTATAAGTATACGCGAAGGTTACCCAACTCATTACGCAGATCTTCATAAAAAATATTGAGAACTTTTTTTTGGATGATCTGGGCGCCAGACCAATGAGCTAATACAGACAAAAAAATAGGAAATTTGGGCGATTCCTCAAAAAGGGCTTGTAAATGCGAAAATGGGTGTTACAAAATGGTTTGAGTATACGTGAAGGTTCCCCAAGTTATTACAAAGGTCATTATAAAGTTTTTTAGATTTTTTTGGGGGTATTTCGTGCGCCAGATCCATGGGCTAATACACACAAAAAATCAGTAAATTTTGCGTGAATATTGAAAAGACTTGTAAATGAGAGAAATGGGCGTGAAAAAAATAGTGTGTATATGTGAGAAAGTTATCCGACTCATTACGGGGATCCTCATAAAGTTTTTTGAGAATTTTTTTTTGTTGTTTTGGCACCAAATCCATGGGCTAATACACAAGAAAAATTGTGAAATTTGGGTGATTTTTAAAAAAGGCTTGTAAATGCGAAAATAGATGTCAAAAAAATGGTTTGACAATACGTGAAGATTCTCAAACTCATTACGAAAGTCCTCATAAAGGATTTTTAGAAGAATATTTTGGATGATCTGAGCTTTAGATCCATGGGCTAATGCATAAGAAAAGTTGGAGAATATGGGCGATCCCCAAATAGGACTTGTAAATGCAGGAATGGGCGTTAAAAAATGGTGTGACTATACGTGAATATTCCCCAACTCTTGGAGGTCCTGATAAAGTTTTTTGAGAAACTTTTTATTGGGGTGTTTCGGGTATCAGATCCGTGGGTTAATACACACAAAAAATCATGAAATTTGAGCGATTTTTAAAAAACAGCTTGTAAATGCGGGATGGGCGTAAAAAAAATAGTTTGAGTAACGTGAATGTTCCCCAACTCATTACGGAGTTTATCATAAATTTTTTGAGAAAACATGTTTGGTCCTTCGGGCTCCAGATTCATGGGCTAATACGCACGAAAAATGGGATAATTTGGGCTATTCTTAAAAAAATCTTGTAAAAGCGAAAATGGGCATTAAAAATGGTGTGACTATACGTGAAAGGTCCCAATTCATTACGGAGGTCCTTATAAGATTTTTTGAGAAAGTTATATGGATGATCCAGGTATCAAACCTATGGCTAATACACACGAGTTGAGGAATTTAGGTGATTCTAAAAATAGGGCTTGTAAATGCGGTAATTGGCGTTAAAAATGGTGTGAGTAAACGTGAAAGTTCCTCAACTCATTACATAAGTCCTCACAAAGTTTTTTGAGAAAAAATTTAGGTACTCAGGGACCCCGATCCATGGGCTAATACACACAAAAAATCGAGGAATATGAACAATTTTTTAAAAAAAGCTTGTAAATGCGAGAATGACGTGAAAATAATGGTGTGAGTATGTGTGAAGATTCCGAACTTATTATGAAGGTCTCGTAAAGTTTTTGAGAATTTTTTTTTGGGTGCTCTAGGCGCCAGATTCAGCGCTAATACACGCAAAAATTCAGGATACTTGAGCGATCCTTAAGAAAGGACTTATAAATGCGGAAATGGACGTTAAAAAAATGATGTAAGTATACGTGAAGTTTACATAACTCATTACCGAGGTCCTCATAAGTTTTTTGATAAAATTATTTTGGATGATCCGCGCGCTAGATCCATGGGCTAATACAGACAAAAAATTTAAGAATTTGGCCGATTCCTAAACAAGGGTTAGTAAATGCGGAAATGAACGTTAAAAATGGTGTGAGTATACATGAAGGTTCCCCAACTCATTATGGAGATCCTCATAAAGTTTTTGAGAGAAAAAATTTGTGTGCTTCGGGCGCTAGATCCATTGGCTAATATACACAAAAAAATTAGGAAATTTGGACGATTCTTAGATATGGGTTAGTAAATACGAGAATGAGCATGAAAAAATGACATGAGTATTCGTGAAGGTTATCCAAATCATTACGGAGACCCTAAAAAGTTTATAATTGGGTGATCTGGGTGTCAGATCCATGGGCTAATACACACAAAAAAATCAAAGAATTTGGGTGATTATTAAAAAAAGACTTGTAAATGCGGAAATATGCGTGAAAAAAATGGTGTGACTATACTTAAAGGTTCCCAACTCATTATGGAGGTCCCCACAAATTTTATTGAGAAAAAAAATTGATTGCTGCGAACGCTAGATCCATGGGCTAATACACACGAAAAATTGGAGAATTTGAGCGATTATTAAAAAAAAGATTTGTAAATGCGGGAATGAACGTGAAATAAATGGGTTGACTATATGTGAAAGTTTCTCAACGAGGTCCTCATAAAGTTTATTGAAAAAAAGTTTTGGATGATTCAAGTGTCAGATCCATGGGCTAATACATACGAAAAATCAGACAATTTAGGTGATTCTTAAAAAAGGACTTGTAAATGTGGAAATGGGTGTTAAAAATGGTGTTAGTATACATGAAGATTTCTGAACTCATTACGGAGGTTATCATAAAGTTTTTTGAGAAGCATTGTGTATAGTCCCACCATTTTGTGATGACATAATTTCATATTTACGAGCCAACTTTTAGGAATAAGCTATCTTTCTTGGTTTTTCGTGTGTATTAGCCCATGGATTCGGCGCCATGAAGCACCCAAATATTTTTTCTAAAAAAAACTTTATGAGGACCTCCGTAATGAGTAGGGAAAACATTGTGTGTTGTCCCACCATTTTTTTAAGAAATATTTTTGCATTTACAAGCCAAATTTTAGGAATTAACGGACTTTTTTTTTGTGTGTGTGTACTAGCCCATGGATTTGGAGCCTTGGAGCACCAAAAAAATACAATTATGAAAAAAAACTTATTAGGACTTTTTTAATGAGTCAGGGAAATATTGCGTATTATCCCACCATTTTAATGCATATTTTTGCATTTAAGAGCCAACTATTAGGAAGTAGCCAATTTTCTTTGTTTTTTCGTGTATATTGGCCCATGAATTTGGCGCCTTGGAGCACCCAGAAAAGTTTCTGAAAAAACTTTATAAGGACCTCAATAATGAGTTTGGGGAAGCATTTCGTATAGTCCCGCCATTTTACAAAACATATTTTCGCATTTACCAGTCAACTTTGAACAATTAATTAGTCTACTTTTTTTATTTTACGTGTGTATTAACTCATGGATCTGGCGCCTTGGAGCACCCAAAATATTTTATGAAAAAACTTTATGAGGACCTCCTTAATGAATTGGAGAAGCATTGCGTATAGTCTTGCCATTTTTAACGCATATTTTCGCATTTACAAACCCTTTTTTTAGGAATTTAAAAAAGTAAAGCAAAAACAGAATCATTGTTGAAGTTACAATCGTATTTCAGACGAATAAAAATTCCTTTTATAATTATTAAATGTTGTATAATTATAAACTTGAATGTTCTCAACTAATTACGTAGATCCTGACAAAGTTTTTTGAGAAAAAATAAATGTGTGACTATACTTGAAGGTTCTCAACTCATTACGTAGGTCCTGACAAAGTTTTTTGAGAAAATTTTTTTGGGTGCTCCGAACATTAGATCCATGGGCTAATACATACGAAAAAATTAGGGAATTTGGGCGATTATTATAAAAAGGCTTGTAAATCCGGGAATGAGCGTGAAATAAATGGTGTGACTATATGTGAAGGTTCTCCAATTCATTACGGAGGTCCTCATAAAGTTTTTTGAAAAAAAGTTTTGGATGATTCGGGTGCAAGATTCATGGGCTAAAATACATGAAAAATTGGAAAATTTAAGCGATTCCTAAAAAAGGGCTTGTAAATGCGGAAGTTGGTGTTAAAAAATGATGCGAATATCATGAAGGTTTCCCAACTCATTACGGATGTCCTTATAAAGTTTTTTGAGAAGAATTGTGTATAGTCTCATTTTTTGATGGCATAGTTTCGTATTTACGAGCCAACTTTTAGGAATAAGCCGTTTTTTGTGTTTTTTCGTGTGTATTAGCCCATGGATTTGGTGCCTTGGAGCACCCAAATACTTTATGAGAACCTCTGTAATGAGCAGGGGAAGCATTGTATACTGTCCCACCATTTTTTAAGAAATATTTTTGCATTTACGCGCCAACGTTTAGGAATTAACGGACTTTCTTGTTTTTTTTTGTGTGTACTAGCCCATGAATCTGGCGCCTAGCTTGGAGCACCCAAAAAGAATTCTGAAAAAGCTTTATTAGGACCTTTGTAATGTGTTAGGGAATCATTGTGTATTATCCCACCATTTTAATGCATATTTTTACAATTACGAGCCAACTATTAGGAATTAGCCTATTTTCTTTGGTTTTTTCGTGTGTATTAGCCCATGAATTTGGCGCCTTGGAGCACCCAAATTTTTTTCTATAAAAACTTTATGAGGACCTCAATAATGAGTTGGTGATGCAT
Organism: Solanum lycopersicoides; assembly: GCA_022817965.1. Taxonomy (NCBI): domain Eukaryota; kingdom Viridiplantae; phylum Streptophyta; class Magnoliopsida; order Solanales; family Solanaceae; genus Solanum; species Solanum lycopersicoides. The sequence goes on from CM040629.1 coordinate 6,494,178, forward strand.
TTTGTATAATCCCACTATTTTACAAGACATATTTTTGCATTTACGAGTCAACTCTCAACGATTAGTCGACTTTCTTGATTTTACGTGTGTATTGACCCATGGATATGGCGCCTTGGAGCACCCAAAATATTTTATGAAAAAAAATTTATGAGGACCTACTTAATGAGTCGGAGAAGCATTGTGTATAATTTTGCCATTTTTTAACGTATATTTTCGCATTTACGAGCCAATTTTTAGGAATTTAAAAAAAATAAAGCAAAAACAGAATTATTGGTGAAGTTACAATCGTATTTCAGACGAATAAAAATTCCTTGTATAATTATTAAATGTTGTATATGTTTTCAATGAGTTCAACTTATAATCCAAGTACATGTACATATGTAGGAAAATCCTTAAAATTTCAAAAATAGATCATTGAATGTATAATTTGATCAAAAGTGTAATGAGTTAAACTTAAAGAACCTAAAAGTTGAACCTGATAAATTTAAATAATACATCCATCATCTTGAAATTCTGAATTATCTCATGCCCTAGTGATGTCGAGGATCAGGTCCGCCAGGACTAAGCCGGTTGATATGATACTTGAATGAATCTTTTCTTTGTAATAATCTTTCCCTTAAAATTTCTTGAGCAGTCTCCATAAGTGTACTCCTCCTCCTTGGTAACAATGTCTCAAGAGGACGACTTTCTAAGCCTATACAATATGAAAGCAAAATAATTATGAAACATAACAAAAACCTAGAAGTATTTGCCATTAATTCTTGAACAATTAATGATATATATCTAATGTTTGCATGAAATGAAATGAAATGAAGAGAGAGATATTGAACTATTTATAGTCCTAAATATTACTAATATTCATCATAGTATGTAATATTATTGACAAGGGGAGGGGGTCACAATCAAATAAGATAAGTGCTAAAAATGTGAAAGAAAAGTGTAATAGTGATTTGATAACTTGTTTAAAACAAACTTTTCTACTTTTGACCTCCAACTAGCTATTGAAGTTGTCAACCTGAATTTTTTAAATGCACCTTTATGGTTTGCAGCCTAGCAAAATGATTTAAGAAATGAGTAACTATTTAAATTCATTAGATATGAGTTGGATAATCGATTTTAAAAAAAATGAATATGAAAAATGGACATATATAATTTAGGAAAAAGAGTCTGAAAAATATTTTAATTTTGGTCAAAATTATTATTATGATATCAAATTTTATAGAGGACATTTTACCCCTTACACTATTTAATAGTGTATTTTAAAGGTATATATGTGTCCACATGGACACGTTACTAATTATAATGATTCAATATTTATGATGTCCACGTAGGCGCATATATACCTTTAAAATACACTATTAAATAGTATAGGGGGTAAAAAATCCTTTCCTAAATTCGATATTATTACTGAAATTTCAATCAAAATTCAGATATGTTTTAGACATTTTTTTTAGTCTATATTATTCACTAAAAAGTAAATATTAGATGAATAATTATATGAATATCTATATTATCAATATTTATTTGTATGCTTAATAATTTCATGAGTTCTTGCTTTAAAGGAGTGTTATTTTGACTTTTTATCCTGTATTTCACCTAATTATTGAAAAAGAGAAATAATATGAATATAAACAAATTGAATATTTATTCTGCTTTTTATTTAACTCATTTTCGATCCGTCTATAGCCACATTATCCAACTTGCCATTTTGTCATTTGCGCAGACAGTATGGATCTTTATACTCGTAGTGATGTAATATCATACGTGATTTTCCAAAAGTGGCCCTATAATATATACTGATTCACTTATTAATTAAGCTTCATTTAATAATAAGCTCTAATTAATGAGGATTATATATAATTAAACAATGTTAGTTAATAAGTTAGTTAGGTATATAAATATATATATATAAAAATATAAAGAGGATGTCGGCAATTTTTACTTGGCTGCTAGAGATGTCGACAATAATTCTATTTATAACAGTTTATTTTTGAGAAATTCAAACGATATGAACATTGATCAATATTTTAGAATATGGTATAAATATTTTTAAATTAGATATTGTTTAATTGAACTATGTTTATATTAGCTTCTAACTTATTTTTTTGTAATTTTCAAATAGTTTTCACACGCTTTAACTATGTCCGGTTACAGAACGCCCCAAATAAGCCAAAATGTGTAGAAAATTATAAAAAAAATTAAGATGGGATAATAGGACTTTAATTTAGTTAAGATGTGTTTTTGGGATTTCGGTCATAATTTAGGAAAATACTGAGGAAAATACTTATGTCTTGTCCTAATATTAAAAATATTTTATCACAGTATTGCAATTTATGATACAATCCATACATTTTATTATCAAACTCAATTTTTAAAATTAGTTAAGTGATTCCGAAAAATAAAATATGATAACTATTTTGAAACGACAAGAGAAACGTCTAAATCTTAAATCTGTGAATGAATTCTTGTTTATTTTTTTTGAAACTTTTCTTTTTCCTGTAAATTCAAACTTTCATCAGTTTACCAATTTATCACATTTATCTTATTTGAGAATTAACTTATCTAATAAGCCAACTAGCAAAATTGATGCAAGCTGGCCTTTTATTTTACGATGGCTGCTTTTTTATATATATGCATTACACGTATGCATATATGATAAACCTAATTTTAACTTTTTTATTATTATAAAGATCTGTACTTTTTATCACATATGAGACATTTAGATTTGCTTTTTATATTGTCGTTAGAATCGGTAAAGTATTTAAGTTTTAACGATAGGTATATACAGTATTTATTATAAATATCTATATTTATTGTTATCTCTAAATATAATATAGTGATAACTGTATTATTACAATAAAATTCTTTATTTGTTATAGTGATGCGTTCTTTTTTTTCGAACGCCACCACCTAGGCACCTATAATAGAGTAATTTTTGTTTGGATTTAGGTCTCTAATCACTTAGTTGTTTGAGAGATGGTGATAGAATTTCTCTAGAATTTTACGAAGTCAATAAAAATCAATTTTTCGACAATTAAATCTAGTTTTTCACTTTATTAGTAATAGAAAATACCCCACTTTATTTGTGATTGATGTTGTTTAAAATAGTCGGATAATATACGAATAATAAATTTAACTAATAAATAAAAGTATAGTGATTTATTTCCCAATATTTATTGATAGGGTTGTGATTGGTAGAGCAATGTGAGGTTATATATTATATACTTGTGATTCACTAATAGGTTAAAAATATGACAAGCCTACAAATAAAGAAAACTTTATCGAAGATTTTGAAAATCTGGAGAGCTAGCTAAATTTTAAAGTCATAAAGATTTGAAAGTAAATGACGACTTCGAGGATAGTTGATACTCATATCTCACATCAAACGAGTTCTTAGGTTTTTGCATGTATGTCTAATTATAGAAAGATCATATTATTATTTTTAATATACTAAAAAAGAAAGTGTCTCGTAAATTCAGACGGAACGTATACATATTATTTACCCATGCTAGGGATTTATGAGGCATTCACAATACTTTCATTGAGTTTATTTCTATGGTACAGTTAGCAGGTAAAGGCTTGTAACGGTGCCCTGTGGATCTAACATTTTATTAAACAAACAAGCAAAAAAGCATATTGGAAATCAGTTTCTTTTATTTAGTGTCGTAAATATTGAGCTTCAATATTTGTTAATATTAATTTGATCTGAAATATTGATTTGAAAATACTATTCTCGAAAAAACACTTGATCTGGAAAAAAAACCGCCACAGCTTTTGGAAAACGAAAAACAACGATTATGCAAGTCGTTAGAAAGTGTTAAAATGATATAGTAAACCCTACGCCAACCATTCAATAGGTACACGACTTAATCAAGATGTCTAAATGAAAAATCACGTCCAAACTTCCCTCAACATTGCCCCACCCATGCCATTAAAAAATTGAGATGAAAGTCTCATGCACGATTTTGATTTGAATAAGAGAAAGTTCATCTCCAGCATGATGCAGTTAGTCAACAAATATTTTATTACTAGACTATAGTCTAAAATTGCAGTAAAAATCATATGATAAAAACTTTAAACCAGAATAAATAGGCAATCAAATACCACAACTACTCTTTGTTTACTTTCAGAACATAACAAGAGATCATATACACAACTCGGAAAAATTCAACCAAGATCCCACAGGATTCATTCTATTAATTCCAAGTCAAAAGAGCAACATACAGAGTAGCGATTTCGAACATACAAGAGGATGGACATGGTTGTGTCTACTACTTCAGGGGAAAATACATATAAATTCTTTGTAAAAAGTTGCCCAGAAGATGAATGGGTTAATATGTACACACCCCCATTATCATTTCCACTTAAGATCCCTGATAATTTTAACAGTATGCATTCCTACCATCATACCTGGTTTCTACAACTACAACCAAGTCCAGCTGCAGAACATCGCACAAAGCAAACCTACCTGCTTCTCTAACTGTGAACAACGCTATGACTGAAAATCCCAGCACACGTATAAGCAAAACTGGTTGAGCAATTTACAGGTGCTACATCTCTCACATGACGACTACCATAAACAATAACACTTGTATAGAAATAACATCATATATAATGTTAAGAATTAGATGTCTGACTCTTTTTCATAATCATTGAGATAACGCACTTTGATGATTCTTGATCCTTCAACCACAAGGGGACCTTCATCTTGGAACCTTCAGATGATTACACAGCTAAAGACATCCTGTAAAACAATAAGATACACAAAAAAAAATTAGAACTTCTCCTGAATCTATAAGAAGAAACATCATAAACGTTGTTGTTAAGAGAAAATTCCATAATGGGATAAAATAGTGAATAACAACAAAGATGCATGCAGATAGCACCTGACCACAAAAAAAGCAGTCCAGAATGACTAAGGGCTCACACACTATTTGGATGCGAAAAATCATTTTTACCCAGAAAAAGAATGACTTAGCCATATCTTATTATCATTTCGAATGATATCAAAACAAATAGTAAATAATCCTTCAATGGGCTGATTGATAATACAGGTGAATTCAAAGCTAACCTAAAATAAGTATAAATTGAAAAATCAAATAATGTGGATACTAGATTTAATATTCAATATTTAAGGAGTAATACACAAAAGGGGTACTTATTAAATATTGACAAACAAGGCAATCACAAAATTTCCAACTCTTTAGATAATTTGGTGATACCATTAATGTGCCAACTTATATGGTATGGCAATATTTTGTGTTAAATAGGATCAACATTAATCATTTTCAGGAACTTATGACTTTTTCTTTATGATTTATTCCATAGGTCAATTTTTTTAATTATAAAGATAACAAGTAATAAGATACGTTAAATAGGGTAGCTTTAAAACTATTTAGTCCACAACAATCTTATTTAAAAATATTTAAGGACTAGAGTTGCATACACCATCAAATCAAGTCCCTCCCCCACCCAAACTACCATATGTCAACCTTGAATGATTTAATCAACAGCATGTGCAAGAAAATTTTGCAAGAGCCAAACCAATCACAAAAAAGGTGCAAGTCTGCAAGAAATAAGAAAAAAGTCAGCTAACTGACTCACCTGCGCTAAGCGACCTTTCGCATCAATGCCCCCCCTCTGATCCGGATCCAGAGGAACTATCGCTATCAGAATCTGAAAAGATAGAGCAAAAAATATCAGACACGTGCAGTGAACTACTGGCTATAAATCAATAAAATTGAGCATGCGACAATTATGGTGCAGTTGAAGATGAAATATGCAAAAGATAATCAGTATTACCACTTGAGGATGAACCCGAATCGCTGCTGGAACTGCTTGAACTACTAGACCTACTTGCATTATCCATCTGTCTTACCATTTCTGCATATGTAGCAAGAGCACTGGTGTTATTTTTAGCTAGTCATGTAAAAAATAAATAAAGAACCATGTTCTATGAGTATTTTCAACCTAAAGCGTGAACCTTGATACCAATCTGGGAAAAAATAGTCACATGTATAAGAGGCTTACCAGTATTACTGTTCAGTGCACCAGCAACCATTGGAGCAGAATTCTGTAAAGAAATGCCACAAATTAAGAAATCCCTACCAGACAAAAATGTAAAACGAGGGTGGAGAAGGAAAAGAGAGAGGAATATCTAGATCAAAGCTCACCATGACTGGGGCAGTCCTTGCTGTTCGTCTGGCTAGCTGAGCAAGTTCAGTCTTTCTCTTCTGCTTGCTTAAGTTCTTTTTGTAATTGGTCACAAACCTTTCAAGCTCCCAGAGGCTTTCCACATCAACACTGTCTATGTCTACTTCAATCTCATCACCATTTTGATAAAATGTTGAGTTCCTCTTCTTAATAATCTGAACAACAGCATCAAGCTTTTCTAAAGGTAAGCTCTGGAGATGTGTGCTGAGTCTCTGTTTTTCTTCATAGGTCATATCCCTTTTATTGGGATCATTTGCTTTAGGTTTCTTAGGAACTGGTACCCTACCGACATGAGCAAACCGTGATGGCTTGAACCTGAAATCACCTGGTTCAGTCATTGACTCAGACCTTTCCAAAGCCCTTGCTTGAGAAGCAGGTGGATGAGAAGTTACAGAAGCACGGGCAAAGGGAGAAGGCTGAGGGACCTTTCTTGAAGTGGGGGTAGGCAAACCTGCATCATGATACATTTGATACCTCCAATCCGGATTAAACTCGGCCTCTATAACTGCCCACCTGTCTTCAAAAATCTTTAACAACTGTTCCGACATAAGATGAACATCATGTCCTTGGGGATTATAAGTCATGGCATTACGGAAGACAAGTCTCACATCCTCAGCAAACTCCCTGGGAGACTTGTACCGATTTTGAGATAGCCTAGCTTTGATAGTGCCCAAATCCATAGGATGCTTGATGATAGCATGATAATCATGCAGCCCCAGATGCTCCACATTCACTGGCTCATTAAACACCCACCCATGCTTGTGCTTCATTAACCTCTGAAGCAGGGTGGTGCATCTCTTAAACACCTGATTCCTATGTTTATCAAACCCAAAGCCAACACCAAATGGATACCCCTGCTCCAACTCACCATTGTGTTTCCTCCCAGCACCATTTGGCTTAAATTTCTTATTGCTCTCCGGAGGCAATCTATCCTTCGCAAGTAAGAATTCGGAATTAGTGTAGTACTGATTGGCCTTCGGGGTCCTCTTTTCCTTCTCCACAAATTCAGCAGCTACATTATTGTTTTCCACAACTGCAACCCTTGGTCGCTGGAATGGTCTCGATCCAGGGTGCCCCACCAAACCCATCTCTGAATTCGCTCGCACTAAAGCCCTACTATTCCTCACACCATTATCGATATATCGTGGTTGACTATAAGAATTAACAGCACCACTAGGAACAGCGGGTATCCTACCAACATTATTAAAACCACCATTAGTATTTGTATCATGTGTGGTCAGCTGAATCTGCTTAACTTCAAGCTCTGTAACTAAACTCCTAACCTGATCAAGTTCACCCGCTAAGTCCCTCCTAATACCTTTAATCTCCGCTCTTGATGTCACTCCCCCTATATTAATCCTAATTCTATCTCGAAACCTAGAAATTACAGGTTTAACTGTTGAATCCAGCTCAGCATGGTCTCTAGTTAATCCATCTGCATAACTCTCCCTAGCAGCCTCTTCACCCCGAACATCCCCACTATTATTAGCCTCCACAACTGGGCTGCCATCAACCTTACCCACATCTCTACCATCTAAATCTCCCTGTGATCCAAGGGTATCTTCCTGCCCTTGTCCACCATTTATCAATTCTACCTGATCCTGATCCTGATCCTGATCCTGATTCCTATCCCTCCCATCTTCCAATTCCAAATCACCCGGCAACGAATCTTTCAATTGAGGTTCTTCCACCTCCTGACGGTCCTGCAACCGTTCCGATTTTTCTCCAGATTCCGATTCCCCAGCCTGTACAACATAACCATTCGCATCATTGCTGCTCACATCCGCCGCGGCGGAAATCGGAATCGAGTCATCCTTCTTCTGGATCCTTCTACGCTTCCGGGTATAAACTTTGATAGGGCTTCCCCACCTTAACCTTTCTCTAGATTTCAAATCGTCGGCATATGAAGCCATACATGAAATCAAACCAAATAACACCACAAACCTGAAAAAAATCCACCAAAATCACCATAACAACATCTTCAACCATCAAAAAACAAAAACAAAAAAAATAGGGTTCCTCAGAACCCCATGAATCATAACATCAATATTCCGAAACCCTAGCTCATACAGATCAAAAAAAAAATTAAATTTTCAGGTAAATCAAAGCCGGTACGGCACTAGGGTTTTTCCAAAAAATAATAAAATAGTAAAAACATAAAAAAAAGTAAAAATTAAAAAATTAAAAAATTTGGGGAAGAATAAAATTAGGGTTAAGAAAATTGGGGACAAAGCATAGCAGAAGAGAGAGAGAGAGATGATTACCTGGAGAGAGAGAGAGAGAGTATTTTTTTTCGGGTCGGATCTAAAAGTGTACTCGCTTGGGTTGTGTACGTACAGTATACTTTCTCTTTTATAATGTTGTTAACACGCGCTTGTCGTGTCGGAGTCTACTGTTATTACAAAGAGGTTTTTGACATTTTTGCCACGTAACATGTTTGGGAAAACGTGGGATGACATGATCACTTTTTTTGTTTTGTTTTGTTTTTAAAATTTTACTTGCTTACCCTCGTGTGAGTGATTCTTTCTCGGAATTATTTTTAGTTGTCATGTTTTTTATCGAGGTAAAAGTTAGTCATGTATAGTACATGATTTTAGTTTGTATTTATGTGTGATCACATGGTTTAACACTTACTTCTTTGTTTTTAAGTATAATACACATGAATGTGTTTTTTTAATTGATATAAGGTGTAAATATATTTTATTTTTAAAAAAAAAAAAAATTTATTTATGATTTTTAACTTTGAGTGGGTATAAGTATACGTTTAAATATGTATGAAATTTAACAAAAAGACGTATGCATTTTACGTGACATAATATACTAGGATGCAAAATTGTCAAGTACGACGTCATGTAGGATGTATATGTTTTATTTATGGGCATCCAAAGTTAGAGGGTATAGATGTTAGTTTGGGTCAAGTTAAAAGACGTATTTATGTATTATGTCTTTTTGATTTGGTCTGAGTCGATAATATGTTTTTTATTTTTGGATGTGAATAAATAAAAATTTAAATGTATAAAGTTGAATAAGTAGACACATGTAATCTAAGTAGTGTCCTACGTGATAATTTATGTCTTATATAGTATTTTATGTGTGTATTATTTCATGTCGAATATGTATATTTATATTTAAATTTATATTATAAGTTGAAGTGTTTATTTATGCAGATTCAAAATTTAAAGGTATAGATGTCAATTAATATTAAATTAAAAGGGAAGTAGCTATATTTATGTATTTAAGCCAGCAAAAATTAATCACATATATTAAGCTAGTTACTCTGGACCTTTTTTGGACATTTATTTAATATAATATGTGGTTTTATGAGCCGCACATTAAATCATATATGAGATTTTTGATTTAAATTGTGGTTGAGTTTACTACCTTTTATATTTCTACTCAAAATTTATCTCAGGATTTAAAATGTTAATATTTCAACAAACAAGTTTATCCTCAAGATTTTATATTATCTCAGGATTTAAAATGTTAATATTTCAACAAACAAGTTTATCCTCAAGATTTTATATTATCTCAGAATTTAAAATATTAATATTCAACAAATAAGTTTATCCTCAAGATTTTATATTATCTCAGGATTTAAAATATTAATATTTCAACAAACAAGTTTATCCTCAAGATTTTATATCAAAAATTCATATTGTTCTTCATTTATATGAATTAAAAATAATTGACGAACATGAAATGTTGATCGACTAAATATCTAGTACTATTATTAACTTGTATGGCATTTTCATAGAAATTAGTTATTATAAAGTATGAATATAAATGTTAATTAATCCAAATCTACTTTAAATATTAAATGATTTTTATGTTCTTAATAAGTGTAAACCCTATTTTCTTTGGGATGACATGATTACTTTTTTTTGTTTTGTTTTTTTAAAAATTTTACTTGCTTACCCTCGTGTGAGTGATTCTTTTTTGGGATCATTTTTAGTTGTCATGTTTTTTATCGAGGTAAAAGTTAGTCATGTATAGTACATGATTTTAGTTTGTATTTATGTGTAATCACATGGTTTAACACTTACTTCTTTGTTTTTAAGTATAATATACATGAATGTTTTTTTTTAATTGATATAAGGTGTAAATATATTTTTTGTAAAAAGTAATTTTATTTCTTATTTATATTTTTTAATTTTGAGTAGGTATAAGTATACGTTTAAATATGTATGAAGTTTAACAAACAGAAATAGGCATTCTACGTGGCATAATACACGTAGGATGTAAAATTGTCAAGTACGACGTCATGTAGGATGTATATGTTTTATTTATGGCCATCCAAAGTTAGAGGATATAGATGTTAGTTTGGGTCAAATTAAAGGACATGTTTATGTATTATGTCTTTTTGATTTGGTCTGAGTCGATATATATGTTTTTTTATTTTTGGATGTGAATAAATGAAAATTTAAATGTGTATAAAGTTGAATAAGTAGACACATGTAATCTTAGTAGTGTCCTACGTGGTAATTAATGTCTTATATAGTGTTTTACGTGTGTATTATTTCATGTAGGATATGTATATTTATATTTAAATTTATAGTATATGTTGAAGTGTTTATTTATGCAGATTCAAAATTTAAGGGTATAGAGGTCAATAATATTAAATTAAATGGGAAGTAGCTATATTTATGTATTTAAGCCAGCAAAAATTAATCACATATATTAAGCTAGTTACTCTGGACCTTTTTTGGACATTTATTTAATATAATATGTGGTTTTATGAGCCGCACATTAAATCATATATGAGATTTTTGATTTAAATTGTGGTTGAGTTTACTACCTTTTATATTTCTACTCAAAATTTATCTCAGGATTTAAAATGTTAATATTTCAACAAACAAGTTTATCCTCAAGATTTTATATTATCTCAGGATTTAAAATGTTAATATTTCAACAAACAAGTTTATCCTCAAGATTTTATATTATCTCAGAATTTAAAATATTAATATTCAACAAATAAGTTTATCCTCAAGATTTTATATTATCTCAGGATTTAAAATATTAATATTTCAACAAACAAGTTTATCCTCAAGATTTTATATCAAAAATTCATATTGTTCTTCATTTATATGAATTAAAAATAATTGACGAACATGAAATGTTGATCGACTAAATATCTAGTACTATTATTAACTTGTATGGCATTTTCATAGAAATTAGTTATTATAAAGTATGAATATAAATGTTAATTAATCCAAATCTACTTTAAATATTAAATGATTTTTATGTTCTTAATAAGTGTAAACCCTATTTTCTTTGGGATGACATGATTACTTTTTTTTGTTTTGTTTTTTTAAAAATTTTACTTGCTTACCCTCGTGTGAGTGATTCTTTTTTGGGATCATTTTTAGTTGTCATGTTTTTTATCGAGGTAAAAGTTAGTCATGTATAGTACATGATTTTAGTTTGTATTTATGTGTAATCACATGGTTTAACACTTACTTCTTTGTTTTTAAGTATAATATACATGAATGTTTTTTTTTAATTGATATAAGGTGTAAATATATTTTTTGTAAAAAGTAATTTTATTTCTTATTTATATTTTTTAATTTTGAGTAGGTATAAGTATACGTTTAAATATGTATGAAGTTTAACAAACAGAAATAGGCATTCTACGTGGCATAATACACGTAGGATGTAAAATTGTCAAGTACGACGTCATGTAGGATGTATATGTTTTATTTATGGCCATCCAAAGTTAGAGGATATAGATGTTAGTTTGGGTCAAATTAAAGGACATGTTTATGTATTATGTCTTTTTGATTTGGTCTGAGTCGATAATATGTTTTTTTATTTTTGGATGTGAATAAATGAAAATTTAAATGTGTATAAAGTTGAATAAGTAGACACATGTAATCTTAGTAGTGTCCTACGTGGTAATTAATGTCTTATATAGTGTTTTACGTGTGTATTATTTCATGTAGGATATGTATATTTATATTTAAATTTATAGTATATGTTGAAGTGTTTATTTATGCAGATTCAAAATTTAAGGGTATAGAGGTCAATAATATTAAATTAAATGGGAAGTAGCTATATTTATGTATTTAAGCCAGCAAAAATTAATCACATATATTAAGCTAGTTACTCTGGACCTTTTTTGGACATTTATTTAATAAAATATATATGTGGTGTTATGAGCCGCACATTAAATCATATATGAGATTTTTGGTTTAAATTGTGGTTGAGTTTAATACCTTTTATATTTCTACTCAAAATTCGTCTCAGGATTTAAAATGTTAATATTTCAACAAACAAGTTTATCCTCAAGATTTTATATTATCTCAGGATTTAAAATGTTAATATTTCAACAAACAAGTTTATCCTCAAGATTTTATATCAAAAAATTATATTGTTCTTCATTTATATGAATTAAAAATAATTGACGAACATAAAATGTTGATCGACTAAATATCTAGCACTATTATTAACTTGTATGGCATTTTCATAGAAATTAGTTCTTATAAAGTATGAATATAAATGTTAATTAATCCAAATCTACTTTAAATATTAAATGATTTTTATGTTCTTAATAAGTGTAAACCCTATTTTCTTTTGAACACACTTCTTAAACCTAAATTTTTTTTTCCTGGACATACTTAATCATAAGTTTAATAATTTCAAGTTGATTCACTATCAAATTGAATTTATTAAAGATAACTTTATTAAAGCAACATACCCCTCTTCATGTATTATACTAACATATTTAACTTAAATATTATACTGAATATTTACGGCGTACAATTATTAATGTGCAATATTACACTTGTTATATCATTTGTCTTTTTGCCATCTTCATATTACATTAGATTCTGGATGCAAGCGTTCATTTCATTCATTGTATAATAATACGATGTGTGATATTCTTGTCGATTTCCCAATACGTTGAATAATAAACTCAACATACTTGAAAATTCTTTTCTTATCGAATGACGTGTGAATCAAGTCCCACGTTCACAATATCTTCATCTGTACATCACTAAACTTGCACTCCAAATACTTTGTCTTAGTCCCGCTTAACATGAACCCTTTTGACCTCTAGAGTTTGTCACCAAAACCTCTAACAATTACAATCAAATAGAATATTAAGAAAACCCAATTTACTACTTTTAACCAAATATATCTGCAAGTGTAATAAATGAAGTAGAAGGTTCAATGTTTGTAGATTATTTAAAGAAAATGCACCCATCACAAGTCTGCCAATGATTATTTTCTACAAATATATGCTATATATCTAACACCTCTGCTATATCTCAGACTATAAAAGCTAAATCTAATGCCTCAGGCAGCGAGGAGCGAGGAAAATATTAACTCAAATGTATCTGAAAATGGAGATGGCAAAACTTCAAAGTATCATTTTCTTTTTATGTTTGATTAATTAGGCGTTGGCAAATTTGATTCCTTTCTCAATAGATGATTTCAGTTCTGGTTTAAGAGCTTCAAGTCCTTCTTTCTCGTAGTCTGAAAGTGCGCCTAATCCTAACACTTCTTCCACGCCATTTTTTCCAAGTCTCACCTGAAGAGAGTTAAACAAGTGCTGAAATCAGAAGAACGATAACCAACAAAATTTGCTAGTTTTTATACTCTCATTATGAGAGGGATCATCAAATTATTCACACAGTTGAAAATAATGTCATCGACTGACAGAAAATGAAGATCCCTCTAAACAGATGCAAAATCGAGTGATGGTAAGATAGACACATTTAATAGCAAATAGGGACTCAAGCATCATTTACGTTAGAAGAGGATATCATTACCTTGGATGCAAAGAACGGCATGTCTGTCACAGTGGATTGTACGAAGGAACACTCTACAACATCTGGAACCCCATTCAGTCCCTTCAAGCAAGCATCCGCGAAGATGGCACCAGCATAGCTGCAGAAGTGAAACAAATTCACTCAAAACCCAGTAACCACACAAAGAAAGATATACAAATAAGGTGTATAGGACACCAGTGACAGAAAATGGAAGTCTTCTTATTTTTTATAACAATATCTTCTACTGGTATACCGAGTGGGGCAAGTTCGCTTCAGTACATTGTTTTGACTAGTAGTTCACTTCAATACTAGGTGCATGGAAACTTTACATTCAAAACGTTATCAAGGTTGCACAATCTTGGCCACTATGCAGCATGTGTTAATTTCCAGTTGTGGCATGTGACAACACATGCAGAAAAAGGTATCATGTTGTATATTAGTATTGCGAAAACCTGTCAAAATACATTCGCTCCATTTAAATTTACGTGAACTTATTTGATTGTGCAGAGAGTTTAAGAAAGAAAAGAATTGGGACTTAGGCTCTTAAACATGTCATAACATTTGTGTGGCTATCAAAGCTTCTCATCAAGGGTAAAATGGAAAGTTAATTAAATTACTTCCAGGTTTAGGAAGTCTTTCTTTTTATAAAGGACTATAAAGGAGATATGGTCACATAAAGTGGAACAAATAGAGTTGCCAAGCAACTCTAGACCCTCTTTACAAGAATTTGACTCTCGTTAGCGGAAGACACCTGTGCAGGTGTTCCTTGTCAATACCAGAAAGTTCTTGCCACCAAACAGAGAAACTTTCATGAAAACATTGAAACTTAAATAAGTAAAAGAGAGCATAAATAGGAACATACGCCATCGAGAGGGTGGCTGAACCCTTTCCAGCCTTGGCCTCCACAACCTCAGTGCCACCATCTTGGGTGCGTTTGGTAAGTGCCTGAATGTCTTCACTTGACAAATTTGCACTTGGAGTGGCCTATTGCAACATTTAGAGATAACAACATGGCAAGAAATAGTAAAGTTACAAGGTGGAATTACTCTTCGTTTTTTACGAGTCAACACGAGGTAGACGTAATTTTAAATAACCTAGATAAAACAAAACAAAAGAAAGATTACTTGGGAAAATAACGGGAGGATAGTTACGCCAGCATGACCACCGACAACGGGGATATTGACATCTGGAACAGTGCACCAAAATTTTTAGTAGTGAATAAGAACTTTACATGAATTGACGGTTTAATACAATGAAATAGAAGCAAATCAAAGATGGAAATCACTATGATGCATACCAGCAACATTAACTTTAGCTTTTCCAGCATAGAAAGTCTTTGCCCTAACAACATCAAGCGTGGTCACTCCAAAGAGTCTCTTCTCATCATAGGTTCCAGCCTTCTTGAACACCTCAGATGCAATTGGGACAGTGGAATTCACGGGGTTGCTGATCACATTGACAAGTGCCTTTTGGAGATTTGAGGGGAGGCATTACGGGAAAGAGCAAGAGTCAGTATTTCTTACTCGAACATCTTAACTAATATGTACACAAATATGGGTACTTACATGAGGGCAATACTTTGCAATAGCTGTACAAAGAGACTTAACAATTCCAGCGTTAATGTTGAACAGATCATCACGGGTCATACCAGGCTTTCGTGGCACACCAGCCGGAATAATGACAACATCAGCTCCCTCCAAAGCCTTCCCTAGCTGTTCTTCTCCTGCATAACCCAAAATCTGCAAGTCCAGGAAAAAAAATAATGGTCAAGGAACTGCAAGGACTAGGGATCAGACACTGAGGTCATTCAGTTTGTGGATTGCAGGTGAGGCAAGTGGGATAAAAAGTATAACATTGTTTGGCTTATTGCGCAAAGGATTACATCATTAGGATAAAAGTAAGGGGTCTTTTGGGAGATCCATATTTTTCAAAGTAAACCCCCAACTAAATTCTGCATTAGTTGTTTAGTGTTTGGTTTTCACTTTTACTCTCAGTATTCACAATATCAACATTAATTATGTAGTTATACCAAATTTAGTAATGTATAACATTACAAGTATTAGGAATAGATGCATAAGAGCACATAAATCAGAAAAAAATAACATTATATTTGATCACTTATTCAGTAAACCATTTCTTACATATTATCTCTCCGTATATTTTGAGAAAAGTTTGTATGTTGACTATAAAGTAATAAAAACATCAGGCAATTTAATTAACTATACCTCAATCTCTAACTGCAGGAGTCAATGATATAAATTCTCTTAATATCTTGCTGTATTTGGTCCATCTCAATTTGATATTATTAAGTAATTTATCTTTTATGGTAAATTAGGAGTCCCTAAACTAACAGTTCTCCAAACTTCACACCTATCCCTATTTGAAGCTAAAGCTAGTGTAACAATGACTAAGGCTTAGTCTAGCTAATTCATATCTTTTATAGATATCTTTTGTTCTCATTGTTCTATATTCTTAGATAAATCCGCATTCATACAGAGAGATCATACTACTCTTACAGCAATTTTCTTCCACATGATTTTAGTTCAACCTGATCTCTTTTTATAGCATCTTCAATCACCACAATGCCGTACGTATGGACTAGTGTTTGTAGGTTTATGCAAGGCATAGCCAAACCATCTATGGCAACTTTTTACTAATTAATCCTCTGTGTGATACTAGCACATCTTGTCTGATGTGATCATTTCTATTTTTGTCCAATCTTATATGACTGCACATCTATATTTGCATATAAAGTTTCAATGAAGTTAATCTTGTGGATATGATAAGCATTTCGAGACCCAAAGTTAACCCCATATCACATTGTTGATCTCACAACCATTTTATAAATTTACCTTCTCAAGTAGGAATCTCGAAGCAATCTTTCACTTCAATCACTAAAATTCAATCAATCTACTACATTTTTGTTTATCACGTCATTCACTTCAAAGATTGAGCACTTCAATCAATATATTTCTATCAACCAATCTACTATATTTTTGTCTATTACATTATCCTCTTCAAGAGATTAAGTGACAGCGCAATTTTATCCAATCTCTCTTCACCTTCGTCCTTATGGTAGGAGATCTAAACGTGGATATATTACGTCTTACTTTGACTTATCCTAAAAATTTATTCAGTAAAACGCTTCTCCGTAATCCCAAATTCCAATCAACTCCCTTGTTAGTTAAGTAAGTTGTTACATTTCACATTTTAGTAGTTTTACTCCAATGAGTTTTTGCTTGAAAAGTTCACAAGGAATCAAGGATTACAGTATAGAGATTCTAATAGTAATAATAATCACTGGAGTATGTGAAGTATTTGCCATTGAATGTTGAAGTCATCTACAACAAATGCTTAGATAAAACTTGATAAGAGTTTTCTTTCTGATAATTCTATGCCTTCACATCATTATTTGGTATTTAGCTTATCATCATTCATCATACCTGGTATATAATAGGAATCAAAACAAAACTCAACGAAATAACAGGTAATCAACATAAAAACAGAAATCAAGTCTCTGAATTCATCAAAGGACACTGATACATCAGAGCAGTTAAAATTCTAGGGCTTAAAAGAGTGAGAAACCACACACTCATCAGAAGAGCAGACAAGATAAAAGCAGAAATTAACCTCAGATCTAGTGTTGATATGGCTGACATCAGCGGCAACACCAGGAGTTCCGGCAATATCGTAGAGTGCAAGTCTGGAAACTAAAGGATTCAGTTTCATGAGAAGTGACAGAGGCTGCCCGATCCCTCCAGCTGCACCTAAAATAGCGACTTTCCTGTCCGGAGCAGATGCCGATGCAAATCCCCGGCGTGTGATGCCGGCGGTTGAGGTTCTGCAAGCCAATAATCTCACCATGGATGTCCTCATTGCTATGGCGGAGAAAAACGTGAAGCGAAAATGAGAGAAATGTTTCAAGGGAGTGTTGAGTTGCGTGAAGTCGACTAGAGTATTTATAGTGGTGATAGATTAAAAAATTTCAAGGAATGGGTCCACCTGATTTTCTGCCGCTAAATATTCCCACGATTCATTTTTACTTATTCCATCTAGTACTAGTATTTAAAAATGAAAAAATCCCAGAATTTGTATACATTGATAAAATAACATATATAAATAATATTTTTTATATTTAATATGTATTAATTAAAAAAAAAAAAATTGTTTTATTTTAAAATAGAAAGAATATTACTCCCTCCGTCTGGTATTGTTTGTCATGGTTTCTATTTTTAGAGTCAAACTATCAAAATTTTGATTAACATTTTAAGATGTATTTCTTCATCATATTAATATACAAAAAATTATAATTTATAGTACTTTTCATATAGTTTTAGAATATCTAACTTTTTTTGTTTAAAATATTGAATTAATGTGACTTTCGATAAGCACAACATGACAAATAATTTCGGACGGAGGGAGTATAAAAAATTTAAATTTCTGGCCAAATTTTCTTGTCATTTAGAATTACCCTTAAAAATCTTTTGAGTTTTTTATCCCATATTTAATTCGAATAATTTGAATTTGTGTTAATAAAGCTTTATTCAGAGATAGTACTCAAAAGTTAGAACCTTTGATCAATGGGGAATAAGTTGTGTTAAGTAAGTTTTGACGCCAAGTTAAGGGGTGATTTGGCTAGTGTTTGGCCACAAATTTCTAAATATTCTTGGCAAATATTATATTGGGTGAAAATTTGGGTGATTTTTCACCATGTATTTGACCATAGTATTTGGGAAATATATTCCATTTTTTTAGAAAAATATGATTTATACTCATAAGTTTAAAAACTATCAAAACTAACCATAAGTTTGTATTACAAGTCAATTGAATCTTCGTTACAACAATAAGAAATAGTGTCCATGACACTAGATCAATGTGATAATTTGGAGTGAGTGCAACAAGCATCATTCCATATATTATGAAGTAAGTAAAACACATGACTTTGTTATCATGAGTTGAATCATCATTTTCATCAATAACCATATCATCATTTAACATTCACTGAATATTCATCACTACTTTGGTGTTAAGTTGTGTTAACGTAAAAAAATTATGTAATATAACGCAAGCAACAACCATAGAAGGTGTTTTTGTAAAAGAGAAAAATTTGGAGTAAAATTCCAATTTTAAAAGACCCCAGATCATGAGATTTAACCCAAATACTAGAAAAAATTAGTATTTAAAAATCTGAAATATTTATCAAATAATGACAAAGTGTATGGAGAAACATTATTTGTCAAATTTTTTTCCAAATATTATTTGAGAAATATATGGCCAAACGAACGATGTATAATACATATATTGGACCTTAAATTTGACTTCAAATTTTAACTTTGACCTCTAACTTTCATTATGCACAAACATGCACTTTAACTATCCAACTTTTAAATAAATAAACACATGAGTCCTACATGGCAAAATACACGCAGGACACCACGTTGGACAAAAAATGACATGTAAGACATGTGTGTCTATTTGTTCAATTTTATACAAGTTTAAGTGTCTACTTGTGCACACCAAAAGTTGAAGGACATAAATGTGATTCAAAGCCAAGTTAAATGACATATTTATGTATTATGCCTATTTTCTTTTAGTAAATATCAAAAGTAGAACATCATCTATTTGACTATTTATGACTTTTGCCTAATAAGTAACCGTTTATAAGCCCATCAAACCGGTTCTTAATAAGTAACTATTCCCTCCGTTTAAAAAAGAATGACCTTATTTCTTTTTTAGTCTGTTTAAAAAAAATGACTCCTTTCCTTTTTTTGTAACACTTTAACTTTAACTTTTCACGTGACATGTTTAAGACCACAAGATTAAAGGGTATTTTGGTACATTTGACATAACTTTAAATTAGAACCACAAGATTAAAAAGTCTTCTTTCTTTTCTTAAATTCCGTTCCAAGTCAAACTAGGTCAATCTTTTTGAAATGGAGGGAGTATAAGTTATGTCTTACACACGGTATAAAATAGTAATTTCATACAATAAAATGTTAAATTATTTTTTCATGGTATAATAAAAGGATAGAATTAGTCATTTTATATAATAAAAAAAAAGTGAATAATTAATCTCATGGAGATATCAATTATTTACCTTTCTATCAAATTTTATACGTTTCTAGTTCACTAACAAATGTAGCATATTCTTTTTATCTTAATCAATCACAATGAAGCATATTATCTGCAAATATCTTTGCTCATGCGGACCAAGTTCTTCATCTTTATGATATCGAGAACATTTATTTTTATGCCTCATACAGCTAACACAAGTTATACTTTTTTTTGGTTTGCAAGTTAGTGAACCCAATTCGTTACACTTTTTGGAACAAACTTTGAGTCCACCAATTTGTGAAACAAAAAGAGAACCTCACACAACTTGTATCAATTATGCTGAGACAAAAGTAAAAAATTCCTCATATCTTACCTTATGTTGGTCCTTGGTTTACTGGCCTTGTCCGAAAAATCTGCCAGATATCATAATGCGAGTATCTCAATGCAGAAAATATAAGAACTTTAAGTTCATCATTATATAGAACAGCTGCATATAAATACATCTAAGAAGTGCATCGGAGTGGGATGCCAGCGATGTGTTTGATGTGAGTGAGACATTCGAAATGAATATACAGTATTCGAGCAACATCCTCTACAGATACTCGACATGTGGAGAATGTATAATATCTGGCAAATAGAGCTCTTGAACATAATAATTCTACATGTACAAAATTTACCAGATGCAGATTGACATCCCCAACCACAGCTCGAAGGCCTCATTAGCTGCAACCCTCTTCAATTGAAACAACTTCAACCTTCGCAATACTATAGAGATACAGAAAGACAACTCTCTAGTCCACATCTTAAACGATCCAAATTTTAAGGGAAAAGTAGCAATCAAATCTGGAAAAGGGCAGCTCGGTAAGCATTAGGGAAGTGCCACATCCCAAGGGAGTTTAATGTAGTCAGGCCACCCCGGTGCAAGCAATTCACAGCTCGAACTAAATCAAAATACTAAAAAAAGTTGTAATTATCTCCATAAGCTAACCTCGATAACAACGAGAACAACTTTTGGATGTTTTGATTTTGACAACTTGAAGTGAAAGACAAAGTCCCTTAGATGTTGGTTAACAAAGAGAGCCAGTCGGTTGGCCATATATCTTCTTTATCCAGTCCAGAACATCCACACAATCTTCATGCCCAATAAAATGCCTTCACATACAGAGGGATTTCGGGTTAGGAGAAAATGAGTGAAGATTTTTGTTTCTATATTTAAAGTTCATACCTGTTTATTGTACGATAGGTCTTCAATTCTGCAGCTTGACGGTGATTTCTTATATCTTTCCGCATACGAAGTGACTCAGGCATCTGGAGATGGCCATCCTGACTGTTATATGAATCACATATGAAGCTAAGCACCTTTTCCTGTAAATGCCATTTTCAGATGTCAACAGGAGAATTTGGCGTGCTTCATGGATCATGCTACTGAGAGATAAGGCCCAATAAAAGGTAAGATTAAACAATTAAACAATTTTTCATAGGGGAAGAAATGACTGCCTCTGCACATGAAACAAACACGTTCCTTGAAAAAAGGAGAACTGAAAATTATCACATGCCAACTTCAAGTCAAAGAATCCCTATTTCTTACCATTGATTGTCTCTGCCTATATTTTCCCTCAAGGCATGCTTTTGGAAAAAGAGAAGTCTCAAGGCAAGAATCAGCGTCTAGCCCCAAAGAAAGTCATCGTGAAACTGATTGTAGCTCTATGAATATAAGAAGAAAACAATTTGAAAGAGAATCTTCCCACACTAAGGTAATTATAGCTAAGAAAAGGACCCACTATTGTTCTGAACCTCCCAGAATCAACCTTTCATATCCAGACTGACACAACACAGAATATACCAACCATGGGATACCCAAAGAGATTATGAAAATATCCGCATATATATAATGCATGCATGACTGTATGCATATCATACTCTCAATAAAAGGAATAGTGAACAACTTTTATAAACCAGGAGAAACTCAGCTACTGCATCCGGAATGAAGAGAAATGTCCAACTGGATAAAAGTTCTATTTAACAAAAAAAAAAAGGCACAACAATTCCTTATAAAACAGAAATGGCATACCAAAGGTTTAGAAGCATCTATCCACTCATAAATCTGTTCATTGCGAAACCATGTCATCTGCCTTTTTGCAAAATTTCTGCACAAGAATATAAGAATCAGTCAATCAGCTTATAACTTACAAGAAATAACATTATAGACAACAACATACCAAGTGTAACCCCACAAGTATGGTTTGGGGAGGGTAGAGTATACGAGACCTTACTCCTACCTCGTAGAAATAGAGATGTTGTTACCGATAGACCCGGATTTAAAAAAACATTTTCAGCAGTTTTCAATATGGGAAAAGTAACAACAATGAAATAATGTGAAATGGAGAGCATTACACTAACATAGAGAAGAAAGAACTGTAAAACCAGCGTTAAGATATTGCTAATACTACTGCCAAGAAACTACAAGAATATCGCTAATACTGCTGCCAAGAAATAGTATTATAGACAATCCAATCAAATCAGGAAAACCAGCACTAAAAGCATGGACCAGACCCAAATGTATGGAAGGGGCCAGAGCCCAGACAGGAATAAGAGTGGACCAATTTAGGCAGCACTATCAGAAGTTCCTCACTTTTGCATACACAATCATCCATACTGCTCTTTTCTCATCTAGACAAGTAACTATAGTATCAAGAAGTGTGGCTCGCTCAGCAGACAAGAAAGTGAGGGTTAAGTAGGAAGTTGTCTTCAACAGTGACAGGGGAGACACATGATTAAAATTCTATCAGGAATAGTTGTGGAACTTTCTGCTGATCCATGGCAAATCCGCATACAATGACTACAACATATAAGCGTCCAGAACTAAACTGTGACACTAGAGAGAAAAATTGCAGATAAATACTACATTTGAATGTCAAGAAAGAAAGGTTGTCTTAATATGTGAAATAATAGAGTAAGTGTTTGCGATGACTTATGACAGAAGTTATTTTCTAAGAAAGACATTTTCATGAGGAAGTCATGCACTAGTTCTTGGTTTTGGGGGGATGAGGGGATGACCTCCCTCACTTATGAACGAAAGCCATTTTCGTTATAACTATGTTGACTTTTAATTCCATATCACTTGCTCCAACCAACACTTAGACATAATTATTAATCTTTATTACTCAAATTTCGGTAAAACACTATCCAATTTGCTAAAATTATTATCAGTCTTTGATATGTATTTTTCCAAAAACTATTTTTCACACCAACCAAACACATCAAAACATTTTCTGGGAAAATAATCTTCCACTAAAAAACATTTCCCTGGAAATATTTTCCATAAAATAATTTCCGTAGATCAAACACATTTCAATCAAGGGGGCCTTAACGTTCTTACTAAAAGGCCATTTTAGTGAAAGATAACATTTTGAAAAATTATATTTTATTACACAATAAGACAGTCGTTTTCCCTACGTCCATATACAAAGAAACCAGAGAACAACAAAGATCATCAAGATTTGAGACAATTACATAGTCTAAGTGAAAGTAACATACCGTGATTCTTTCTGAAATTCAGATAAAAATTCATAGAAGTCCCCAGCAGAGCTCCATCCCCCATTTTCCCGACATCTTAGAAGGTATTCCATTGCCTAAAATATTTTGAACAAAGACATATTAGTAAACAAACTATTGGACGGTGTTCAAGCTATAGGGATGCAAATATACTTGTCGGTAACCAATTGCTCGAGTAGCAGAATTCGAGTTCGGCAAAAGACCCACATCAAGAAGCCACCTTGCCTCAGATAGAATTCCATCTGCTCCTGCAGTATGCAACATCATAATGAATTAATTAGGATCAAGGTATTCTAAATAAAGTTGTTAAGGAACTAAAATGGAAAGCTCTTATTTAAAAGAAGATTTATTTAGTTGAAGCAAAGTTTAGTATCTCAAGGACTACAAAATTAAAGCACACTGGCTAACTCTTGGAAGAAGAATTAACCTTTATTAACAAAATGATCACTGGTACTTATTTGAATTGCTCACATTTCACTATCCGATTTCCAAAGAAAATGCTTCTCCAGTTATTCAGAAGAAACTTATCCGAAATACATATCCTTAGATGACATCAAAACTATGAACAAAGAGAAAGAAAGGATCAAATTACTTCATCTAGTCTTTCCAAAATGTGAGAAAGAAAGGATCAAATTAATTCATCCAGTCTTATCAAAATATTATGGAACGAAGAAGGGCAGGAAGGGAGGAAGGAAGAGAAGCAGATAATTAGCCCTAGGTATCATGATAAACACAAAAATCTTAAGGCAGAAAAGAATGTTCTCCCTAGAACGCTTGTGAATAATGGATGAGGCTGTGATTAAGAATTTTAAGACCTTTAAAGAATATTAAACAAAGCAAATAATCATAAAAAAATCATTTATCTTTTACCTAAGAGCATATCTTCACATCGAGAATCAATTGATCTATAGAGATCTATCCTATTGGTGGAAAGGAAATAACAAAGAAAATCATAATCCAAATCCTTTAATTCATTCTGCTGCAATTTGTCAGCAGAAGTCTTGACATCAGCAGCATCTATTTGACCTGATACGAGCTGTTCTCTGAAAGAATTATATGGTACTTCAAAAGCTGATGGAGGTGACCCAGTAGACTGCAAGACAAAAATGTATTTAGTTTTTTCATCTAAAGATGAACTGAACAGGCTGCGACAACATGGACTAACAGTTGTGCACATCTCAATCCAGTCTCAACTATTCCATAACCACAAAGAGCTCTCATGAAACCAATACAAGTTCTCTCTACAAGTACATCAATAGTTGACAGGAAACACAGATTCTCCCTGCAATCACATCGGTAAGTGACAAACAATAACACAGAAATCTCTAGTGTCAACCTAACTCATACGACATATGATCTAGCTTACAAAGAAAGGGTTAAAATCAGACGATCGCACATGAAAGTTACACAATTTTACCTTAACAATTTCAAGCCTGCGACGCAAGCGATACCAATCATTCGCCGGTAAAGACTGGGCACCAGGATCACCAGCTTTAACCAACAACTGAACAGCAGCATTCCAGTCCTCATCATTCTGTAAACTTGCAAGCTCTGAGTCGACTTCAGCAGCAATCTCTCGAGAGGCTTTTGGAACATCTGGCCTCCCATAAATAAACCTTAAACGTTGGACAGAATTTATTATGTGAGTTGGAATATCATGCCCCTTTAGGTTAAGTGACTCAGTTGTAGAGACTGCATGAAAACGGAATTCTTGTACACCCAAGATCCAATTCTATTATCAGTTACAGGATATATGTAAGCTTCATTTTTAAATATAATAAAGCTTGTAAACAGACATCTCTCAACAAAACTTATCCTCATTCTTGCTGTCTCACAGTCTCTAGTTTTACAGAATGAATCTTCTTTGTTGAACAAGTTGCAACCAAAAAGTTTAGCATTAGTTTTGAAATGTGCTCCTGAATCAAACCAGAAGCTTTCAAGTGTGAGCTGTAATATCCTACACATACCATCGCAAATATAATCCAGTACCACCCGCGACTATTGGAACACGGCCCCTATCAAGGATATCTCTGGTAGTTTGCCTAGCTTCCTCAAAAAATTGTCCAACAGAATAATCTGATGACATATCAAAAAGAAAAGGAGGAAAAAAATGTGTTAGCACTAAAGGACAACAAATTTAAGGGCACATCATATAGGGCATACAGTTAACTAAATATGACTATATGAGCAAATCAGACGAAGGAAATTTCACTTCAAATTACAGCCCCTCCCCGCCCAACTGGCACAGGTTCCCTAGAAAAAGGACTCTTGATCACAGTGGAGTTTGGAGTGTTGTGTTAGTCTAAAGTTACAAATACCAGTGATTCACTAATCTCAACGATTTGTATAAACATTGCAAATGCCTATAGCATAAACAAACAAAGGTGAAATGACAGATATAAAATGTCAATTTGAGGGTTTCAACAAATTGAGGAATTTTGATGTGTTCCCTTCATTGATTTTAAGTTCTGATGTTCCAAAAATATGGAAAGCAGAGGGCTTCTATTGGACATGACTGTCACTACGCACACGCCAACAAATATATGTACCAAATTACAATTTATGACAATGTAGAGGGCATAGATCATGCTTCATTGAGTGAAGGGATGAGCTGCACAGCTATTGAAATTCATGCAAAATATTGTTTGATTGCTTCAGACCCTCTAATTTAGAAAGAAATACCTTCGGATGGATGCAATATGTCAACCAGATGATGTACTACTTCCTGCAAAACATACAACAAAATAAGTGTCTGTCATGGCAGTACTCTAACACATGGTTCTATAAAATTAAAAAAGTATTTTCCATTCCTCAAACGGACAAACAAGTAGAGTAATGAAGCTCCAGAAGTTAGTCACTCAGTACATCTAAACATGAAACCAAAAGAACCAAAAATTACGCGGAAACCAAAAGAAGGCAAAAAATGTTTCATGTTAAAAGCATGCCTCAAAAAACCAGGCAGTGAACATGCTAATATTAGCAAAACATAATTCAAATTTGCTAAAGCAATACCTTTCGTTCATCAAAGGAAGGCTTCGCTGAACCGACATCAAGCCCTCGATACACCTACAAAGCGAGAGAAAAAAGCATAAATCAACTGAATTTCAACAAACATCATTCATTCAGTAGCAGCGCCATGATTTTCACTAAGTCGTTCAAAATTTGAAAAGTCCAACACTAGAACAAGCTATAATAGGGGTTGAACATCCACAATATATACATAAAAATAATTTTAACTAGGTATAACAAGTGTAATTTTCTCGAGACTACCTAGCTCCGCCACTGCATTCAGTTAAACAACACTGACAAGTTTTTGATAAATTGATAATA
This sequence comes from Solanum lycopersicoides, assembly GCA_022817965.1. Classification (NCBI taxonomy): domain Eukaryota; kingdom Viridiplantae; phylum Streptophyta; class Magnoliopsida; order Solanales; family Solanaceae; genus Solanum; species Solanum lycopersicoides. The sequence continues at coordinate 6,521,102 of CM040629.1, forward strand.
ATTGCTATTTCATTTAAGTTCAAGTTTTGGTACTTCAATTTTATTCAATTGTTTACTGTCAATCTCAATTTTCTAACTAAGCAATTTATGAGGTTTAGATAAGTAATAACCTGTACAGAGTCCGCACTGATGATTTCACCATTGATTCGCTTAGCGAGCTCTAATGCTAGCTTGCTTTTACCGGCACCGGTAGGTCCGGAAATGACAATAACTTTCTCTTTGGTACAGGAGGCAGAGCAGGAGGTGAAGAAACGGCGGCGGCGGAGAAGTGTCTCCACCGTGTACGGAAGCCGGAGATAGCTGCTTATTCGAACGCCACCAGCCCCGACGGTGCTTATCATGACTGGAGCTACTGGACCGATTGGCTACCGGAGAGGAGCCGAGTCTCTTTTTAACTATAGTTTATTAAGTGAATTTTTCAAAAATTTAATATATAATTTGTTTGATAAATATGAAAATCTTATTATTTGTGAAAATTATTTACTCTCTATTAAATGAGTAAATTATAATTTTAAATTATTTTTTTTAATATGATATTATAAATTGCATATATTTCATATTCATAAATATTTATCATAACATGTTAGTATGAAAAACTTTTACACATATAAATTTCAAAGATTCACTAACCTAATAAATTAGCAATAGTACTAATTAGCTATTCGTTAATATAATTCTTTCACGTGTTATATATAATCTCTTTATATTGAGTATAATTTATTTTAACTTGTATAAATTTAAAATGATGACTTTTTGTTTGTAAAATATAAATTTGAAATTGTTGAATTAATTTTGGTAGAAAGACCATGTAAATTTTCCATTTGATATTCTTCGGGTAACTTACGTAAATATATTACATTAAAAAAATATTTACTATTTATAGCAATAATAAAAAAAATTACTTGATCATTTTTAATATATTTATAATACATTTTTAATACATATTACGATAAATAATTTATTATTCACATATAATACAATTTTATTGATTGATAATATATTTATCACACATTTTAATACACTTGTAATACAATGTATCAAAAAATAAACATAACATATTGTTAAAATAGTTATAACACATATATTACTCACTTTTAATATATATATTGTAGATTTAACATAATATTGTTATAAATGGTAATAAATAAATAAAATATCACTAAAATCTATAATTATTTATTAAAAGGGACTCACTCAAATAATTTTTTCATATTCTCTTTTACTTTTATGGTCTCATTGTTAACTGATTTAGAGTTGATTATAATAGTATGTGCTAAAATGTGAATTTGATGTAAATTTTACTCGTAATGGCATTATATTCATATATATATAGAATTTATTACAAAAGTATTTTAATCATTTTGATGCAATACAATAAAATTTAAGTAATTATCTGTGAAATTATCTCGCTTCTCCTTCTTGCTCTGCTCAATTTCACCATAGAAATAAGAAACAAATCCACATAGAGCAAGAAAAATAGCAACTCCCTTTTCAATTTGAAAATTTTCATGAAATAAAATTATAGCTAATATTTCAGTAACAGGAAGTAAAAAGGCACCTATTATTCCAGAAAGTAAAGATGAAGAAAAAAATATCACTCCAACTAATCCCAACAATGCTAATTGCCAAATAATGGCATACCATATTAGTACCAACTAATACTTAGCTTCTCCAATCTCATATTGACTTGCTTCCTTTGGAATAGCCTATCAAATAAGATGTTAAATATATTTGGGTTATATATCTGATAAATAAATACATTGTTTTTAAAATATTCATGTATAACTTAGAAATAATGCCTCCATCTTACAATATAATAGTTAAATTTAAGTATATTTTGTCATTTTCAAAATCTACTTATAAAATCACGCTTAATATATTGTTGTTATTGATAAAAAAAAATATCATGAGGTGAGAGTGTGGTGATAGTAGAGATGGGGGTGGTTATAGTGAGTGATAGAAGTGGTGTCAATAATTATAGTAAAAAATAATTATGAGGCTTGAGGTTTTGAACACGTGACGTCATATAACTTTTATGATTTTTCAATCATTATATTAATAACATGTACCAAGAAATGTTTATATTTGTATATATGTTTGTTAATCAAAAATTTGATATTTATATATAACGTAATTTTTCGGCGAGAAGGTATCGCTTGACACCCTTCAACAAAGGGTAGCTAGTCCCCTGATTGAAGTGGGTTAGTGGTTGGAAGTATGGTGGTGAAGAGGTAATTGAACTTTTAATTTTAATTCTGTCATGATTAAAACTTGTTAGTTTTATTCGTAACACACATATGTAATGAGGCAAGCGGACTCAAAAGTTCAGATCTTACGTCATTAAGTGTGATTTTAATTTAGGAGACATGGAGCTTAGAAGTAGAACTTGTTTTTACTTCCTTCCTCAAATTTTACTTGTCTACTATATTAAAAATATATATTCATTTTTAAAATAGTTATACTTATTTTACTTTTATTCTTAAGGCATAATACTTAAACACGATTCTTAAGTTGACTTCAATTGGCAACTGTAATCTTTAACTTTGCGTGTGCACAAATAGACACTTAAACTTGTATAAAATTGAACAAATAAACACATTCATCTTACATGACATCCTACATGACAATTTTGTATGCTACATGGCATCCTACATGTATTTTGCCATGAGAGACACATGTATCTACTTATTCAATTTTATATAAGTTTAAGTGTCTACGTGCACACTCAAAGTTTGAGGATATAGTTATCTGTTGAAGTCAAGTTAAAGTTAATGTTTATGTATTATGCATATTCTTAAATACTATTCATTTTTCAATATAGATAATCTATTTTACTTTATCATTTTATCTATTTTATCAAGAGGAGAAATAACTTACCTCCATATAATACATGAATATGCCCTTTTACTTAGCTTTAAATGACATTTATGCCCTTTAATTTTTGGTATGCAGAAATAGACACTTAAATTTGTATAAAGTTCAACAAATAGACACATGTTTTCTACTGGCATCCAACATGTCATTTTTTAGACTACGTGATATCCTACGTGTATTATGTCACGTAGGACTCATGTGTCTACTTATTCAACTTTATACAAATTTAAGTATCTACTTGTGTATACCGAAAATTGAAGAACATAAATATAAAATGAAGTCAAGTTAAAAGACATATTTATGTATTATGTCTACTTGTGCATATTCAAAAGGCAGGCATAATACGTAAATTAGACCCTAAACTTGGTTTTGAATTTTAACTTTGACCTTCAACTTTCATAGTGCACAAACATGCACTTTAACTATCCAACCTTTTAATAAATAAGCTAGTCTTACCTGGCAAAACGCGTGATCTGCACGTATATTGCGCGAGTGAGATATAATTTTTAAGGCCCAAAACAGAAAAAAAATATTAAAATGACAACTCTACCCTTAATGAATCCCTTTTATATATATTTTCATATTTTCAAATAAAAATCTCATTTTATTTTATTTTTTAATTCTAAAATAACATATAAAATATTTAATTAATTGACAGTCATTGAGTGACTCACTAATACATGTGGAAGCGTTTGCATTTCACTCTCTTTGGCTTCAAAAATCGCATGTTTATTTAGTTAAAGGTAGGATAGTTAAAAGTATTTGTTTATGCACTATCAAAATTGAAGGTCAAAGTTAAAATTTGAAATCAACTTTAGAATCTAATATATGTATTATGCCTATTCAAAATACGTTAACGACTTACCAACCAAATAGCAAAATTTAATCTAAATACTAAATAATACCTGGAAATCGTTGTTAATTATCATTCCAATGGTGCAAAAAACAGTAGCAGAAACACCAATAATGAGCTGAATCTCCAACACCATATTATAACTAATAGCATTTTTGCCTTTATGTAAATCAACTCAATAAGCGATAGCATTAGCCCAAAACAAACCGCACCCATTACCGTCATCACAAACCCAATCACATACTCCTTAACAGAAACACCGGCCGGCCGATCGCCGTTTCCCCGGACTGCTAAAGTCGCAGCTCCGGCGATTAACAGAAAAACAGATAACTTCGAATACACAGTCAATTTTTGCTTTACTAAAACTACAGCGAAGAGTGCGGTGAACGCAAGTTGAGTTGCGTTGATTAGAGATGAAGTTGAAACCGGTAATTTTGCAGGTCCCCAGGAGATTAAGTAACCGTCGAGACCGGCGATGATTCCGACGCCGGTAGATCCGATGATTTCTCGACGAGTTATGGAGAGGATTTTAGCGGTCGCCGGAGATTCGATTTTCCGGCGGTGAAAATAGGAGATGGATAAAGGTATGAGGATTAAGGGACAGGCAATTGTTTGTAACCAACTGGAGAGCCAAATTCTTTGACCTCCATTGATGAAGTAGAAACGAGAAATCAAAGGGCCACCACAATTGCCTATTGAAAACATAATTATGTTCAAAATTAGTAAGGTAAGTTTCTTCATTTTTTTGCTAATCTATGATCAAGTTTTAATCATTGTGTATTTATAACATAGCTAAATTATATATTCACCAAATTCATAACATGCTAATTTTTTTAATTTTTTTTGAGCCGTATAGATTAATATCACATAATATCTATCATCTTTCACCGTAATAATAACAAGTACAAGTAACTCTATCGTAAATTTCTTATAGATATTTTAAACTATTAATTATTGTGACTCATAGTATTTTTTACGTAGTTTATATATATATAAATTTCATTTCAAAAAATTGAAGATTTCATGCACAAATTTCTAAATTGTTTGACTTTCAAAATATAAAAAATATCATATAAATGAAGACAAGAATTACGTTTTCGATAAATCATAAACATAAATAGACTTAAATAAAATAAAATGTCCTCTACATTGGTGCTTTCCATGTCCCTCTAAGGGCAAATTATATCCAGATTAAGGGAAATGTTTATTTATAGTTTTCCTATTATATATATTATATTCATCATAATAATAAAGAGGAGTCAACTCTTTTAAGCTGTTTTTCACTAACCTTTTAAGATTAAGAAAATGATATAATGACATATCTGATGAAAATAATTCTTTTATTACATTAATGTGTTTTATAGTAATGATCAATGGCATTTAAATAAGAACAGATATTGTGGTTATATATTATCTCTTCAACAAGTCTACTTATGAGCATGACTGTCCTATACTTTCGATAGAGAAAAGAATCTATGAGTTATGAGTAGCTTATCTTATTTTAAGATTTCAAATCTCTCAGCCTTTGGTTCTTCGGTTTGATTTAATCAAATTTCGATTTGGTTCTTTAGTTTCTGATTTTAGAAAAGTGTGCAGTTATATTTATATCAAACTAAGATCGGTACGATTCAATTTAGTTCGGTGTTTTTAAATTAGTTTTCAGTGTGAATAAAAATAAAGTGGAAAGATGATAAAGTGTTAATAATTTCATGTGCTAAATAAAAATAAAGAGAAGGTAAATATGCGACATCATTTTTGAGTTTCTCACATACTTGAATGAATAAAGAAGAAAACAAATATAAGAGGACTCACATTGTATGAGGGGTACATAAGCAGAAGCTAACAAGTGTTTGCTAGTTGCTACAATGAACCGAAGCTAACAAACGTTTGCTACATCAATAATTTCAAACTTAATTGTCATTATAATGTTATACCAGTAAAATAATTTTTTGTCGCAAAGGACTAGCTGAAGTAAAAAGTTTAAATGGGTCATGTAAAAAATTTGAATAAAAAATATATAAGTATTATTAATTAAACAATATAATTAAATATTTTTAAATTTATTTAATAAAATTTCGATTCTTCGGTGCATCGTAGTTTTGAAATCCTTGCACCGAAGTTCCAAAAACAAAGAACCGAAATAATTTATCCAATTCAATTCGATTTTTCGATATTTATACCCATCCCTATACTAACCTATACATATCATTTACTATAAATAATCTTTTACACTAACATATACCTATTTAAATATATATTTTTAAGGCTCTTGATGTACCTAACTCACTATATCACCATTCACCAACCAGTAGTTGCATTCAAACTAAGCTTAAATTACAAGGCACTTATTTCCTCCTATTTTACACTATGTTTAATCTTAATTCTACTCCCAACAATATGACAACCCAACCCCCACAAGATCGTAAGATCTTTTTCCTTTTTCCTCTTGCATTAATCTCTCTTTTTCTTCTTGGAACTCTTAGATTTTTACTTGATAACTTGAAAAATAACCAATTCCAATTTCTATGGCAAAATAAATTACTTAGAGTACCAATAAATGTTTCTGAAAATGCAATCATTGAAGAAAATTGCAATGTATTTGAAGGAAAATGGGTTTGGGACAATGTAACTTATCCACTTTATAAAGAAGAAACTTGTCCATACTTAGTTAAACAAGTTACTTGTCAAAGAAATGGAAGACCTGATTCTTTTTATCAGAATTGGAGATGGCAGCCTCATGGTTGTAACTTACCAAGGTAAAAGTTTAATGATGAATATTAATCTTATATTTTTACTCGTGGATTGTGTTTGTAAAATGTTTGTTGATCAGGTTCAATCCTTTGAAAATGCTGGAGATGTTGAGAGATAAAAGGATCATGTTTATCGGAGACTCTATACAGAGAGGCATGTTTGAGTCAATGGTTTGTCTTGTTCAATCAGTAATTGCAGACGTTGATCATTCCATTGAAAGAGTTCCTCCCAGGAAGATTTTCAGAATTGAGGTACTAACGGAGTGTTCATTTCAGTTGAGTTTTTGTACATAAATCTTCATCTTTGTTGTTTTTCTGTTGTAGGAATTTAACGCGTCGATTGAATATTACTGGGCTCCTTTCATGGTTGAATCTATATCAGATCATGCAACTAATCATACTGTAATGAAACGACTAGTTAAGCTCGACTCTGTAGAAAAGCATCGCAAGCTCTGGGAAGGAGTTGATGTTTTGGTTTTTGAAAGCTATGTGTGGTGGATGCATAAACCTTTCATTAATGCAACGTAACTATCCATTATACACTCTACCAAACGACCCTTAAGTTCATTACAGCAGAATGAGCTAATATTGTAGCTCATGATCTGTTCTGTTTCTGCAGATATGGATCTACTGAAAACGTTCGAGAGTATAATGTAACAACAGCATATAAATTAGCGTTGGAAACCTGGGGAAGATGGATAGAGTCGAATATTAATCCTCAAAGGCAAAAGGTCTTCTTTGCGACAATGTCCCCAACACATTTATGGTGAGACTATACTCATATTTTACATGTTATCAGAGCAGGGATACGTCTTGATATCTCTATGTCATTTGCAGGAACTGGGAATGGAAAGGTGGGATTGATGGGAACTGTTTCAACGAGACGCAACCAATAGAAGGATCCTACTGGGGAACAGGTTCAAATCTTGAAATCATGTCGATCTTGAAAGATGTAATTGAAAAACTTAGAGTTAATGTGCGTTTGCTGAATATTACTCAGTTGTCTGAGTACAGAAAAGATGGTCACACTTCAGTTTTTGGTGAACGGAGAGGTAAATTGTTGACTAAAGAAGAAAGATCAGAGCCAAAGACATATGCTGATTGCATTCATTGGTGCTTACCAGGAGTACCTGATACATGGAATCAGTTATTATATGCAATTTTACTGCAAGATTACCGTAGTCATTGATAGGAAAAAACTGGTTTTAGTAAAATGATCCTTTTCTTTCTTTCTTACAATTCTCTTATTTTTTGTAAAGATATTTCGAAACAATAATGGAACCATTTGAGTAGTTCTCTAATGAAACTTAAAAGAGTGTTAAATAGTGGGCACAAATTCAAATTGGCATAATACATAAACATAACCCTTTAACTTGATATTAGTTGACAACAATGACCCCCTTAACTTGATGTGCACAACTAAACACTTAAACTAATATAAAATTGAACAAACTGACGCATTCATCCTACATGACACCCTACATGTAAAATTCGTGTCCTTCATGACGTCCTACATGTATCATGTAATATAGAAAACGTGTCTACTTGTTCAATTTTATACTAATTTAAGTGTCTTACTTGTGCACATTCAAAGCTAAGGATCAGAGTTGTCAACTGACGCTAAGTTAAATGTCATGCTTATATATTATCATATTCAAACTTCAAAAGGATTATAGTCATTTAAGGTTGGATTATGAAACATTAGAAAATAGTTTAGTTCTATTAACATATGTTTGAAAACAAGTAAAAAACACTAGAATTGAAATGAGATCAAACTATATCTTAGTACATCAAAGTTTCATATAAGCTTTAAGGATCTACAATTATGGAGAACATGATGTCCGATGATCAAAGCAATCGATTTTTTTTATTTATCCGTCTTTCTTCCAGTTTTGGTGCATAGTAGTCTTGCAGAGGAGCTACTTACTGCGCGAAATCAATGCCGCAATAGAAGAAACACGCGCACTGAATAACTACACATCATAGAGAACAAACAGCTCCAAACAAACTGAACTTAGAAGAGGATTTCAGGGAAAAGCTTTCAAGAATGTGTACCGTTAATGTTCCAAGTAAAAATAGCAGATTGTTTGGTTGAACAAAACTAACTTCTACTGACATAGTAGATTAGTAAAAATTCACCAATGGGTCTGACCAACTTTCTACTTGCACAATGTGGGTGTGGTAGGAACAAGTATTTGATACTCAGTATAGCATGCAAGTAATTAACATTAACACCAGAAGACTGATCAATACTCAGTGCAGTCGACGGAAAGAAAACGTCAAGCTTACTCACCCAATACAAGATTTTCCTTCACATACACGAGTCAATGAGCCTTTGAATGAGAAGACTACTGTGATGAATATAATTAGCAAATGATGCACTGCATCTACGGACATCTTAAACCACACACCACAGCAATTAAAAGCCCATACAACTCTTGATGATACATTAACAAGTAAAACCAGAAGCATTCACTAGGCTAAGCGAAAGCCAAGCTCATAGCTTGCTCAATTTTGGGTAAAAACACATAAAAAGTTCACAATAAAAGCTGGATGGACCTTGAGATAAGGTCTGATTGTTTCACCTTATATTAACCGAAATCGCTAAAAACAACACACCAAGTGGGTCAGGGAAGGGTAGAGCGTACACACAGCTTACCCATAAACCGCAGACAAACGTATGAAATTTAGGTACTTGACAAACAAGCAGTTATAGTATAGGCTATAGCATCCACATTATCAATGTTAGGAAACACCTATTATAGTTATAACTGCACAATAGAGGCATCTGACACAAATAATTTTCTCCCCTAAAAGGGAGAATTATGGAGGACAATCTAAAACAAGTTATATTGGCAACTTGAGACAAACTCACAACAAGTGTAAAATCTTACAGTGCAAATTTATACCAATCCAGCATGGACAATAACAAACTCACTCGCAAACAAGTTGGGGACCGTGGATATAAAAATTGAAATTCAAAATTATTTAGAAACACTCAAAATCCCAATATGCATGCAGATTTAATCAAATATCACCAATTCTCACACCTACAAATAATGACAAGAGGGTTTCAACTTATCAACCAAGAAACTCTTCCATTTCAATATGCAAGTAAGTTCAATACAAAATCACCAATTTTCACATCTTCATAATGTAATTAAGGAAGTTGAAAAAACACTTCTTCACCCACAAAAGAAAAAGAAAACTAGTGTCTGGGAGAGAGTGAGAAACTAAGCTAATCACCATCTTATTCCACCCACTCTAACTGTGTCAATCTACTAAATACAAAGTAAAGTACATGTCAAAATTATACAACACTAACCTGCAAAATTAAAACTGTAGTTTTAAAGCATGTATACTTGAGCAAAGTTACTAACGAATTTAAGACTTCCTTTACTTGGTCCTTCCCATGCCACCACTCCTCTGAAAAAGAAAATTTTGATAAGCAACAAATGGACAGTACGACCTAAATTCTTGAGATTCAGCCTAAAGATGAAAAAAGTAGCTATCTTCAACCGCAAGATGTGATAAACATCCAATTGTAGACCTACTCATAAGAGCTCTTCCCAGAGTTCTATATCATCCCCAACATCTCTTTGATCCGTTGAGAAAGAGCCCGTTCCACACTAGACTCTGAATCATTATGGCCTCTTTTCATCTCTGTTCAACTGTATTCATATGAGGCACTGACACATCTTTACATGTTTTGGCCACAGTTGTTTTTGTTCAAAAGAAGAACGTCTGGCGACTCTTTTAGCTTGAGATCTTGTTAATACGCTTCTTGGAGCTTCCAAAGCTTCATCCTTGTCCTTAATTAGAGTTGTGCTTCCTAGAATGCTATCATTTTCTTCAAATCGTAGGTTACTTTTAGGTGTTCAAATAAGGCGAGAAAGTCTCGTCTTATCATTGTTCTTTGTCACTCTAAAAAAGGTTGGGGATCTATAATCTAATGCTTGCAATCATTCTCTACCAAGGGCTAATTGTTGTTATGAATGTTTGTCTTGAAATTCTGGATCACTTCTTGAATTGTTTGAACCATTACTTAATTCAAGAAACACATCCTTGAATTGGTTCTTACTTTATTTTCAGTTCTTTTTCATTTTTAAATTTTAGTTCAAGTTTCGGCAATTTCTTTTAATTCTTGATTTTCTTTATCAAGTTCTTCAGGTCATATTGTAATTGTTATAAGATCTGACATACACTCAGCTACATTTTCAAAGGATTCAAGCAACATATATTGACAGACTAGGATACCTTAAAAAATTGAAGGATGGAGGAATGATTCTATACATTATTTGCTTAGCTTGCAGTAAGGAAACCATCCTTGCAACGGAGAAATTTCAGAAAAAGGAAAAATAACTCATGTTTTCTTTTGATTATAAGCTAAATAATTTGAAGGAGAATTTAGTATATACAAACAATATACCAAAAGAAGAGAGCCTACATTAGAAAATTATGCTGTGCTAGCCCATGTTATATACGCAAAAGGTCAAGAGAGGTTATAGAGGTCACACGTTAGGATAGGAGGTTAGACAGTCCTGTGGGCATTGTCTCGCTTATTCCTCTTTACTATTAGAGGTACCATTAGTAGTACTACTCATGACTTGTGTAATTTTTTTTGTCCTTTCAGTTTGGTTATTAATAGTTGATTTTTACACTTCTATTATGTAGCTTGTTATGACTATTGTTTAGGATGACTTGTCAGGTTGTCTTAAGTTTTTTGTCACGATTGTCTTCATTTATGTTATTTTTCCATATTCTACTTTGGATTGTTTTCTTGAGTGGAGGGTCTGTCGGAAACAGCCTCTCTACCTCTAAGGTAGTGGTAAGGTCTGTGTACATTCTACCCTCCCCAATCCCTACTTGTGGGGTTGTACTGGGTTTATTGTTGTTGTACTGTCAGATAGAACAGTATGAATCTTTTTGGAGTTCATGGGTGATACCAGGAGAATTGGTGGGAAAATGTCGGCTTCACTTTAAGCTGGACTTTAGGAAGAAAAAGGAAAAGTAACAATTGGAACATGGCTCCTCTAGCACTCAGGTGTCCTGTTCTAAGAGAGCAATCAAAAAACCTAATAAAAGGATTGAAAACTCACTTGCACATATTAGATGATCGTGTTATATTGCAGTGACTATTAAAATATCATCTTTTTCAACTCATGGAGTTCCAAAAAGAATCCAGTACTTATAGACAAGCGTAATCAGTAAGTAATTATACATTTGTATGAACTTCTCCATTTTGTATGTTGCTTATGTACAAGTTAAGCCCTCATTTACATCAATAACAAAGTTACATTACCAAAAAAATCACTTTCAATAATAGATGTATCCTAAATGAAAGTATTTTCAGTAAGATTGAACCAAAAATCAACTTTAGACAGGTCTTGTAGCTTGACTTCTACAAGCCATCACAACACAGAAAAGGGTTATTCACATCCTCAAATAGCCAAGCAACCAACAAGTGAAATACAATTTAGCCAACCAAACCTTTGGGACACTCTAATAAAATGTAAAATGAGGGAATCAAACGGCACTCCCATCCAGTTTACAAACGCAATCAATTGTAACCAAGATAGTCGCAACCTAATATCAATTAATCAAACTCGTCCTTCCAAATCATCCTCTCAAATCTCAAAGATAATTGACGAACATATATTGAACAACCACGCAGACAATTGGGCACACACTTAAAAGCAATGCTTCATCATCATCCAAAAGAATGAAGTAGTTGGCAAAAGAAAAAGGCACAAAAGAAGAAGAATTCTAGATTCAGACAATTAAAATGTAAAGAAACGGAGGTCTTCCAAATACCATAGGAAACTAATTTCATCAACTTCAACAGCAATCTAAAAGTTGTTCCAATACAGCAGATCGTTTCTAAGGCTCAAAAGCGTACAAAACATTACTATATTTATATCCAAACACAAACTCCAACTAGAACTCCAAAAAGCACAAGGTCTCCTGAAGAAAGTAACCGCTTGACTACCACAATGTAGAAGGACATCAGTAAAGGGTGCAAATGCAGAAGCCAAAGTAGATAGCAAATCAAAATCATCAAACCAGACTTAAAAACATCTGCATTCATCCAGAACCACTAAAAGCAGCTGCACCAAGCTGTCAAAACACCTCAGTAATATGAATGCATCCCCTGGTACATACCCCCAGGTGCAACTCTAGGTGCAGCTGATGCCCCAGGGCCTTGGTTTGGTAGCCCGTGAGGTTGATGTAAAGAACCGTAATGAGAACCCTGTGGTGGATAATCTCCCGAGGGCATCCCGGCTGAGCTAGGGGGTAACCCATACATTGAAGATCCACGGCCAGCACCACCTAATGTACTACCAGCGCCAGGTAATCCACCAGCAGCACCTCCCAATGCCCCAGCACCGCCATAACCACCAGCCGTCAACCCGCCATATCCAGCTGAACCAGCCCCACCATAATGAGACCCCCCACCATATGGACCACCAACCCCTGAACCGTACCCACCACCCACAGATTGGTTCCCATAAGATGAACCACCAGGACCACCCACACCGATACCATTTCCACTACCCAATGCCGAATTGGGACCATGTCCATGGCCGCCATATGAAGAATGACCTGAAAATCCACCATAACCACTAGGCGCACCATATTGCCCAGGACCCATCGGATCACCATGTCCATCTGTTTGAACCTGAGCTCCCCCTGGACCTCCTACACCAGGCTTTTTCTTCCCATCAATAGCCAGCTTACAGTTCAACTGATGCCCATCAATATTCTTAACAGGATCCACCAACGAAGACTGTGCTGCCTCCGCCGTCTTGTACACAAATAAAGCATACCCTTTTGACTTCCCAGTGGCCTTATCAAACCCTAACGGTCCTTCCTCTATCTCCCCATACATCAAAAAATGTTGTAAAATCCTCTCGGATTGCATATCATACGGCACATTAGATACATAAATCTTCCTCAACGACACATCCACTGGATTATTCGAACTCCCACCACCAGGCCCACCTTGAATCCCAGCTGAAGCAAGCTGAGTAACCGTAACTCGACCATCAATGTGTTTACTCGGTTGCTTTAACGCAAGTAAAGCTCCATCAACATGCTTAAACGTAACAAAACCATAACCTTTGCTCTTCCCAGTATTTTTATCAAGAATAACAACAGCTTCTTCTAACTCACCGAATGTCCCAAAAATTGACCTGATTTTTTCAGTCGTAGTTTCCCAGCCAAGCCCACGAACAAAAAGCTTTCTTTTAGTAGGGTCACGATCGACGATTTCTCGAACTTGATCAAGCACGTCGGGATGACGAACAACAGCATTTTGTAAGATTTCTACCATTTGTTCAGGTGTAACAGATTCAAGAATCTTCCGACCATCTTCGATTGAAAGCCTATTCGCAACAGGAACGTCAGCGACGACGCCGTTATCCTCAAGCTTCCTCTTCTTCATCTGGTCCATTTTCTTGAGCTCAAGAACTCTACCGAACAATGGAGTTTAAAACCCTAAATCCCAATTCTCTATGCAAGTGCAACCCTATATATTTGAGATGATATGGGTTCGGTTTTGGGCTTTTAAGATAGCCCAATGCTAACAACCCAATCTTCCAAAGATATATTCATGTATATCTCTCTGGTTCATGTTTACGAGATGATAAAATATGGTAAAGTTATATTGAAAATTAGTTCATGTTAGAAATGGATGTATTGATTCGTATAAAAATATATGTAGATTGTTTGGTACTTTTGAATCCAAGTAAGTTTTAATAACATCATTGTTACAGTCGAGTAGGTTTTTAATCCTCTGTTTAGTACTTCTGAATTCAAAAATATTTAAGATGATGTATTCATGTATCTCAATTATATTTTTGAAATGATAAATATAGTAAAAGTTATATCAATAATTAGTTTGTGTTGAAATGGATAGATTGATTGATGTAAAGATGTACATAGAATGTCGAAGAAAGTTATTCATGTACAAACAAGTTTCAATGATATCGTTATTGCAGTAACAGATGTATGAGGTTGAATAATTTCTTGATCCACTGGTGTCTTCTGAATCCAAAGATATTTAAGAAGATATATTCATGTATCTCGATTCATATTTCCAGGATGATAAAGTATAGTAAAAGTTATATCAATACTTAGTTCATGTTAGAAATGGATGTATTGTTTCACATAAAAATATATATAGATTGTTTGGTACTTCTAAATTCAAGTAAGTTTCAATAACATCATTGTTACAGTTACAGATGTATGAAGTCGAGTAGGTTTTTGATCCTCTGTTTGGTACTTCTGAATTCAGAGATATTTATGATGATAAATTCATGTATTTCAAATTATATTTTTGAGATGATAAATATAGTAAAAGTTATATCAATAATTAGTTTGTGTTGATACAGATATATTGATTCACGTAAAGATGCATACAGAATGTCAAAGAAAGTTATTCATGTACAAGCAAGTTTCAATAATACCATTGTTACAGTAACAAATGTATGAGGTTGAGTAATTTCTTGATCCTCTGGTGTCTTCTGAATCTAAAGATATTTAAGAAGATATATTCATGTATCTCGATTCATATTTCTATGATGATAAAATATAACAAAGCTATATTAGTAATCAGTTTGTGTTGAAATGAATATATTGATTCACACAAGGGAGTACATAAAATGTCAAAGAAAATTATTCATATTCAGGAAAGCTTCAATGATATCATTGTTATTGTTACAGATGTATGAGATCAAGTAACTTTTTGATCCGCTTGATACATCTGAATCTAAAAGTACAGAAGAGGAATGATGTTTGTTGCTCAAATTGCAGCAGTAATTGTTATCTGTATGGTAATGGATCAAGGTATGCAACAAGCGAAAGTCATGATAAAAGGTCCCCATCTCGAAAATGATACAATTTAGGGTCTATTAATCCAAGTGATTTTCATTCTTTTTGCTTCAAGTTGAATCTATAGTTTTTGAGTTGAAAATGGAAGGTATTTATCTTTTGAAACCCTCTCTTGCCAATTTTTAAATAGTTATGAGGAGAGATAAAAGTAGGCAGAAGATATATTAGGGAAAGTCGGAAAGGTAATAAGACAAGATGTGATGCAACTTAGATTACCGTTGACATAATTTTAGATAGGCATGACGAGGACACGTCTTAGGGTAGAAGGTTAACATGTAGTATAATGTGAATATTGTGCTTGTTGTTCTTTTATATTATATATTAATTATTAGTGTTTTGTCATTAACTAGTTTTATTGTTTATTATTGTTTTCGATAACCTATTCTAATATGTTGTTGATTCTGCTCCCATTTTCTTTATATGTATATTTGCTACACTTGAGTTCAGAGTCTTTCAGAAACACTTTTCCTATCTTTACGAGGTCATAATAAGGTTTGCCAACTGCGTATATTTTACTCTACTCAAATTCCACTTGTAAAATTTCATTAAATATATCATTATTGTCGAATTTCATATACCGCTGTTGAAGTTTGTTTTTTCTAGCACTTAGAAAATGTTTAGGCATGAGAACTTTTTATTTTTTTAAAAAATATTTATTTTATTTCAAAATCCATTTTGAATGAGATTATTTTATGAAAATAAAAATTTAAAATTATTGTATAAACAAAATAAATTTAAAAGTAAGTGAAAAAAGGTTCTGATTCTTTTTCCAAATTATAAATTGAAATTCAAGTCGTATTTGAAATTTTTATGATAATATTTTTCAAATGGAGTGAAATAATATTCTAAAAAAAAAAGGGGTAATTGTATATAATAGCAAACTAATAACCTAAAATAAATGAAGTATCTACTGTTTGATTTAATTGTGCCCCATAGCAAACGTTTGTCAAAGTTTACTAGTCACCTCTCTCCCAAAACTCTCGCTCGCCACTCTCCCATTCTCGCTCGACACTCTCCCTCTGCTCGCTTTATACAACAGAAGTGTATAAATTGTGTTTCTGTTTTGTATAAAGTAAGAGAAAATTGTATATACACATGCAAAAACATATATCTTCGTGCTATACACTTAATTATACAATTTACAAATATTTTACTTCGATTCAATTGTATACAAATGTAAATTTTATACAAATATTGCAACAAAAAAGGCCAGCAAATTATACAATTGCGAATTATACAATTGCAGTGAAATACAATTTTCTCTCGCTTTATACAACAGAATTGTATAAATTGTGTTTCTGTTTTTGTATAAAGCGAGAGAAAAACATATATCTTCTTCCTATACACTTATAATTATACAATATACAAACATTTTACTTCAATTCAATTGTATACAAAATAAATTTTATATACATATTGCAACGAAATAGGCCAGCGAATTATACAATTGCGCATTATACAATTGCAGTGAAATAGGCCAGCAAATTATACAATTGCAGCGAAATAGGCCAGTGAATTATACAATTTAGGCCAGCGAATCATACAATTGTATATGTATAGCGAGGCGAGCGAATTATACAATTTAGGCCAGCGAATTATACAATTATATATGTATAGCGAATTATATGTTTGTTATGGAGCGCAATTATGTAAACTTTGCTCTAGCATACAAATATAAATTTTTTATTTGCTATATGTGAAAGTTGCCAAAAAAAATAAAGTAGTAAATAATATTAATTGGTTCCATTCATTTATACCTAGGCTAACATCTAAATTACATAATTGGGAAAACAAAATATACTCTAATAGAGAGCAACAGTTATCTGAAACGTATGGTTGATGCGTCTCTCAATCTTCTTCTCCATGTAAGCTCTCACTCTTGAAATTGAATTTGAGAAAAATCTGATTGAAATTTAGAAACCCCATTTCCTTAATTCGAACAAAAGACTAAAGCTTTTTTCTTCTTCTTCAAAGAAGTGGCCTTGATGTTTCTATTTGTTTTTGCTAGATGTGAAGTCAAGTTTCTAATCTTGTTGTTATTGTTGTATGCATTTATTGAGCTTCTTGTATAGAGGTGGAGCTATGGTTTTGAGTTTATGGGTAGTGAGTTCTAAAAAAAAGAAAGCTTTTTGGGTTCTTGATTAACTATTTATATTGAGTGATTTTTTTAAACATAAGCACAAGATTTGAGCCGAAACTAGCAGTTAGAGTTCACAAAATTTGAGCAATGTGACTGCATTGAGGCGGCTTAGCCCTATTTATGAAATGTATAGGAAATTCCTTGACCACCCTGAAACTGATTGTTAAGGGATATGCATGACATTGGGTGTATGGGGTGGTGATTTGGGTTAAGATGATTGTTGATATTTGCCAAGCTAGCTTTTTGATGATATGGGTGACTTGTACTTTGGTCCTTCTGGTGAGATATTCCCAAATGTTTAGTACTACTTCAAATGAAGTTCATAAAGTAGCTCTGTTAAAAATTTGTAAATGAACGCTACCACAATTCCTGTTTAAGAACTGAGGTAGACATGTACTTGGTAAATTATTTTAGCATAGAAGATTTTTTCGACTAGTTGGCACTTGGCAGTAATATTTTCCAATGAGACTTGTAATACGATTTACAAAACATGTTTTTCGTTGAGCCAAGGGTCTATCGGAAACAACCTCTCTATCTCCCAAGGTAAGGTAAGGTCTGCATATACATTATCCCCCCAGATTCCACTTGTGGGATACACTGGGTGTGTTGTTGTTTGAGTATGTAATACAATGTCATCATTTTTGCAGTTATCACTTTTTGCTTTAGTTTCAATATCTGAAGTTCTGAGCCAACTTTTGTAGTCTCATTGTTTCTCCTCTCCTCTCCTTCTCTTCTTTTTGACTTTCTTTTATTTTGTCTTGGAAGTCAAAACCATTATGAATCACATCCTGTCACTTGAGTTCTACTTAAGTTTTACTCTAAATGTTAAGGTCTTCTTTAGTTTTAGCGATTATCGTTCAACTGATTTCTCAGTTTCTGGTTTGGTATTCTATTTACTTTTCGCGGAAAAAGGTAAGACAATTCATGTGTAGCATAGCTTTTTGCGGTAGACATCGAACAAACCTCTGGCAAAACGATTTGTACTAAGAGCAGTGTGAAGTTGCCTTGATGGAATAAAACTGTTGTTTAGCAAGAAATGAGCATTGGATGTATTGCTTTTGGCTGCATACTAGGAGGCTTGACTTTGGGTTGCATGTATTCTAATTAGTGTTATTAATCAAATGGAAGCAGCTCTGATCTGTATATTTGTTCATTCCTCAGGAAATTATCTCCTTCTCACCTTCCTATCAATACCACACATAGCACTTTTCTCTCCCCAACTTCAGTCTGTGCGGCTGAGTGTACACGAAGTAGGCTGAACATATTAAAGTTAATCTGTCATGCATCTATGGTTAAGAAATATTCCCTATCATCAAGCTTTGCTGTTTCATCCGAAGGAGACGGCTCATATAAACAGCTGTATGCCAGAAATGGCTCAGCAGAGATGTTGCAGTTAATGAGATGTAATGCAAGAAAACGAAGTACTAATGTGTCCAAGGGACAATTTTTAACTGATGAATTTCAAGAAGAGGACTATTCCAACACGGACAAGGATTTTAACAGCAAGGATGGTAAGGAAAAGGAAGTAGACAGAAGAAGAAAGATTGGATTAGCAAACAGAGGAAAAGTGCCATGGAACAAAGGCAAAAAACATAGTCCAGGTAGCCTTTATATGGATGGTGATGTGATAATTATACGACATGTTTAGTTTAACTATTTGCAGTACCTTGCAGAGACTCGTGAAAAGATCAGACAGAGAACCAAAGAAGCTTTGAGTGATCCCAAGGTGAAGTCATGTAAGAATCAATTGTACGAAGTCCTTCATGTTGCGTTTACTTTTAAAATAGATATGAAGCATGTGCTGTTGTTAGATAAAGAAAGTTTATTTAGTTCACAATTTTTAAAAATGTGCAAACTGTGTATACTTTTGGTTCTGCTTTGAAGTTTTGCCTTGCACATGAAAGACCACAATCCACTGCTCTTTTTCCTTTGTTTTCCCTCAAAGCATTCCTTCTGACAAATAGGAACTTACAATTGTAGCATGATAATGCACAGACCACTCTGGTACATATATATCATTCTCTTTCTCCTAAAATATATTTTATCGTATTTCAGGTAAGACGAAAGATGTCTGAATGTCCACGCTCTCTTAGGTATTTTCCCTCTCGTCTTTAATATATTATATTTGGAAGTTGTATACCCTTGTACAGCTATACTTCATTGCATGTTGATAAGATATTCACGTCTGCTACGTCTATGAGCGCTCTGAAAAGCTTAGGATATTGGTATGTGTAATGAGAGTTCAGGCCCAAAGTATGACATCATGTTCTAACTAAAATTTACTAGCTTTGTTAAGTGCAAGAGTTAGCTTGGTTGTATGAGAACTTGAATTTTAGGATTTGGGACAATCTTGAGGAACTGTTACAGCTGAGCAGGGGACACCTAACTTAAGTCAACAGGAAAATGTGTTTGTATATGTCTCTGGTACATGTCAGCTTTTTGGTAGACTGATTCTCTCTCGATCTGTCTAAGTTCAAGCTAAAGATACTGTTGAGAAGAAAGTACTACATCATAGAGAAGGGAATACCCTTGGCATAGAGAGATAACAAAGAAAGCGCTATGTTAAGCAAACATATTTTGCTTGAAGTTTCAACTGGCCAGAATAACTAAACAGTTGTTCACTGTCGCAATCTGAAGAAATCATACTATCCATCTGTCAAAATCAGGTTATAAAAAAAATTTAGTTTCCTCATTGTGAAACGTTAAATTTACTAGAATGTATCAACAAAATCATTTCCCACCTTAAGTTATCTTCCAAAGGAAAGAGGGGTCACAAGGAACAAATCAGGCTGAGATGTTGTCCACATGATTTTGCAAAGAGGAATATCAAGATATACGAGCTTTAAAAGTTCCCTCTAAGTTAAGAGGCAAATTTTCAGCAGAGCTGCACCCTATTTCAAACTGTGCGTACAACCAGTCATAATTGACCAGCAAGGAAAACCTGCTCCTGCTAAGCCGCATATAAACTGCTAAGTTTGTGAGCATTAGATATTTACTTTCATGATTTCATGTTCATCCTATGCATAGGTTGTGTGATGACGTCTAAAATCAATCCAAAGAATAGTTCCGCTCCCTTTGTTTTAGGAACTTAGACTCGCTGGTTTGAAATTTTAGAAGTGATTCAGTAGAGGATCTCTTCCTTAGCCTACTAGTGTGTGCTGTCTTGACCTTCTGTGCTAACCTTTGTGATCACTAGGAAGTTGCAAGTATAGCCAAAAGTCTCTCTTTACTCTGTTATTGAATGATAGGAATTGTTTGATATCACTCTAACTGCAGCATGAATAGTTCACCACAAAGAATAACTTGCAAAATAGACCTTTTCCATTTAAATCTGGAAGTTCATAATAACTCTCTTTTGCAGCAATCAGACCAAGTTACGAATACGCGCATCTCTCAGAAAGCTCTGGGGTGAACGATTAAAATGGAAAAGGTCAAGGGAGAAATTTTTTCAGTTATGGGCTGAAAGCATTGCAAATGCTGCTAAGGTAGGTGGGGCCGATCAAGAAGAATTAGAATGGGACAGCTACGACAAGATCAAAAGAGAGATAGCTCTCGAACGACTTCAGTTGGCTGCAGAAAAGGCCAAGGCAAAAGAAATCACACGAATACGAGCTGAGAGAGCAGCACAGAGAAAGACGGAAAGGATGCAGAGACTTGCTCAAAGGAGAAAAGAACGAGAAGAAAAGCAAAAAGTTGAAGGAAAAACGAAGAGACCAAGAAGACGGTCAAAGCAAGAAAAAGAAGAGTTAGTTGTTGCTGAAGAATTGAAACTCAAGGCGAAATTAGTGAAGGTCAGAACTCAACAAAACCTTGCTTGAACACTGAGTAAAATATGCATGGGTCGTATTTGGTATACTCTCACCTAGATGATCCCATAGATCAATTTCTATTGCTTTGGTTATTCCAAGAAATTGTTGTGGCTGCTAAAATGAAGTATCATATATAGTCTCCCCAACATCAAAATTTCAACTTTTTGCTCAATTCCCTCTGGAAAATGGAAACACAACTGCTGTACAAGTTAACACCGAACAAGAAAATATTCCAAAATGAATTCCAGATGTGGATGCGGCTAAAAAGTTGTCATTTTGGTGCATTATTTGTGTTTTACAAGTGATGCTATATCCTGTATGTTCACAGTTCTTCTGTGATTAAACAGTTGTCATCTTGGTGCCTTTTGTTTTTTGTTTTATAACTGATGTGATATCCTGTGTGCTCACAGATTCAGAAGAAAAAGTCCACACTTAGCCATGTTTGTACAGAATATCGTCGAGCTTGGGAAAAACTCGATGTAGCATTCATAAAGAGACCTCAAGAACAAAAAACAGTTTCACTTGCAGATCAGATTCGTGCTGCCAAGAAGAGAACAGTGGATGTGAATGGAAAAGCCTTTAGTATTACATCATCCGACTCTCAATCTATTGAAGTATCTGCAGAGGCTAAATTCATCACAGTGGAAACAAAATGACAGAAGTATTTTCTCCAATCATTTCGCTACTTGCATTGGCATATGAGAATGTCTGGATAACTTTGCCTCCGTCTTCTTTGTCTATCTCTCATATGATGGAGAAAACGCATGTTAGAATTTTCAATTTCAGGAATACCATAAGCTACCTATAGAAAAAGAAATGGGCAAAGGAAAAAAGCAGCTTGTGATATTCAAGTTATGCAAAAAAAAAATGGATTGTCAACCATCTGTCTGTAGTCGCATTTGCTGATGAATTAGTTCAAGTTGAAACTAGCTCATTTCAGTGTTACATTCAGCAGTTTTTCATTGTATATCATCCTGCCCATATGAAAAATATTGTTGCTCGATGATGCCAAAAGAGGGAAGATTGATGTGACATGATGATCATTGATGAAGAAAGAACCTGGTTCCCAGGAATAATTGTTAAAAGAATCAATATTTTATTCTAACTTGCAGATTTGCCAGCATTAGTTGTGCCTCCCTAAGAAATGATAATCTGTTGCAATCTAACATCATTTGAAGTGGTTACAGAAATTGTTTGCCTAGTTAGTAATTTGATTATCAGTTATCTAAGCAGCCATTTACTAAGCTAATTGAAGTATTAGTAGTTAAATTTAGATTTTCAAAGTAGCAGTCTAAGAGGAGTACAAAATGCAAATTTGATAAATAAAAAGGAAAAGCTTCATTGTTTATTGGACTGTTTGGATATATCATTGACCTGATTATTCATCTTATACACAAATAGCTTCTCAAATGAGCAACTATTGTTGCCTTTAGTGTGTAGCACTAGTACTGCAAACTTTGACACTTTCACTGCACAAATTTGTTGTGCAATTCAAGCTAAAGCATAGATGCCCTTGAGGGCTAAAAAGTTGATCCTATTAGGGATGCATAAAAACATATAATATGATGATGGTACTGGAAAAAATAAGAGAATTTCAATAGTTTTTGGCACTGCATAACTCAATATGTAATATTCGTACTTCCAACTATTACGAGGAGAACGTGCTATCAAAACTCCATTAAGACATCATTTTGTGAAGATAAACCATCTAGCATTGACAACTAAACACATATCTACAGCTGCTCATCGGTAATTAGGATTGGACATATCTCTTCCAGGCATGTTTGGATTCTGATAGGAGTTCCCATCAGATGGATTAGGAGCGTAGCTCTGGTTTGGCCCTGGACCTGTTTGGTAAGGCGTGCCTCCATTGTTCTGTCCACCACCATTGTATTGGAAACTAGGTGCGTTGTTTGGCATTCCGTAGTTATTGGGAGGCACTCCACCCATGTTTGGTGGTACACCCCCCATGTTGGGTGGCATATTCGGCTGCTGCATCCCACCTCCACGGGGTGGCCCTCCCATGCTAGGCTGCTGCATCCCGCCTGCATGAGGTGGTGGCCCTCCATAGCCTTGCTGCTGCATGGGTGGTCCTCTCATGTCTGGCTGCTGCATCCCGCCTGCATGAGGCGGTGGCCCTCCATAGCCTTGCTGCTGCTGCATCCCGCCTGCATGAGGTGGTGGCCCTCCCATGCCTTGCTGCTGGTGCATCCCGCCCATGTTAGGTTGCTGCATGCCACCCATGTTGGGAGGTGGTGCATTCCTCATGTTGGGAGGCCCCCCTGCTGCCATGTTGGATCCAGGATTCTGACTGGGTTGATTCTGCATCTCTCTTCTTCTCTCAAAGTTTCTGGATCTATCAAAATTACGAGGTCGGTCATTGCGCCTGTTTCTCTCATTAGCACGAGCATTGTTTCTCACCCATTCCTCATGGTATTTCGGGTCATATGGTACAGCCTGTCCATTAATAAAAGGTTCCCCTGCAACATGCATTACAAAAAGTCATAAGATTAGCTGATGCACCACATATTAACTTGACACACATAACTAGTTTATAATCCAAGATAAGACTGCCCAAAAATGCTTTAACTAGTGCTGACACAGCAAACTGATCATAGGACTACAAAACATGGAATTGCTTACCTCCATAATCTTTATTTCTAACATCGAGATAAGAATCAGGAAGCACCCAACGAACCTTAGGCAGCTCTGGACATGAATGAAAACAAACAAGTGATTAGGCTTACCACCAACTTACTCCACCTTCATGAATCACCAAAGAAAAAAAAAGGGTGGGGTTGTAACAACTGCATTACCTTTTAGTTTATAAGAAAGCTCTTCGGATACAAGGGCACCAAAAGCAAAGTAATGTCTAGTTGAGACGGAATAAATCTTCATCCGTGCTTCCTCCTCACTGCAAGATTAACTATTAACATAAGCCACCCATAAAAATAAACTAATCCTTCTTTCAGGTATAAGCACTCGTACAATCTTCGCGCTCCTCATCCACACAAGCTAACAGCTTTGTTTTTACCGCAACACAAGTATATATTGGTTCACACAAGGCATACATTTTCCATATACAAGTTTCGTTTTTCCTTGAACAAACTTACACTCCCTCTGTTCACGTTTACTAGTCCACTATACTGAAAATACAGTTTCATTCATCACTTTTAGCATATCAAGATAAAAAACATATTTTTTTTCACATGTTTCACCGTCAACATTAATCATTTATTCCCCAAATCATTTATCAAGAGCTAAAACTAAACATCATATCACCAAAAGTAATAAAACAGTAAGCAATTATAATTAGGTTTTACTAAAATGGAGCTGAAACACGAGAAGAAGCTAAAAATGCAGAGAAATGAGCCAAACCTTCCAACAATCGTAGCAAGTGTTTTGATGTAGCTATCAATAATTTCATCTCTGGTAGGATCACCTTCAGGCTTCTCCATCACAACAAGCCAGTGCTCAAAATCACAGCCGTCAAGCAAAATCGTTTCCTTTGGAGGTCGATTGGACCAGTTAGGATTCGGATCATTGAGTGACGACGACGTTTGACGAGTGGCAAAACCTCGAGAAAACGTCGTCGGTGCCGGAGAGACATTTCGTATGTTGGCCGCAACGGCAGAAAGTGGTCGCATTCGGTGGAGAGAGTAAGTGCTCGGAGTTTTAGAGAGAGAAAATGAGTTGCAGGAGCGTTTGAATGCATTGAGCAAAGAACGAGACGCCATTTTCGTTTCAACAAAACCCTAGCTAGCTCTGTGAGGGTTTATCGGGTTTTATTAGCAAAAAATGCCATGAAAATACCCCCTCTCAAAATGTTTGGTTTGGTCCTTCAAGTTTCAAAATGTGTGAAATGCACCCTCATTCGATTCTAAATCAGAATACACATTTGAATAATAAGATATGCAATAAACAAAATATTTAAAATGGTCATTTGAATATTAACATGTTATATTTAATAACGAGAGAAGTATTGAAAACACTTTTAAACTTGGTGCAAATTACTAGTTTCTCATCGAAATATTGTCAGTCTTAAAAACACTCATCTACTTGACTAACTAAACTTAGCTACACCCTCGATACACTCCTAATATTTCACGTGAAAGAACAAATGGTCTCAACCTCTTGTAGGAGCATGGAGTTCTTATTAAAAATCTAGAGAAGTATTGAAAATACCCCCAGATTTGATGAGAATTTAGGGATATATTCCACTAATACGGTAAGTAGGGGTGTATTTAGATTCAAATAGTTAAGTAAAGAGTTGTTTTTAAGACTGTCAATAACTCGGGGATAAACTAAGGGAAAAATGACAGATATATCCTTAAATTATCATAAATGGTATGCAAGTGCCCTTCATCATATTTTTGGGACATTGGTGTCACCGCCGTTTAAAAACTAGAGCATATGTACGCTTTATACTAACGGACATATACGTATTATATCCACCGACCCGACATTTATCGACGGATAAGATTGCGTCACTTGTCCCTATTTAGTCTTCCATTAGAGTGAGGGACATATATGCTCTAATTTATGGGCGGCAGGGCACCAATGTTCGAAAAAATATGACACGAGGTATCTACATACCATTTGCGATAGTTTAGGGATATATTTGTCCTTTTTTCCATAAACTAATACTTTGCATCAAGTTTAGAAATGTTTTCAGTGCTTTTCTCTTTAACAATTTGAATACTAAATAATTAAAACAACTTGTTTTTCCAATATATAAATGTATAAAAGAAATTAATATCTATTTACTAATTAATCTACTATTATATTAATAGAATGCTCTTAAATAATATTTAACGATTGGTCATGGTACTAGCTAGTGATGGTGATCGTTTGTGTTGACTGATGATAGTGTCTAATGAAAATGTTTTCTTATTAATAATATATTGATTGGAATGTTTGCTGGTACATTATAAGACAATATGGTTGCAATCAATCTCTATGTATTCAGTCAAATTTTAAGACCGTCAGTAGCTCGAGAATAAAACTTTCTTGCTCAGGGTGGATTCTCCAATTAGAGAGGTGTCAAAGTCCTTAGTGAGGCATTCACTATTTAAGAACATAATTGATTTCATGTAATTTGTTTCTTTGACTTCCTTATTCTCCCTACCTTACATGATTGATTAATGATATGACCTATGATTTAACAAAATAAAGGAACTATATCCTGTATCGATCATAGAATCACTCTATGAATAGGTCAATTATCTGTGACCTTCCACCGTTAACGATATTCCTTACTTCTCGTAAGAACAACTCCTCGTTGGAGGAGTAGAAGCGTTGGTTCCCTTCGGTTAACTTGCATTACAACTTTCAAACATAAAGAGCAAATGAAAAGCATAACTAGTTATGGAAAAATTCCTTATTCATTACCAATTATTGAACTTTGTTGTTCATGGTGAGTTACACATACAGGAGAAATTTGATTCAACAAACAGGGCAAAAGCTAATAGTAATGTGTGTTTTGGTCTATAAACTTTGTAATTTTAAAACTCAAGTGGGAATAAACCAAGCTCATCAAGAACATCCTTGCAATCAGGCAAAGTCTCTTTCTTCATGAAGAATAGTGGATTCGCGTAGCGAGTTGGATTATGCATACCAACATTGTTACTGCACACAACTCTTGAGTTCTCAAAACCAATTGCTGGATCCTTGCAATCCTCTCTTGGGCTTTGGACAACACCTACATCACAAAGTGCTTTCTCATGGTCACCTGATGCTTCTATTGTGTATTTTCCATTCTTGTCTGTCAATGCTTCTGATGTATATGTCACCTTCTCTGTCTCCATGTCTCGGCATGTCAACCGCACTTTTGCTCCTATATATATCAAACAAATGTATCTCATCAATCAGTCAAACTTCTCTATAACAACATTTATCAGTCTATTGAGGCATAGTAAGTGTCATGGTGTGATCACGCATACTACTTTTCTTGTTTCCATCTAGGTGTTTTCCCATTTTACTTTGTTATTTTACATCTATATTCCATAGTATATATACACATATTTCGTCTTCTTTCATATATTTATGAATGGTTTGATAGAGTGTATAAGAATAATACTGAGTAGTACTGACATATTAGTTATGTTGGACTAGTAATATTAGGATTAGTTATATGCTGAGATTATTTCTTATTTATTGTTTCTTTGTTTTTGCACCCTTTACCGTTCTCGCTCAGTCTTTCAATTGTTGAAAAGACAGTCGTAGAAACAAAACCTATCGCAACGTCGACCATCAAATACAAGACTAGGCCCCTTCTCAAAGATTTGATGGATCGGAATGGCCCACCCCCACCCAAGCGCTATGTCATAGGGGAACTGATGGCTAGAATCAATCCTTATGGTTTGTTTTGATATATCCGATAGGAATAAAAAAAAAGAGTCCAGAATGGTTGATAAGCCTAGTGATAGGAGACTATCTAGATTGGTTCGGAGATCACTTGTTGGATTAAATAATTTTTGGTTGCTAAATGTTACAACACAATTATGTTTTAAATCATGTTTATCTATGCATTTATATCTCTTGTATTACTAATATTGCTATGTATGAATTGTACACCCATCTTACCATACATGTATGCCAATTTTCTTACGGATCCTTCTATAGCAACAATCCTCCATAACAACATGTCATTATAATTAACGTCAAAGTTTATTTTTTCTTTTTGAAACTGACTATATCATATCATGTTATTGTATCTCGCTATAACAATAAAAAAAAACTACTCAAACAAACAATAAGGTTATAAAGAGATCTGATCGTATATATTATTCATACCTTCAATGTATTCACTAATTCTGGTCTGAAATTGCACACGGCAAGTGTCACAATAGACAGTGCCTTCAACTTTGAAGGCTTCTTGGCATTGAGCAAAGTTGGCAAAGGCCAATATGCTGCAGAGTGCAGAAAGGACCAAAATAGCCTTTGCCATTTTTTAAATTTTATTTTTTTTATTTTTTTTTGTTTTTGGTTTTTCTTTCTTCTCTTGTGTGTCACAATTTAAATATAAATGATATATTCAACTATTTATAGGGATAATTTTTTTTAAAAAGGAATAATGGTAGAGAGATTGTTGTGGAGTAGTTTAAGGATGATCTTATATTTAATACAAGGTTAGGGAGTTAATTGACTTGTTCTTTGTTTTATAACTAATTTTATTTGGTTGAGAGGACAAAATTATTTAATGGGACATAATATTTTGAGGTCATTTATTTGTGAAGTAATTTATAATTTTCATTTCAAAGTATATATTTTTTAAATCATATTATATAAATATAAAATTAGGAGTGTTCGTAGGTCATTTTACTGAATTATTGATCAAAAAATAAATAAACTGTTCTCAAAAATATTATTAAAATCGGTTCTCAAAAATATAATTAAAAGTTAAAACCAAACTAAATATGATATATGTATATCAATTTTGATTTGATTTGATTATTCACTTATTAAAAAAAATTAGGACTAGCATTACAATACTTCGATCACTACAATTAACTCATACAATTCATTTTAATTTGTTTGTCTTATTTTTCTTTTTGGTCCATTAGGTAAAAAATGTTTTTTTTGACATATTTTTAATTTCAATTTTCCACGTGACATCTTTAAGACCACAAGATCAAAAAAACATCTTGATACATTTCAAATATTTTTATTTGGGGAAAAAGACAAATATACCCCTGAACTATAATAAATGATATGCAAATATCCTCCGTCATACTTTTGGGACATTGGTGCCTCTGCCGTCAAAAAACTAGAACATATATGCCCTTTATACTAACAGACATACACGTGTCATAATCTTATCCATCGATCCGATATTTATCGACGAATAAGATTGCGCCGCATGCCCCTATTTAATCTTCCGTTAGAGTGAAGGGCATATATGCATTTGTTTTTGGATGATAGGGGCAACAATGTCCAAAAGTATGACGGAGAGTATCTGCATAAAATTCCCTTTTTATGTTGAGACCACAAAATTCAAAAATCATCTTTCCTTCCCTAAACTGTGTACCAAGGCAAAATATGACAAACAAATTAAAACAGAGGAGTATAATACACTAATATACACTAACGTAATAACATCATGCCTATGCAAGACTGAAATTACAAAGGAGTCACAAGATAAAGCAAATACCAAATTTTATACCATAAAACATTTCATCTAATAACACATCAAACCAAACGGATCCTTAGTGTTCAAGAGTTACTACAATTGCAATAGGGACATAAGATTCTAGTTCACTGTTTGTGCAAGTTTGCTCAATGATGGTCCCCCTATTCGGGACTTCGCGCCAAGAACATAATCATGATGTTAGTCGTCAACATCTTTGACGACTAACATCTTCCATATTACAGGTGACGCGTTTTCTCAAGTATGAAATATGTAAGACAGACATGAAATAGGATTAGCTTAACCAGTATTCTGCATTCCAGCAGCAATACCTTTCATGGTTAAGATGAGTGTGTCCTCCAAGCCAGGTGCATATTCGCTAGTCGGGTTCAGGTTCACAAGTTCTGTAGCTGGTTTTGCTTCCATGTATTCCTTTGAAATGTGAGGCCTTGGTGTGACACTATAGTCTGGGTCACGAATACGCTTAAGGGTGTAGGCTTGACACACGTTCAACGTTGTGATGTAGGAGTCACGCAGCCTGAGTCGTTGTTTTAAGTACGGATCACCCTCCAGAAGATCCTTGTGTCCAGCAATCTATTTTTAAAAAGGGAAAATTATGTTTAGATGTGCTAACTTGGAACTAGTTTGTGAAGCAATCGAGCACAAGTGTTCAACCGATCCTTATTAGAAGTATATGTCACATTACCTGCAGGAGGAGGCTCTTTGTCTCCTCATAGTTTGACCTCAAAAGTTCACCGAAAGACAACAAATCTTCGGATACCAGAAGTTTGTCGAACAATGCAGCAATGCCTGGGTCTCCTTTGGCGAACACCATCTCAACCAAATCAATAGTTACCCTAAAGAATGGCCATGCATTGTACATTTCCTGCAGCATGCGGAGGTTCTTGATATCCTTTTCGATGGCATACTTAAATGCTGCTCCAAAGCCGAGCCAGACTGGAAGATGGAATCTAGTTTGAGTCCAAGCAAAGATCCATGGAATAGCTCTAAGTGATTCTATGCCTCCGCTGGGTTTACGCTTTGATGGACGGCTGCCAATGTT
Source organism: Solanum lycopersicoides (assembly GCA_022817965.1). Lineage (NCBI taxonomy): Eukaryota > Viridiplantae > Streptophyta > Magnoliopsida > Solanales > Solanaceae > Solanum > Solanum lycopersicoides. Next base: position 6,551,611 of record CM040629.1, read on the forward strand.
CATTCGACCATACTCTAACTCGGGTGTGGCCTGCAAAGAAAATCAATGAAAAATAGCTTATTACAACTCAAGGCAATATTTGTGTCAGCATCTATAATTAATAACTGAGTTCATTGCTAGCATACTTACAAGGCGGAAATACTCGACAAATCGGGGTTCCTTAAAAACTATTGATCGATACTTTTCTGTAGCAACAACCGCAATTTCGTCCATAAGTGCACGCCATTCTGGTTTTGGAGAGACTGGTGGATGCATCCCATGTTCAAGTGTAGCAGCAGTATAACGCTGGAGTGTCCTAAAACACAAGTGTTCTTCCCCAAAAGATTGCTCAATAACCTCACCCTGAACTGTAACACGGAGAGATCCGTGAATTGTTTCGGGTGGTTGAGACAATATGGCAAGATGGGCGGGGCCACCTCCTCTTCCCACTGTACCACCTCTACCATGAAACATGGTAGCTTCACGTCGAACTCCTTGGCGACTTGTATAAGCTCCTCTTGAGCCTTATATAACTGCCAGGCTGCTGATAGCCGACCTGCATCCTTGCCAGAGTCGGAGTATCCAATCATCACTTCTTGCTTGCCATTAATCCGGTTTCTGTACCACTCAATTGAGAAAAGACGTGCAACGGCTGCAGGAGCAGCATCCAGATCAGCCAACTTCTCAAAAAGTGGAACAACTCGTAAAGGTTGCCTCACTCGGCATTCACGCTGTAGAAGCTCAACTGCAAGCACATCAGATGGTGCAGTGGCCATTGAGATGATGTATGCCCCGAAGCAGTCTGCTGGGAGTTCGGCTATGACATGGAACGTATCCAAAACATCAGCAATTTCTTCAGTTTTTGGAAGATCAGGTCCAAATAAAGGTCTTTTGCCACTGAGTTCAGACAGAAGCCACTCTTGTCTACGCTCTTCAGACCATTCCCGATATGAACCAATTTCCAAATACTGCGTAATAGCATCAAGCACATCGGTATGGCGGTCTGACTCTTGTCTTATGTCAAGTCTCACAAGTGAAAGTCCAAACGTAGAAACTTGTCTAAGGAAATCCAGAAGGCTACCATCCGCGATGGAGAGATCACCACAAGCACAAAGAGATCTGTAGCAGAGCTCAAGAGGCTCCAAGAACTACATAAAATGATGACCATATTAGTATTATATGACATGCAACACAGATATTTATAAGTTTCGGTTTAATAGAACAACCATGCAAATGCTTATGCTGTTATTCAACAAGAATTTCTAGTTCCTTTTTTCGATGAATAACATGTCAAGTTGTTTCTTAAGACTAGTTAAGCTTTCAAGAGTACAAGTGAATGTTCACTGCTTAATTTACGAGGCTCTACATATAGAAAGCAGTCACAGGAAAAGACAGAAGTATAGTATTACTAACCTGCTCAATATTAGTATAAGTTGCTTCCTCTGGAATTTCAGAGTATCCATGGCCTAACAGTTGGCGAGCACGCTCGCGTGTCTGATACAACTTATCTCTCACATCACCAAGAATTACACGATAGGGTTCATTTGGAGGAACTTGCTTCCAAAATTCTGCATGAGAATAAAATGTTAAAAGATCACAGATTATGTGATTTTTCTGTCCAAAGATTCTTTAACAGTCCTATCAAGGTTACATTCAACTACCAAACTCTTCACTGATTCAATTTCATGGATCAACCTCAATAGCAATATTCAATTAGTTACCTATGTAGTGTTTTTCATCTCTCCTTGAAGACCTTTGGAGTTCATCTGCTCGCACACGAAGCTCTTCATTGCAGCGCCACATAGATAGCTGAAAGATTGTACAATTTAGAAAAAGATCAGTGTAGATAGTGCGATTTTTTCACTAAATGAATCAAGACAAAATTCTCAAAAACATTTAATTGTTGGATACCTCAAACATGAGGTCCTCTATTTGCGAATAGTACAAGTTAGCTGCCATCATTCTGGCCAATAAGCAAACATCTCTTGTGACCTCGGGAGTCACTCTTGGATTACCTGTATTTGGTAGCAGATAAATAAGGACTATCTACTGCATGTAGTAATTAAGTAATCCACGTTCAGGCAGAAGGAGTATTTTGGTTTCCTCCACCCCTTCAAAATTATGTAATCCGAATTCCTATTTTGTTTTCTCAGTTTTTAGGTAAAGTAACTGCAAACGTTCTCTATAGTAAAGGAATCATACCATCACGATCACCGCCCATCCAAGAGGAGAATTGAATAAGAGGAGCATTATAAGGAACTCGTTCATTGATCCCTATGTTTTTAAGAGCTGTATCAACACGACGCAGAAACTTTGGTACACCCTTCCAAATTGTTTCATGGAAATAGCTCATTCCAGCTCTCATTTCATCTTGTGGAGTAGGAGGAGTTCTTCGGATCTCATCAGTTCGGAACGCAGCTTGAATCTACAAAGGTAGCAAGTAGCAGATATTTGTCAAAAAAGAATAATGGATGTATCATACCAATAAATCATGATCCACAGAATGCGACACATATTTGAGTTCGAAGATTGCTATTATCGCTTCATATTCCAATTTTAGAGATCATATAACTAGCTCCACTTTTTACAGGGTAAAATACAATTCAGATGAATGAAGGGGCACAATTTTTGCTTCTCCAATCTTCATGAGAGGGATGAAAAATGTAAGTCCATTGATATGTCGTATCCATCCAGTTTAGAAAGTAAAACTACACTAATATAAGGCCTGACAGATTAAGACATATCTATATGATAATGAAGCATAAAAATATCCATTAGTAGAGTCAGAAAGACACCGGAATTGAAGGTACTAATGATAGAATTTCATTCAAGGAAAAACACATGTATCAAGTAACTAAACGTCGATAGTTACCTCCCTCTGTAAAGCCTCATCAAGTTCTTGTTTATCATCGGGTGTAATGTCTTTAGCATACAACTGAGCCAAGCAGTCACGGATCCTGAAAATTTAGTTAGAACAAGTTAGTAAACAACCAACGAAAGCACGGAATTTGGTCCAAAAAGAGCATTTCCATTTATATTTATTAGGGAAAATCGAAGCATAAACTAGAATAAAATGACAAGCCAACGAGACAACTCGAACTGCTGAAGACAATAAACATGGTGATTAAAGACCAAACCTTCCATGCTTTTGAAGCAACGATCTTCGTACAGATTGAGTAGGATGAGCTGTTAGGACCAAATCCACAGTCTGATTCTTGATAGCATCAAAAACTTCTTGAGGGGACTTATTCAATTTCCCCCCCACCAGTTTCTTGAAAGTTTCTTCAATATCTGACTCAGTTGTTGCATTGCTCTCATCCCCAAAATCTCCCTTTTTCTTCAATTTTTGGCGCCTACGGTAGGCAATCTGAACCTCCTCAGCCAGATTGGCCAAGTTAAGCATGTGAGAGAAAGCTTTAGCAATGACAATTGAATCCCCTGGATCCAAACTTGTCAACACATTGCCAAGTTCCTCCAGCTTCTTTGGATCATGCTTGGCTTCATACTCGGCAGAAAGCTCATAACAATCTTGGACCTAATGTGAGATTGAAGAAATCAAAGACTTCAATATTGACCAGTCTTTTGCAATTACAACAACAACAACATACTCAGTGTAATCCCACAAGTAGGATCTGGGGAGGGTAGAGTGTACCAATACCTTAGCCCTTCCTTGAGAGGTAGACAGATTGTTTCCTATATACCCTCGGTTTAAGAAAAATCAGATCGAAAAAGAAATAACAGAAGTGAAGAAATCTAGCAAACACGACAAAACATTCGGAAAAAAAGGACTACTTGGTCAACAAAAGTTAAGGATATCAAGTCAACATACACATGGGGACTTTATCCACTAACACAGTCAAACTATACTGAAGCATATGAATACCACTATATCAATACCATCTCTAAGTATTACACACACCTCAGAATCAAATGTTTGTAGTTCACTCAGTCAGAACAGACATTAAAATCCAATCTTTTTATTCCCCTTTTTATAAATGACATAAAAATTCAATCTTTACCATCAAGAAACAAACCAGATTAAAAGTGGAAGACAAAACAACACCCCTTAGTAACCAATTCAAGTGTTTCTAGTCAATTCAGACAGAACAGACATAAAAATCCAATCTTTTTATCCCCCTTTTTAATAAATGACATAAAAATCCAATCTTTTTACCCCCTTTTTTATAAATGACATAAAAATTCAATCTTTACCATCAAGAAATAAATCAGATTAAAAGTGGAAGACAAAACAACATCCCTTAGTAACCACAATTCAAGTGTTTCTAGTCACTTCAGCCAGAACAGACATAAAAATCCAATCTTTTTATCCCCCTTTTTAATAAATGACATAAAAATTCAATCTTTACCATCAAGAAATAAACCAGATTAAAAGTGGATGACAAAACAACACCCCTTAGTAACCAATTCAAGTGTTTCTAGTCAATTCAGCCAGAACAGACATAAAAATCCAACCTTTTTATTACCCCTTTTTACAAGTGACATAAAAATCCAATCTTTAACTTCAAGAAATAAACCAGATTAAAAGGGGAAGACAAAAAACAACAACCCCTTAGTAACCAAAAGACCAAAATCACAGTACTTCATCAAAGGGTACACAATATCAAAGACTACAACATAGGTAAATAATTTATAATTGTCTAATCATTCATAGTTTAAATTAAATTGGGAAAACTGCATACTGTTTCTTTGAGATCCTCCCCATGCAAATCTTGAAGAATATCAAGAAACCTATCCAAAAGCAAAGCATCATACTCAACAAGTTTATCATCTTCAGAAACTTTTGCAGGCACCAATTGCCTCAACTGTGCATCAATTGAAGCAAGTTTCTCCAAATTCCTAGTAGCCATTTCTCACTCAACAGTCAACACTCTGCAGCAATAGACATAAACATAAAAATCATCAAAATCCTTTTTCTTTTTACAAATTATAGCAACCACAATATCTGAGCATGACCCCAAGAAAAGTACAAAAAAGGGACCACTTTTTTTTTTTTTACTCTTGTTCTGGCCATTCTAAACAAACAAAAGACCCCAGTTGGCAACTCTCTACTAAGTATTATATTCTTGTTGATTTATTTGTTAGCAAAAAAAAAAAAGATTGAAATTTTGAGTATGGCAAAGTTGGAGAAACATAAATAATGTTCAGTACCTGAATTTTGGTATGTCAGAACACAAAAGATGAGAAAAAGAAGTCTTTTAATTTGGACACTCAATAGGATATAGCTATATATATATTGGAAAAATAAAGAGTTCTCTTTCTTAGAGTTTTATAAAGTATGACTTACTTGAGTACTTCTTCTTTCAAGTGTTTTTTAAAAAAATAATATTTTTTTTTATAATATTTTAATTTTAGTTTTTTACATGTCCTGTTTAAGGTTATAAAATTAAAAAATAATTTTGTGTATTGATAAATTTTAACTAATGATCACAAAATTCTTCAAATTTTATGTGATTGTTGCTTGTTAGGATGGTTGTTATATCGTAATGTATTATTAGTGTATTGATTTCAAATTACAAATATATGAAAATAACTATTTTCTCCATCTCATTTTATGTGAAATAGTATGACTCATGAGGATTTTAAAAAATAAAGGAATACTTTTAAAATTTGTGGTCCAAAATGAATTATAGAAATTTGTGTGAGTTTTTTCAAAAGATAAAATAAATATTTAAATTAAACTGTTAATTAATATGTAAATGTGTCATTCTTTTTTTGACGGACTAAAAGGAAAAGTAATCACATAAATTGAGACATAGAAAGTATAAATTACTTTTATCGTTATTAGATCTTTGCTTTAATTAATTGAATCTTAATTATGGATTTCAAATTACGATGTCTCCTCCATCCAAGCAAAAATCTTAGAAAAAATAGAGAGAACTCGAATCATATACTCAAGGGCGGAGCAATTTTTCTAGATTATTACTTGGAAAATTACTTAGAGAGTATTTATTTTTTTCAAAATATACTTGACATAAAATTAAATTATCTTTCTCCCACTAGAGATAATAATAAATTGAGATGCATCTGATTATAATATTATATTTCCTCCGTTTAAAAAAGGATGATCTAGTTTGACTTGAAACGGAGTTTAAGAAAAGAAAGAAGACGTTTTAATCTTGTGGTTCTAAATTAAAGTTATGTCAAATGTATCAAAATGTCCTTTAATCTTGTGGCTTAAATATGTCACGTGAAAAAAAAAAGTTAAAATGTTGCCAAAAAAGGAAAGGGATCATTCTTTTTGGAACAAAAAAAATAGGGATCATTCTTTTTTAAACAGAGAAAGTATTAATTTAAAAAAAATAGTAAACCTAATTTAATAATAATAAAAAAAAGAACGTGTAAGAATCTTGCAACTGTCTAAAACAAAGAGGTCTGATTTTGCCCACTACAACTAACCCCCATTACTTTCTAATATAATATTAATGACTTTATTTTTATACATTTTGTTTTATTATTATATAAGTAAAACAAAAATTATTTGACAAGAAATATATATATATATATATATATATATATATTCATATATATATATATATATTCTCTGTCATATGGAGCAGCAGGGTATTGTTTTTTTTCTTCCCTCTTTCTTGTTTGGTCGGATTGAATTTATTATTTGTGTTGTCATCACGGAATAATAAAATTCATTGTTAATATTATTTAGCGATAAATTATAAAAAGTTAAGTTAGTTATGAATGATTAAGTTAATAATTAATTCATTTTTTTGGCTAGTGAGTAGGGATAGTTGTAATTATAATGATTTTGTGGTAGCCGGACAGTGAAGGTTGCGAGAAAAATATTTTTTTTAGAGACAGTTATATCTTTATATATCTTTTGAATATTCGTGAATATCTTTTACTATATCCATGCATCTGATGCATATCATGTATATATTTATAAGAATATGTGGTGTCCATCTTTGACCTATGTAAAAAAAATGTGTCAACTCTTCCATGCTTGTTTAATTGAAGTCTAAATAATTTGAGGCATATAATATAGTATGAATTTCAGTAAAAAATTAGTTGAAAATCCACCAAAAATATTATCAACTCCAGTTGATTTTCTAGTATATATTTGGTTATTAAAAAATTATTATTCTAAAATATTGTATGTAATTTAACAAAATATTATGGGGTGAAACAGAGGAGCATCGAGGGTGTAATGGTCAAGGGAGGGAAGTTGGAGGTGTTCGTGGATAGAAGAAATTAATGAACTTGATGTATCGTTTATCAAACTTTTTTATTCTATTTTCATTAGAAAATAATGAAAATCGTAAACATAGACATTGTTGTGGGCTTAACTATTAGTTATGGTTAATGACTTATGTAAATATTATATATCACTTTTTTTCAAAGTGTTTGTTTCTGTCTCTTCAACTAAAATCGCATCGTTAATTTTAACTTTCTAAGTATTTTTTTTCAAGAATCAGTATGGGCATAGATGTGGGCTTGTGGGCTTGGCCTAAATTAAAGTTAGAAAACTCAGCAGCCCAATAGCATATCGTAAGTGTAAGGGGAACTTTCACATGTAGCCACTTAAAAATAGCCTAATTATTCTTCATAACTATAGTTTGATAATAACAATTCGTAGCTACATGCTATATGGAGGAGAGAGGCGAGCGAACTGTGAGAGAAAGGGAAAAGAGCGAGAGAAAGGTGAATTGTATATTATATCGGTTAGATAATTGTATGTTATACATATGTATTTTTATATGTGGCGAGCGAGATTGGGAGAGGGAGGAGATAGATGATCGAGATTAGGAAAGGGAGGAGAGATGCGAGTGATATTGGGAGAGAGGCGAGCGAAAGAGGACAGAGAGTAGGAGAGAAGTGAATTGTATATGTATATAATAGTATACATATGCATTTGAATATATGACAAGCGAGATTGGGAGAGGGAGGAGAGAGGCAATTGAGAGAGGGAAGAGAGTGGGAGAGGTGAATTTTATATGTATATCGATTAGATAATTGTATATTTGTATATTCTGGCGAATTATACATATACAAACATGACTAATTATACAAACTCAAAGTCAGTCCACGTAATTAATATATAATGTTAGTCACAAGTGGTAATTATAGCAAATTATATCTATGATAAGTAATTAAACAATATAAGTTTGTTTAACCGCATAACTTTGAGGAACTTTCACATATAACCACTCAAAAATAGCCGAATTACTCTCCATATCTATACTTTGATAATTACAATTCATAGCTACATGTTATAGGGAGAAGAGAGGCGAGCAAGACAGGGAGAGAGAGGAGAGAGACGAGTGAGAAAGGGCAAAGAGGGAGAGAGAGCAGAGAATGGGACAAAAGTGAATTGTATATGTATATCGGTTAGATAATTATATATTATACATATGATTTTGTATGTTCTGGCGAGTTATACATATACAAATCTCACTAATTATACAAACTCGAAGTCAATCCACATATTAATGTATAATGTTAGTCGGTGGTGGTAATTATAACAAACTATAGCTATGATGAGTAATTAAGTAGTATAAGTTTTATTAACCGCGTAATTTGTAAAGTCTTTGATTCCTTTCAATTTTTATTTTTAGTTTAAATTATCGAATTTAACGAGAAAAACTAAGAATAGGATGACTTGAGTTATATTATGAATAATCAGTAAATACTAAATAGTAATGCCTTAATTTACAGTGATAAAAACATTTTATGGATGACTCGAAATTCTCCATAAATATCGATATTTATAAGACTCATATATATTTCAATGTCACTTGCTTATGGTTATAATTAAAGATTATTAAGAATCGAAAAGATGTACAATGTATATTATTTAGAGAAGGGAACAGACTCAAATATGCTATTGAACTAATAGAAAAAGCTCATTTATGTCATCCGTTAAAAGTTTGGCTCATTTATGCCATTGCTGTTAAAAAAAAGACTCATCATGCCATATTTTTGAACTCCAATTTTGTAAAACCACTTTTTACATATCAAACAAGGTTTAACACTTTTTTATTGGTGTTTTTGGATCAAATGTATATTTTTTGTTTCTACATCCCTAAAAACACTAAGAACATATAAGAACATTAACAATTTCCAAATTTCAAATTTATCCAATTCTTCACGAATCGCCTCAAATTTCAAGAGTAGTTTCGCTCCGAGCAAAATATCAAAATCAATTTCTTTAGAGCTCGAATTCAACATAACTCAACATGACCCGATTGAAATTTCTTCAAAGTTTCAAAACTTTAACATTCTTTAATGGTAGATTCTCCACAACTTCAAATCAGTTAAAATTTTGAACATAAACTCAAAAAACACTAGTCAACATAGATCTAATGTAAAAAACTACAAAAACAAGAATCAAAGAAAATTTTGAAATTTTGGGACTAATTTTCGTTTTTTGGAATATATTTTTTAAATATGGGTGAATTTTTTGAACTATGCAAATGATGTTAGAATTTATTTTTTTAAAAAAAGAAATTAATGATGTAGTCGAAATTTGAGATGATTTCGTGAAGAATTGAAGATGTTGAAAATTTGAAAGTTGTTTATGTTCTTCATGTGTTCTTGGTGTTTTTAAAGAAAAACAAACAAAAAGTATACATTTGATCCAAAAATACCAATAAAAAGTGTTAAACCTTGTTTGGTGTGTAAAAAATGATTTTACGAATCCGGAGTTAAAAAAATGACATGAATGAGCCTTTTCTTTAACATAAATGACATAAATGAGCAAAACTTTTAACGAATGACATAAATGAGCATTTTCTAAAAGTTCGATGACATATTTAAGCCTTTAGAGAAAGGTATGATGACCTTTTGATAAATGAAGGGTGTTAACGTTATATATTATATATGCCCTTAAATTTAGGGAAAATTATGTGATTCGGTAATTTTTTATACTACTTAATTACTTATCATAGTTATAATTTATTATAATTATCACTCGCAACTAACATTATAGATTAATTATGTGTGATGATTTTGAGTTTGTATAATTATCCTTGTTTGTATATGTATACAATTATCTAATCGATGTAAATATACAATTTACATCTCTCCTACTCTCTGTCCTCTCTCGTTCGCCTCTCTCCTCCCTCTCCCAATCTCTCTTGCCATATATACAAATGCATATATAAAATATACAATTATATACATATTTAATTCACTTTTTTCTCACTTTTTTTCTCTCTTGTTCGCCTCTCTCCTCTCTCCCAGTCTTGTTTGCCTCTCTCTTCTCTCCCAGTCTTGTTCGCCTCTCTCCTGCCTAAAACATACAGCTATGAATTATAATTATCAAACTGTATCTATAGAAAATAATTATATTATTTTTGAGTAATTATATGTAAAAATTCCTCATTAATTATCAAATTTAGAATAAGACCAGATTATAATGTCTTTAAATTAAAATACAAATCAATCAAACTCAAAAAAATCTGTCGAAAGTACATAGTCCTTGAGTCAACTATCAACAGTTGATTGAAGAGAAAAAAAAATAGTTTCTTTAATCTTGAAAATAAAATGAAATAGTACTCCTTATACTCAAAAATTGTACTATTAACAAATAAAATACAGTACTCACTCTATTTCAATTTATATAATTTACTTTTCATTTTAGTTAATCTATAAAAATGATATATTTTTATATTAAGTAACAATTTAACTATAAAAATATATTTCACTCTTAAAATCATTTACAGCCACACAAATTTCTATTATTTATTTTATCTACCAGTTTTAAGAATTTTCATTTTATTCTTAAATTTTGTGTCGAATCAAATTATAGACGAGGAAGGTAAACTTTTGTTAATTGTCTTTTACTTCTCAGTGAAGTTGGATATGCTAATTAACGTTTTTATACCATTGCTTTTTGAAAAGTTAAAATTACTAGCTAATTTTACCTTGATTTGACTCAAGGCAGCAAAAAAATATATTTAGTACAATCATTTTTTATTTACAGAATAAGACAAAAAGGGTGACTATGATTCGTATAAATGATGAGTGTTACCCATCCCCACTATTGCATTTTATCAAAAGAAAATTTTATGTTTATTTTGTAGTCATAAATTTTTTAAAATATGTTTAATATTTTTTATAATTTTAAATATATTAGATAGACTATCAAAATAAAAGAGGTACCAATTTATTTTTCAAAAATACCTTTATAATATAAATTGGCAAGACAGATAAATTGAAATAGAAAAATTATTTGCTTCGGTGAAATCACAAGAGTTTTTTCTCAAATTGTCATTTACAACTAATACTATTTTCATCGTTTAAAATAGAATACTATATTTTTCTCAGTGTATTTCTAAAAAAGAACGATTCCTTTTTTTTTTTTAAATAATATTTTAATTTGAACTTTCCACGTAGCATGTTTAAGTCCACATGATTAAAGGATATTTTAATATATTTAACATAACTTTAATTTAGAATCACAAAATTTAATTTTTTTTCTTAAATTTTATTTGAAATCAAATTAGGTTATTTTTTTTAAACTAAGAAAGTAGAGCCTAATAAGCATCTAAATTCTTCTACCTTAAAAGGAGATACTATTCTAAGTCAACCTAATTCCTTATCAATGAAAAGATTCTGTATAATTTGAAAAGCAGTAGGGCCTCTCTATAAATAGATTTTTATTATTCTTAGATATGGTGTTTCTTACTTTTTTGATACTTGTCAATGCAAAATTATATGGTAGAAGAAAACAAATGGTTAAATCAATATAATCTATATTATATGTGTTGAGTGGAAATTATTAAGTAATGTCATTTCAATAAATAATGTGGTGGTCAATAGTTACAATTATTTTTTAAAAGTTTTTTTTTTTTATTAAAAAAAAAATTCAACCAAAAAAATGCTTAGATAATAAACCTAAATGTTTGTGGAAGTAGTTAACCAGACTGCAATCACAATCCTCTCCTTGATCACAATTCCTTGCGGAATTTTATTAAAAGAGTTTATGTGCTCAGATATACCTAAATTCTTATTATTTATTTTCATTTTCCACATGGATGGTACATTCCTAAGACTGATATGAAGATTATTGAATTGAAAAGACCACCTAATATTTATTGATCAGCCAAGTTAAAATTCATAAGTTAAAAGACCAAATATATTGTTTAAGATTTTATAAAGGAGTGTAATAATACTTATTCTAATAAAATTTAAAAATGTGGAAAACTTTGTACTCCTTGGACACTCAAAACTTCGAATAGTAAAATATAAAGGTACACCATCAAATTAATTATGATCGAATCGAGATAATGATTTTGACTTCTGATATCATAATAAATTTAGGACTTAAAGAAAGTAAATAATGAAACATATAATGGTTATGTTAATCTTGTGTGAGTGATATTTACTTCGTTTCTAAATACTTGTCATAATTTTTTTTGGACTTGTATTTAAAAAATATTAAGTGGAGTATAATTTGACTAGAATATTTTATTTTATTATCTTTATTTATTTAATACTTCTTTCTTTTACTAAAAGAGAGAAATAAAAAAGAATGGTCACAAACTTATGGTTATGTTACTCTTGTGAGAATGATACAATAGATAGCTAGAACTAGAAAAAGTAAAAAAAGAGAACTCTAAGAAACATTTATATATGGGACAATTGGGTGCAATAATGCTAAGATTAAATAGAGTAAACATGACTACAAACATTTATATATGCTTGATAGGGTTTGTTTGGTAGTATAAAGGAATATATATATAAACTTTTTGTTGATAGCGGGATTCAGACCCACAACTCTAGTGTGAAAAGCATTTCAACGACTCCTTCCTTACCACTAAGCTGTCAATTAGTTTTATTAGGAGTTCACGAATTAATATTTATTTATTTAATTTTTAGTACAAATACAAAATCTACGAAAAAACTACTTTGTACCGAACACTAATGATATGTGCAAGAAGATGTTCTACAAGCAATCAAGGAAGTTATTCATGTTGCATTAGCAAAGATGTTTAGGAAGGATGATTAACGATAATTAGACGACAAAACACACATTAAGCTAAGGGTCATTTGATACGAAGAAAAATATTTTTTATAGTTGGTTAATATATTTTGAAATATATTTTTTCTAAGAAAAAGAATTCCTTAAAATTGAGAAATGAATAAGAATTGACCTCTTATCAATAAGATAAAATTCTAGGTATCCGACAAACTAAACTATATAAAGATTTTCCAACTTCCCTAAAGGATATAGAAAAAATATGTTTCGAAAATAATATATATTCCATGTTTATTATATCCTTCCTATTTATCCAATACCTCCAACCCTCACCCGACCCCTTGGTCATCCCACCCCGAACCTCCATATCTCATGTGGCATATTATACTACATGATATAGTGACAAAATCAAAATTTTCGTTTATTTTATGCTTGCTAGAACCAAACATATGAATAATATGAAATAATCAATTTTTTTTTCTATTTATATTATATTTATAAGCAAGAGATATGAAGTCCTCAAAATCTATCATATAAATACACCAAGAGACATTTAAAAAAATAAATTAGATACTACTACTTATTATGCATGTTTTATATAACCATTAATCACAGTAATTATACTTAATGGAACCCATGGAGGCACAAAATCATGCAGAATCTCAAAAGAGATAGAGATTAGACAAAAGCAAACAAAGATTACATTTTAATCTTAGCTACAAGATCCCTATAAAGAAAGAAAAACAAAAAAATACACCATTTTCTCCACTTTCTTCAACCCTATTTCCTTAATTAATTACTACCATTCAAAAAGAATGATGCATTTAATTTTATATTTCTTTGAATAAGAAGTTTTTTTTTTTTTTAAATCAAACAATTTTTTGTGATATATTTAAGATGAGAAGTTTCATAAAATGTATAATCACACAACATAATGATGTATTTATGATTATAAGTTTAAGTTTTCTTTAAAAAAAAGTAAAATAATAAATTTAATGTCAAATCAAACCGACTGATAACAGTTGGGATAGTTGATAGAGAGAGAAGAATGAGAGAATTATGATTAACCATAGTAGATAGGTTATGAATGATTTAAAATTAAAAATCCATTTTTTCACACAAAACTTGAAAGAAGTTTAGGGTTTCAAATTCAGAATTCAAAATTCAAAATCAGTAGATTCGATGTTATAAATTATATCAAGCTCATTAATCATGAATATCATTCATGTTTCTAGTGATTTCCTCATCCAAAATGACTAAAAATGGATCAAATCCAAACCATGTAGCATAAAGAAAATTCTTTTAATTCATACTCCATGTTGAACAATTGAACTATAAACATCCAACATGTTTACAACATAAAGTCAACCTTCATGTTATTTTACAGATTCAACAGAACTCAGTAACTTTGTAAATAAACTGAAATGATTACGATCCAGAATTCATAAACTAAAGAATCCTGACTCCACCTTTGTATATATCAGAAAACTATGACATATATTTGGAGAAAAACAAAGCAAATAATCCTCTTATTATTGAAAAACATAGCAATATTTTTTGTTTACCTTTTTCTTTGCTTTGTTCCTTGATAGAAATTCAAGAAGATTGGAATTGAAAGGTAGTTGTAGTTGTCTCATGAGCATTACTAGAAGTAGGTTTGTTTTGCATTTTCCTCTTCTTCTTCTTCTTCTTATAAGAAATTCCTCTTGCTTTAGCTTGAAAATCTCTTACCTCTCTAAGATAAACTCGTATAGCTCCACTTGCAAATGGATTATTCTCAGGTAAGCCACCATTTTCCTCATAGGCAGCTCTAAGCCTACCAATAAGTGCATCAAGACTTCCCCATGCTTGTCTAAGAGGACAAGTACAAGGCCCTGGAGGATCTGGTTGACCAAAAAAAGGGCAACCATGTAAATGTACCTTAGTTTTTCCAAATTGATCTAGGTATCGGAGAAATTCTAGCACGTGGTTATAGTTACACTGGGATAAAGGAACTGGTGGCCTTTGATTTTTCAAGTATTGTCCAAAAGTATTCCAATCACGACGTTTCTGAGACTCATATCGACTCAGTTGAGGTGGTACTGGTGGTAGCTGATGATGATGATGATGATCGTCAGATGGGGCTATAAGTATAGTGGTTTTAGATCTCGATGATGATCCTTCTCCTCCTCCTCCTCCTCCTCCTCCTTCGCCTTCGATTATTATTTGATCATTTGACATCATAGTAAGTATCAAAATATTTAATTGTGCAACCTAGGTTGACAATTAAAGAAAATATATAGTATATGCTTGGTAAAGAAATTATAGAGAGTAAGTTGTGATCATTTCAAGATTGAGATTTAATTAAATATTGTTGATTTATTATTATGAAAGAAAGAAGAAAAAATGAGTAGAATTATAGATGAGAAAGATGGAATTATCAAATCATGGAGTACCAAAGAGACATGGCATGGGTCCAAGGAAAGTATATTAGCTCTTCTTTTTCTTATTCCTTCTTGTTTTCTTCCTTAATTGTCCTAATACCACTAATGATTTAACTTATTTCTACTTATTATTACACTATAAATACAAAATCACTCTATAACAATATCGTTTATATGAATACTAATTTTAGACTATTTGTAAAATAATATTATTATAGATAGAACATATAATATAACATAATAAAAGTTTCAACAATCTAATCATTTGTTTGGATGATTTTTAACTATTGTTATGAAGAACATATAATATAACATAATAGGAGTTTCAATGATTCAATTAAAATAAACTTGATTGTTATACATAACAGCAGAGTCATAATTTTTTAATTAGTAAGGAGCAAGATAGAGTGTGACAAAATTTCTACGATTGTCATTGTATAGAAGTTAAGATTTCATGATTATAATTTGTTTTTATTTTTAATGAAAATGAAATATTATTAGTATCTTGATAATTGTGCTAGCTAGCATCATTAAAGCAATCATTATCAAGATATTAGCAAAATCAGCACTTTAATTTAGACTTAGTAGGGGTAGCTAGAGCAGGAAAATATGTTAAATGATGATAAACATGTACTGCTTATTACTAGCTATACTTGTATGTATATGTAGAAATGAAATGACCCTACCATGATATGATTTCCATAAATTAAAAAGAAATAATTTAGTGCTTAAATAAGTTAACAAAGAAATTTTGTCTTAATTGTACTTTTTAGTAATTTAAGCTTGATGCTGAGCTGTAAAGAGTAGCTTAAGAATATAATTTGGTGACTAATAAATACAAAGTAATTGCAAAAGAAAACATATGTGATGTTGGGGTTCCTAAGATAATGGAAATTGGAAAGAACCAAATTGAAATAAGTTTAAATAAAATATAAAGGAAAAAAAAAAAGAAACAAAGGGTAAAAGAGGGTATTAGTAAAAAGATATATCTAAACATAGTGGAGTAAAAAAATGATTTAGGGCGTGTTTGGTATGAATGAAAGTATTTTGCGTGAAAATTAAATAAGAGGAATTCTTACTTGATTTTTAATATTTAATAGATAAACAAAAAATTCGATTTCTAATAGAATTACTGCGGTTGAATTCGTTATAGGTGACACTAGTGAATATAAATATTTGATTAGTTAAATGATCTTCAACTTTCTACCGTTCAGAATATCCCTTGCTTGTCGCAAGAATAACTCATTTTCCCTACTCCTTCGGTGATCATCAACTTATTTATGGCTACTCCTAAAAATATTTTATAAGTATAATTTAAGCAAATACTAGATGAATTGAATTAAAAAGCTATAACATATATCGTAATCTAATAATATATCATTTGGTGTCTACTGTCATTTTGTTGATATAGCCAACATACAACAAAGTTGCATGAACTTCTTACTTTTGAAATCGAATCTGATAAACAATTTTTGGAGAACACATGAATACACATCTATAAATATTGTTAGAGTGTTGATATAACTAACATACAACTAAATTTGCATGAACTTCTTACTTTTGAAATTGCATCTGATAATTTTGGAGAATTCATGAATACACATCTATAAATATTGTTAGAGAAATCAAGCAGCATAGATTCTCTTATTATAAGAGAGAGTTCGCGTTAAAGTAGTCACGTCTCTGTCGACGAAAAAAGTTTTTTAAAAAACTATTTCTTTTATTCTACTTTAACTTAATTAGTGTATTTTTTGAAATTATAAGATTCGTTTTAGCTATAATTTTCAGCGTGTTTCATGTTCTACTTTAATAATATTAGTGTATAATTTTTTTGAAAATATGAAATCCATTATTAGCTATGACAGTTATAAATTCATGTTTTTTAGTTATTGATTTACTATTTTGAATGTCAGGTTTATATCTGGTAACTATTTTGAGTAAAAAATTAACTATCGATGATAATAAAAAAATTACTTTTTAACTATGGTAAGTAATAACTGCTTAATCAACTTCAACTTGAAGAAAATACGACAGTTGCCTTTTTGCCTACGTTATGTGTGATACTAATCATAATATTTGTTAATCTTATTAATAAAATACATAACTATTAACCAACACTGCTACTGCTAGTAATGCTCATGAGTGATAATATTATTCTCATCCACTCCATAATAGTTGTGAAGTGGTGTTTCACACTTTCTTTTAGTTAGACTCAATTTCTGCACTCGAAACCTGTGAGATATTCAAAAAGGAACATGTAGATCGAGTGTATTTTGTCTCCGCTGAGTTTTAAACTTGGGTTTTCAACCAATTTATTAATCATTAGGCCACACCCTTGGGAGCAAATTTCAAGGATTTAACGGTATATGAGAAATGTACAATCATTGTAGCCAGGGTCGGACCTACAAGTAAAGGTGGGGGAGCACGTGCACCCGTTAACTTCGGAAAAAATCATGTGTA
Source organism: Solanum lycopersicoides (assembly GCA_022817965.1). Classification (NCBI taxonomy): domain Eukaryota; kingdom Viridiplantae; phylum Streptophyta; class Magnoliopsida; order Solanales; family Solanaceae; genus Solanum; species Solanum lycopersicoides. The sequence goes on from CM040629.1 coordinate 6,569,428, forward strand.
TATATCAATCTATCTTGAGAAACTGATAGAAAAATGAATATAATAAAAAGTGCATCCATATTGAACATTCAATTGGTCTTGATCTGCTGGTAGAAGTAAGGAAATACCTCCTTGCAGACCCAGGTTTGATCCTGGTCATATATTGGTGCACCCAGACTCTTGAAATCCTGGGTTCGCCTCTGATTGTAGCCTGGGTATGCAAGAGTCCAGATCCCCAACTAGTTTGTGATTGATGAATAAGGTTTCAAAATGGAAAATTTCATGTTTAAATGAAAAATAAGCACAAGATTTCTAGTAAATTTCTACTATGAACCACTTGCATAGAATATGACATCAAAGTCTTTAGAGAAGGAAACAGCTCACAGTTTGTTTATTTTTGGATAACAGTGGTGCTCGGACCAGCAACTGCAAACCCTGCATCGGGTACTTGTTACCTCCTACCAAGACAGATACTGTATCAGGTACAGAGCTACCAAAACATAGACAATCATGAAGAAATCACCGAGTGTATTTTTGTCCAAATTTGAACCTTGGACTTCAAGGTTTTCACCCACTTTGTTGACCATTAGGTCAAGAATGCCAAGAGAACAACTCACAATTTTCTGACTAACAAAATAATCCAACTTACCTCATCATAATAGCCTTGACAGAGAAGTCCCAAATCTGCGGAAGAAGTTGCTGCACCATGAATAACAATCTGTTGCAATAAGCTCCAGCATCGGTTTAAAACTACTAGCAACTATCATATGTGTTGCATGGTACTATGTTAACGGAAATAAATACAACAGTAAAAACTAATAAGTTGTAGAACACGTAGGAAGGAAGAGAACTACAACTAATTGAAACTCAGATACCTCATGAATAAACTCAATCTAAATTCAGTCTTTTCTTTTTCAATCATGTAAAATAAATACAGATAAGCTTGATCACTCTGAGGGGGACTTGTTCTGCGATAAACTCATGATTCATATATGTTTTACAATCTCTTTCCAAACTACAATTTATCCAGATCTTTGAAAGTTTCCGATACCAATTCATTCTTTCTCTGCTTTCATTTTCCTTTTTTTAAACAGAATAACTGCGAAGCTAGACAAGAAGCACCTACACAACCCCCCCAAAAAAGAAAGAGCAAGAAGAAATAAAAAGAAAGTTCGAAACTTTAGCATTACAGCATGTACATGCACGTATTTCTCTTTAACTGATGGGAAGAAAAACATACAGACCTTTCTCAAGTGCCAAATCGTGAATGTTCAAGAGAAATGTCCAAATCATTAGAAGCTAAACATGAATTCCCCAGGAACCGATGTATATAGAAATGTTCAAAAGAAGCATGTTGTGGAGATGAGGATGTTGAGATGGATGTATGTTCAGAAGAAGCATGTTGTGGAGATGAGGATGTTCAGATGGATGTGTGCGCATACTAGGAGCGATAAGATTAGGAATGAGGTTTCCGCGAGAAGGTGGGAGTGGTCTATGTGACGGACAAGATGAGGGAAGCGAGATTGAGATGGTTTGGGCATGTGCCTAGTGAGGAGGTGCGAGTGGCTGGTTGTAGGGAGTACCCGGAGGGGGAGAGGTAGGCCAAGAAGTATTGGAGAGAGGTAATTAGACAAGACATAACTTCATATTACCGAGGACATGACTCTAGATAGGAAGGAGTGGAGATCGCGTATTAGGGTAGAAGAATTAGTAGGGGTGAAGTGGTGTATTGTCGTGCGTAGGCATAGGCTAGTTAGTGTTTGTCGTAGTGCTAATCATACCCTTGAAGTTCTTGTCTTATGTCGTGTATTATGTTTCGATTACCACACTATATATATTTTTTTTCTTTTAGACTTTACATTGTTTTTCTTATTGACGGTTATGCTTTCTTCATTATTTTCTTCTTCTTTTACTTGGGTTTGATACACTTGAGCTGATAGTCTTTCAGAAACAACCTCTCTACCTCCTCGAGGTAGGTCTACGTACACTCTACCCTCCCAAACCCCACTTAGTGGGATTTCCGTGGGTATTTAGTTGTTGTTTTCTCCTTGAGGATGGTGAACTTAGTCCATTGAGCTGGCAAGGGTGGAAAAAAACAACTGCAAGTTTTTTCATGTTCAAGAGAGAAAATGGGAACAAAAATAGGCAAATAAAATTTCAGACAGTCAATTGTTAGTACAACAAAGTGATCCATGTAAATTGTAATAGCACTTTTAAGTATAGTTCTCCCAGGGAAGACCACTGGTGACAATTTTAGTGAAGTTTAATCTTGGAATATCGAGCAACACAAATGCCAAGGTGGTGCTATTGTTTGAAACTTGTCTCTTATTGCACAAAGTGAAAACCCGAACAAACACAAGAAACAGAAGAGGCAATGCAGAAGTATTGCCTTACAATCATAATTGGACGACCGTGACAGTTGATAACTTCTTTGACAGCAGTTAACATAGAGGAACTTTTATGTTGAAGGATTGGAAGACGATAAAATGGAGCAATGTCAGACACCATCTTTAACATCACCACGATGAGATGCCAAAGAGACCCTTCGAGCAGGAACATACCGAAATTTGCCAAAGCTAAAAGGCAAACGAGACAGAGTGCTTCTGGGGCAACTATCGCTAACTTTATCATAATGTATTGTGTAATTTGAGCTGCTTATGTTCCTGGAGTAGCAGAATGAATTGTCCTTATAGTTGTAGACTTGTTGGGTACTCCCAACCCCACTGACAACCAATCGGCCCTTTACAAGAATATGTCCCTGTGCTTTTTGCATGTTTTCAGTAGAGCTGGCTGATGATCCGTTCTTGGAAGTCTCTACCCTATTATCATTGAATCCCAACGTAACATTTGAGATTGAGGCATAGCTTTCATCTCCTTTGTCTACATTTTCTGAATGCAAAAGAAGCAGAAACTTTTTAAAGGACTTACGAGACTGAACAGATGAAGATGGCATCACGACATCAACAGTTTCATTGAAATAAATAATCTGATCCACATTTTGCAAATTTCCTCCGTTACCCTCCACCATATAATTACTATAACTTAAACCTTGAGCTGACTTAGTAGTGATGTTCCCGTGGGATGACTTTACCCATCCTGTCAATGTGATTGATCTACTAGCATTTGTGACGAAAGATCCATCAATGCCTGTAAAATTTGTCATAAGAGAAAACGAAAGAGGCAGACTACTATACTTCAATAACTTCCCTTCCGTCTTTATACTCTTCTCATCCAACCAAAGATGCAAATTTGCATCAATGTACCACACGTTAAGAGCATTAGTGACACTGAATGAAATCTTATGCGTATTTCCATCTAAAATCTTCCCTAAAAATGGCGTAATTTCAATATCATACGATGGAAGATCAAACGATCTGATCCCACTGATAGGTCTCCACAAGAGAGGATTGACACCCCCGGTATAGATCACCGTAAACGGCCACACTACACCAACCACCACATCATCCACACTAACTACTACTTCTCTAAAAGCTCCATTCCCCGGTGTATCAGTAAGGTTATTTGCACGAATATAATCGTTCGGTGGATTACCATACCAAAACTCATCATTCTCATGAAATGAAACATAAATTTCCAGTACAGCCCTATAAGCATTTTGTGGAATTTCAATCTCTTTTGACTGAACATCTGTAGAATTCTCAACCTCAAACCACAATCCATCATTCAACGGCATATTCCTCGAAATAGGTAAGATCAAATCAGCCCTAGAATCAAATGCCTCATACGAATTTCGCTTATACATTTCTTCAGCAGAATAAAAATGAATAAAAAATTTCACATGATATACACCAGTATAGGTACTATCAACTAAATTCCCCATATAAACAGCAAGAATTTGATTTTTCATCATAAGCAAAGAGTAATACCTTGTAATATCCTTCTTGACAGTCCAAACAATCCCATTAGCCCTTGGTTCAGCAGTGCAGCTTCTGAAAATCTCAACCCCACTAAGCCAAACCCCAAAAATTCTATCAAATTGCCTTCCTTTACATTTTGATTTCCATTCCAACACAATCTTGGAAAATTTCTGAGATGGGCAATTAAAAGGGGGGGTGTAGTTTGCAAGAAAAGGGGTTTTTCCATATGTGTAACCAAAGTCATGTTGAAGGACTAAATAGGAACAAGGATTGGTTTTGGGGAGATTTATAGGTTTGGTTACTTCAAAATAGGTTGTTGGGGTTGCATTATTGTTGTTGGAAGAAGAGTCTAGCTGGGTAATGAGCTGTGATTTGAAGAGAGAGGTACCATGGAGAGTTGCTATGGAAAAGAGTGGTTGTTGGAGTAGAGTGAAAAAAATCAAGAAGAGGAAGAAGAATGCCATTAATGGTTTTGGTTTGTGTTGGTATGTTTTGATTGAGGGGTTGATATAGTGTAGATGAAGGTTTGGTATGTATTGTATCGTATTTTATTGTATAAATTTTGGAAAAAATGTATCTCTAATCTATGTTTACAGTTTTATAGACACGTTTATATTATACTAAGGTTATATTATCTAAATTTATTTTATAAATAATTTTCTATCCCTTTCGATCTACATGTCACTATTTTCTGGACTCAGCGCGTATTAATAGTTTTTTTTGATAATAATGCAACATAAGTTGAAAAGGGGTAAAAAATTAATTATAAAATAAGTTCGGGGATAATAGGACTTTAGTATAGTATTAATGTGTTTGAGATTTCGGGTATGGGTTGGGAGTACTTATGTATTTTTCCATTAGACTTTAAATAACTACATTGATTATATTATTTTTCGTCATTACATAATATGTAAATTTATTATTCGAATGCCTTGCCCGGAGATAGCTTATACTTGTAGTGTTCGAGCTACACATGATGTAAATAGGTTAATTCAGAATTTCTAATTTTGAGCACGATGTACTGCACAATTAATATAGTCCAGTTAGAGAGGAGTTATGAGATAGCTAGTTGAGTTTGACTAAGCTATGATTTTGTAATGTTTTCACGGGTGATTACAAAATCATAAAAGGGATAATTGTACAGAATGACAAACTAATAATATAAAATAAATACAATAGCTATCGTTTGATTTATTTGTGTTCCATAGCAAACTGTTTGTCAATCCATCTCTCCCCCATATTCTTGCTCACCGCTCTCCCTCTCTCTCGCTTGCTTCATACGCTCGTCTCTCTCGCTTTATACAATATAATTGTATAAATTGTATTTCTAATTGTATAAAGCGATAGAAAATTGTATATACAAATGAAAATACATATATCTCCGTCTTATACACTTATAATTATACAATGAAATACTTCTCTGCCAAGTCTCTTTTATCTTTCTCTCTTTCTCGTTTTATACAAATTCAAATTGTATATAATTTCTCTCTTTATCGTTTTATACAATTCGATTCAATTGTATATTCCTTGCCCAAGTCTCTTTTGTCTTTTTCCTTTTCTGTTTTATACAAATTCAAATTGTATGTAATCGTCCTATACACTTATAATTATACAATTCGTTTTATATACTTCGTTTTATACAATTCGCTTCAATTGTATATGTATAGTGAATTATACATATATATGTTTGCTATGGAGCGCAATTATATAAACTTTTCTATAATATAAAAATGTGAATTTTATGTTTGCTATATGTGAAAATTGTCCATAATAAAATTCATGTTAGTTACCAAAAAAATAAATAAAGACAAAATGAGAAAAAAATATCAAAATTACGGAAGCAATTTATTGAGGGTGATACTTTGGAGGTGACGCGTATATGATGTCCAACGCAATCATACAAAATCAATCATTACATAACACGAATCATTATATAATTATAGATTTAAATGATACAATAAAATTGAAATAACAATCGAAATAAACATAATATTTCAACTAATATTATTTAATTGTTTAATTAAATTATTATCATGTTTAAGATAGGGAAAAAGGGGTATTTGATAGTTGAGGTGCCTATAGACTGAAGTTATGTGAGGAATTTGGTAGCGGTGAAGTAGCTCATCGGCGGCGGCCCTATTGAACGTTGAACGTTGAACGGCGAACGGCGAACGGCGAACGGCGTATGACAAATCCTCTGTTTCGAGGTTTTCGAAGATTTGCCTTACTTTCACTTAGCAAGCCTCTCTCCTCTTCTTCTACCTTTTCTAGGTAAAGCTTATAATTTTTTTCAAAATATCTCTACTTTTATTTTTTAAGTTAGTTTTGATTATGTTTAGTAGGTAATTGTACATGTTATATCGAATCATGATTTCGAATCAGCATTTGAACATGTGATATGAAATTATTAGTTCAAATGAGCATTTGGATATGTTATGTGGACTGTGGAATCACTATTCTAAATCAGCCTTTGGATATACATCATGACTTCAAGTTTTAAAAAAAATATGATTTGATAAGTTTATATTTTGTATTAAAACATTCAACATTTTGAATTTTGCAAAAAAAGATTCATGCTTGGCGCGAAGAGATAGTTATTACTATTGTTGACTAGTGGATCTTTATATATATGATATCAATGTGGTGCCATTATGATTTGATCATTTGGTGAGCTTGTATAGGAATTGGGAAAATATTGATAGTTCTTACAGTTTGTAGATTTTTCATGTTTATGAGAAAAAATACAACTTAAGCTATCTAATTGCATGGACAAACAAAACTTCAATTTTAAATCAATTTAATTTATCATCGCGTGCGAACAGGCACTTAACTATGTCCAATTTAGTTTTGATTATCTCATACTGTTGACTCCAGACCAATTCTTGGAAATCCAGAAAAGTTTTTGCACTTGTCAAGGTTAGTGCTTAAGGATAGGTTAATCGCACAAAAGCCCTGTTGGGAATCAAGGAACTTTAGTCATGGAAGAGTGGATTTTGTGATAACAAGAGATGGGAAACTAAAGTTTGAGGAACATGAAGTGGAGGCACCAAAGACGGAGAAATGGAAGACAAAGAAGAAGCTGAAGCTGCAAAGGAAGAGGGAGAAGAAGAAGAGAAAAGCTGCCAACAAGAGAGATCCGAGGAGACTTGGTGTTCAGGGAAAGAAGAAGAAGCAGAAGTTTGACACTGCTGAAGAAAGAATCAAACAGAAGATTGAAAATGTGAGATAAAGATTTTTTCTTTTTCACTTTTAGGAGCCCATGATTGTTTTTTTTTTGGGCCAATAATGCTACTGCTACTGTTATTTTCTCCATTATTCTATATGCGGTTACTTGGGTCGAGGGTCCTTCCGAAACAACCTCTCTACCTATCTTCACAAGTTAGGGAGGTAGGAGTAAGATGGTGTACACACTACCCTCCCTAGACTCTACTTGTGGGACTACACTAGGTTGTTGTTGTTGTAATGCTGCTACTACTACTAGGATTCATATAGCCGCCCCCAACTTGTTTGAGATTGATGCGTGATTCTTGTTTTTACAAATACCACCGCAGCTACTGAAACTACGGCTCAATCCCGAATTATTTGGTCTCGAGTGGATCATTTCTCAATATCCATCTCGTTCCGTGTGAACCTTGTATGATTGTTGTCATTATATTAGCTTGATAATCTGCAATAATACTAAGATGAACTGAATTGAAGCACTTGGGAGTGAGCTTCAACCTGCTTTCTTTGATTTGGTTGACAAGAAATTAGAAGGAAGACGGATGAAAATGACAAATTAGACATCTTGATGTGTTTTCTGTTGTTATTGTTAAATTTATTGAGGAACCTTTTATATCACAGTTTTCTCATTTGGTACTTGGAAATTAGAGTAAGATTAGAGAAGCATTATTGATCCTGCCTTTGTCTTTTTCCTTCTCTTCTTGGCTGTGGTTGTTGGAGCTTAATCTTAGTAGTTGTTGCAAAATGATCCATTTTGTCTACGATTTCTGTCTTGGAAATACTTGAGACTGGAGAAAGAAAAGAGCCTTTGTGCTTTCGAATTACTTTCAATTTTTGTGTCATCTGCTTAAACCAAGTTACAACAAGTCCTGTATGCGTGGTTACTGCCTCACTGAGACATTGATGCCATTTCGTAGTTAATGTTTTGTAGATTTCTTAACCTTTTCCTGGTTTAGGGGTGTGAAGAATTCAGTATGGTCTCCCTATATTTATATTTATAGAAGCTAAGGTTTGTTTTATTTGCATTTTCCATTTACTGCTATACAAAACCTAATATAATTTTTTATCTCAATAAAAGCTGATATGTGTTGGATTTGGGTCAGGCAAAAGTCAAAGAAGCTATGCTAATTGAGAGACTAAAGAGATATGAGGTTACCAAAGTTCAAGGCCCTGAGGTTAAGCCGCACTTTCTCACTGGTGAAGAACGATTCTATATTAAGAAGATGGCACAAAAAAAGTCAAATTATGTGCCTATTGGCAAAAGGGGAGTCTTTGGAGGTGTTATTCTTAATATGCATCTACATTGGAAAAGACATGAAACTGTCAAAGTCATATGCAAACCCTGCAAACCTGGTCAAATTCAAGAATATGTTGATGAAATTGCAAGACTGAGTGGTGGCATACCGATTCAGATAATTGCAAATGATACCATCGTTTTTTACCGAGGAAGGGAATATGTGCAGCCTGAAATTATGTATCCAATTGATACACTGTCGAAGAAGAGGGTAAGTTTGTTAGAGCTAATTTTCTATACCCTTTTGTGACTTGTGTTATTCGCTCTACCTCACAAAAGAACAAGACCCTTCATTGCACCATATATACCCCATTGCAGTTTGCAATTTCATCACCCCATTGCAGTTTGCAATTTCATCTTTTTCCATCGACCTTCTTTACTGCTTCATTTGTCATAAAATTATCGGAAAAAGATCTGTTGGTTTTTGCGATATGTTGGCACTATTTTAATCCATTGATGGTTGGTCAAAACTGAAACTAAATGTTGTCAGCTTTTCATCATCATTCTTAGGAATGTATACCAAAATGTCGTTTATTAACAAAGTTATCTGTCACTTTGTATTCAACAAAACATAGTAACGATCTTCCTTTTGCAAATGCTTTTGGATATTTAACTTACAATTTTCTCCGTCTCAGACCTTTAGTAGTCTTATACTCTGTTCCTCACATGTTTCGTGCTTTTTTTTTTGGAATCAGTTCACTACACTTAAGAATTCGACTTCTAATACTGTTTGATTCTGTCATATTTACTTATATCTTTGTTTTATCTACTTTTGAATCAACCATAGTATGAATTACCTGTCAATTCTCTTTCTGCAGGCGTTGGAAAAATCAAAATACGAGCAATCTCTAGAGTCTGTGAGACATTTCATTGGCATTGCTGAGAAGGAACTTGCACTCTACTATAGACATGTTGCCCTATACGATGACCCAAATAATCGGAATGCTTACTCCATCCTTGATGATTCAAGAATTACAAGTGAAAAACGAAATGATGAAATAGGAGAGGAGAACTATTCAGCAGACGAATCTATTTCCTTGGATCTGGAGTTACCTCAAATTGATGATTATTGCTCGGATGATAAACAATCTTTAAGCGAATTTGAATTTGAGGATACTGATGAATCAAGTAGTGATGAGTTGGATTCTGGGGAGGAGGAAACTAGTAATTACTGAGGTAGCATATGGGGAAATTATTGAGTATTGATACCTGAAATAATGTGGTTTTAATTCTTGATCTGATAATTGAGGGATTGGAATAGAATAGACTTTTTTCAATTCTAAATCTTCTGTTTGGTTATCCTGAAATTGGCACAAAAACTAGAACTTGATTTTTAATTTTTTAACCCAATATATATCATATTTCCTATGTCAATATTTCTATTTTCAGATGTTGCTTATTGGGATAGTTATATTGATTCAAAATTGAATATTCCCTTCGTTTCTATTTACTTGTCCATATTTGTTTCTATTTACTTGTTCAGTTTGACAAATCAAGAAAGGACAAAAAATATTTTTTATTATACCCTCATTTAAACGTTTTGAAGATTTTCAAGTTTTAATTCATCCTTTTTGATACTATAATTAATAAGGATAAAATTGTAACTTCACTATGCTAATGATTGTCATTTTAATATATGTATCATTTCTAAAGTGGACAACTAAATAGCGAACGGAAGGGAATAGTATAGACTGTATAATAATGGTTTGTACTTCTTCATTTGTGGATGTTTGGATTGACTTTTCTTAATTACAACTTTTATACTCCTACTTTTTTAGTTGGGACAACCAACTCTTTTACACACATAAAAAATCTTTTGAAAGCCAAAAAACACTTAAAATAAATTAATTCAAACACCCAAAATGATCACCATCAAACATAAGATTTAAAATTGGAATCTTTCTACTCTGATTAGAAATAAAGTACGAAATACAATCGATTCTTTCATTTAAATGGTTCTCGCTTCTCCTTGTTCCTCTTCCTAACTCCTCCTCGGATATTTCCCAATGTTTAGCATCCTATATTATTCGATTCTTCTTTCTCACCATCTCGAGCTCTTGCTTCCACGATGAATATGCAAAAAATTCACTATAAATTGACATGACATGATCCATAAAGCATGTGAGTCTTATCTCTGTAATGAAACAAAATCTAATGAACCAATATTTTATCTAGAAAAACTTACACTTTCTTCAATTATACAAGTGATTCTCATTTTAAAAATCATCTAAAATCTTAACAACTAATTCAATAATTGAATCAATAACGATCAATAATTAGTTAAATTAATAGTTTAATTCTATATTTATCTAAACTCTATATTTGTCAACCCTAAGGACTATTTTGGTCATTTTTCTCTAAATTAGCCTTTATTTCTTTTTTCTTCACGCAAATATTGCAATCTTCAATCAGTAAAGCAGTGATAAGGAGATATTTTTCAAAAGAAAAAAAAGATGGCCGGATTATCACAAGATTGGGAGCCGGTAGTGATTCGCAAGAAAGCGCCGACCGCCGCCGCACGGAAAGATGAGAAAGCAGTCAACGCCGCCCGTCGAGCCGGTGCCGAAATCGAAACCGTCAGAAAAGGTTCATATACAACATGCTTTAATCTTCTCATTTTAGCTTTATTGATTTTCTGAGTACCTTTTTCCGATGAGTTATACTGAGTACCTTCTTCCGATGAGTTATACTGTATCATGCTCCTTTTTTTCATTCCCGTTCGTTTTTGCTTGGTACGAATTAGGGCTTTTAGTTTTCCGGTCAGGTTAACGGCCAATTTCCCCTTTATCTATGGTTTCCTGTGTTACATATAGCTAAGTCAGGCTTCAATCGAACAACTCAACTCCTAATAAAACACATTTGAATAAAAAACATTTGAATTTTTTTTTTCACTGCTTAAAATATACTCATCAGCCTCAAGTAGAAAATGTATGTGGTTTTATAGATGTGTATAATCAAGGAAGTGACATACTTTATGTGGTTAGGTTAGTTATTAATAGACGAATGAGAACACACGTTGAGCACCTAGCGCGAAAGGTTTCTTTACTTAGTAAGATAAGGCAAGATGCGAGGGTGTAGCAGCTGCGCTGAAGCTGTTGCTCGTTAGTTAATAGCAAAATTTACTCTTCTTGGTTTTGGTTTTGTGACGAATAGAAATTTCAATGTGCGATAGATTTCCTTATATATAACTTAAATGCTTTGTGTGGTCCAGAGTTGCCTGTTAGTATCCTAAAATCCTATATGAGGAGTATCTTGTATATTGTCTTCTACCAATTAAGCCAAATTCTCCCTTCGTTTTTCTTCTCTATTTACGAAAGGTTGGGTCCAAGTTACTTTTATGTGCATTTTTGTTTTCTGCTTTGTTTGCCAAGAGTGACTAGTAATCTGAATTTTTATATTGGTAACTGGAAAGTGGAAACTGCTAGGTCCTGAGTGATATGCACGTCGCGTTGTCATTGCATGTTGATTCCTCTGTCGGGAAGGAAATGACTCGTTAATGTTGGAATGGACCTACTTTTATGTAGAATGATATTTCTTTATCTGGTTAATACCAATCCTTTTTGACATTTCATGAATATTTTTGTTGTATTTTATATACATATTACAGTTTCATATATTCTATGTTTTGCCAATTGCTAGATGGTGCGAAACTTGCATTATTGGTGTGATATTTTTTTGTTGACATCGATCCTTTAGTTGTGAAAATGAGCAAAACGTTTTGCGCTCACGATATCTATTTTCTGAATGCAGCTACTGCTGGGTCAAACAAGGCTGCCTCTAGTAGCACAACTTTGAACACGAGAAAGCTAGATGAAGATACTGAGAATCTGTCACGTAAGTTTTAGTTGACATTATAACTAGAAACACTTCGATAAAAACAATGTGGTTATAGAGCTTTTCTTTGCTCTGACCTATTATCCACTGCGATTTGAACTGTGAACCGCTCTAGTAATTTCTCGGTTATCAGAAAAGATAAGTTCTTTTCTGCTCTGTTAGTCCCCAAGTCATGCTTACTTCCTGACTTGACAAGCAGACACCTTTTGAAGGTTTCTCTTTCAGGCAAATGTCAATTGGTTTGCCACTGGAAAACAATTGGTGATGACGTCGGGTGTTAATTTTTGTTTTTTGTTCTCAGATCAAAAGGTACCTACTGAACTGAAGAAAGCCATTATGCAAGCTCGACAGGATAAGAAGCTTACTCAGTCTCAACTTGCCCAAGTAACTCTCTCTCTCTCTCTCACGCGCTCCCTGTTGTTGCCCCCTTTTTCGTTTTTTAAAATAAAGCAATCTACATGTAGATAGATTCAAGAGAAAGGCTTAATTCATTGTATCGATATAATTTTGGCAATCCCTTTATTGTGCAGTTGATAAACGAAAAACCACAGATCATTCAAGAGTATGAATCTGGAAAGGCAATTCCAAACCAACAGATAATTTCTAAACTGGAGAGAGCTCTTGGTGCGAAACTTCGTGGAAAGAAATAAACTGCGAGAGTGAGTGGGGGTGGGGGGTGGGGGTGAAACTTTTGAACGTCTACATCGTTTGGGTTCTAAGAGTGGTTATGTACATGAGCCTTTTGAACGTTTTCTTTAACCAGTATGGTGGTTCTTGTGTCTGGATTCGTGGACGTTACTTTCGTTGTTAAAACCGAATGTTTTTTCTGTCGAAAATGGATGTGCTTGCTCTTGCTATATGTATTAGTTTATGGATTGCAATTAGGACCATTCGCCAAGTTTAATTATCCAGACGTCTTAATCTTAATGAACATGATTTGTTCACAAGATTGAAAGTTTATTTTGCCGTACCGATTAACTTTGTATTTAGGAATTGTTAAGTTAATAATTCAGATTAAAAGATGAGAATTGGTTAATGGCCTTAAAATAGACCAGTTACATTATGTAATAGAATTAGTACTCCGCTTATTGATTCAGTCAAATTCAATTGATTTTATTTATAGTGTTTTGTATTAATAAATTTAATTATTATTCACTTAAAATTATCATATCAATTTAATTATACCGTCAACAGCTTTGCCATCATTTATGGATATTTTGTCTCTGTGTAGGCAGATTTGTTTATTGGTATTTTGCTTTGATATTATCTTTTGGCTGTCGTATGATGAGTTAATTTACCTAAAATCTAAATACAAAGCAATTTAACCAATAAGTCACATTGAGAAGTGTTACGAAAATATCGTGAATTATTTTTTCAACATGTACTTACGAATAAAAGTGAAATAAAAAATAGTGCTAAATTTTAATAAAATTTAACTATGTCTAATTTTTGGACCCTAATAAAAAGCACAAAACTCATTACAAATCATTTTTAAGGAGAGATAAAGTTAAAAAATTTAAAATTGAATCATAATTTTAAAACTTAAAATGGAGTACGTAATAATAACTAGTATATCCTCTTTTGTTCAAGCGGTGGTTTTAAGAAGAAAAAAGAGGTAAAGACTTTGAAAAGAGATACTGAAATACTATTTATTTAATATTCTTCGTTTATTTTTACTTGTTATTTATTCTAAATAAATTTTAATTTTTATTTGATACCTTTAGTTTATCTTCACCATTAAATAGTTATTTTTAAATTATTTTTTAAAATATAATTTAGACATAATATATAAATATGATCTTAACTTGATTTCAGTAGACAACTATGATCTTTAACTTTAATTTGTATAAGTTGATACTTAACTTGTATAAAATTAAACAAGTAGATATAAGTGTCCACATGACGCAATACACCATATAAAATTTGAAATTATCATACAGGATGTCATATATGACGAATGCATACATTTACTCAATATATAAATTTAAGTGTCTATCATGCAGATTTAAAATATTCATAGTTATCAACTGACGCTATGTTAAAGAAATATATTTATGCATTACTATAATTCAATAGGAGATAATTTTATTAGATATTTATATTATTAATTATTTTTTTTTAGAGAGGAAGATGATAAAAGAGAAAAAGTAAATTGACAAGATATTTTCATGAATACCTTAGGTCACTTCTTTCGTCATGAAAATACATTAAATTTTTATCAGACGTTATAAATTTTCCAAGTTCCAAAAAAAGAAGAAAAAAAATGTATACAATCTCCATTTCTCAAGGCCTATAAATCAACCCACTCAAAAATTAAACCTAGCTCAATAATCTTTTAATCCAAACAAAAAAAGTCATAAAAAAAAATGACAAATTTTCAAAAATTCCATGAAGAATGGCATGAACATCTTCGTGAATTAGTACAACAAATGACCAAATTACCAAAATCTTGTACTACAAATCAAGATGAACAAAACACAAAATTATTAATCCAAAAAGTGATTTCACATATTAATGAATACTATAGAGTAAAGTCATTAGCAGCCAAAAAAGATATACTATATATTTTTAGTGCACCATGGTCTAATTCTCTTGAAAGATCTTTGTATTGGATTGCTGGTTGGAGACCTACTACTGCTTTTCATATTATATATTCCGAATGCGGAATTCATTTAGAATCTCACATAACTAATATTCTCAATGGATTTCATAATGGTGATCTTGCGGACTTATCTCCAAATCAACTAACTCGATTTAGTGAACTTCAATGTGAAACTATTCAACAAGAAAATACTATCACCGAACAACTCTCCGATTGGCAGGTAAACACTTTAATTTGTTCGTTTTTAACTTCATACCTTATTAAGTTTAGCGATAAATGATAAATCTTTTTATATAGATATTTTTAACGAGGACGATAATATTGAATTTTAAAAGTGTAAATAGGAAATGATTGAATGTGACTCAACCGTTCAAAAGGTTGTATCTTTTCCAAAAAATTATATTAGTATTTTTTCTATGATCTTTACTCTTTGTTGGCTATAAATATGTAACTCTCTCGTTTTTTCTGAATCGAATACTTTCCTTTTTTACATACATTTTTTATTAAATAAAATTGATCGATCGTGTCTCTTTGTGTAATTTGTTGCTGTCATTTTGAATTCGTTGAAATTATTGAAATTTGAGGTATCGTTATTTTTTTAATGGTTAATTTGTTTTTTTTCTCTTGGGAGAAATTAATATACAACCTCAGATATCTGAGGTGATTAAATTTCTTAAGGACACATAGTGCTTGCGACTCGAATAATTCTTTTATTTTTTTTCATCGTTTACTATTTCTGATTTGCTAATCTGAATACAGAACATACCAGGTAATTATTTTGAATCGGTGAGAATAATTTTATTTTATTTTTTGAACTTGTAGGATAGTGCAAATGATATAATTGAAAACATAGACAAGAAGATGGAAACACTTGTAGGAATATTGGAAAAAGCAGATGAAGTGAGGCTCAACACACTTCACAACTTGGTGCACCTATTAACACAACAACAACTCCTTGAGTTTTTGATTGCAGCAACACAATTGCTTTTTGGGATCCGTAGCTGGGGAATCAATCACGATAATCAACGAGTCAAGGGATCGGATAAAGCTTTAGACGTATCTGTATTGAAGTTCTGATTAATTTATTTTTTTTATTTTGAAAGGAAGAATTTCTAAACCTTTAATCCTTAGACAATTATATGTGCCTTCTAAAAAATTTTGTATTTTAGATTTTGTAGTTTAACGTGAACTTTTAATAATTGTAGTCTTAGTAGTATTGCTTTTAGTTTCTACCATATATTATTAAAATTAGAGGGAAATATTTGGTGAGTTGGTTTACATGACATGTGGCGTTTAAGATAAGTGTTGTATGCATGCTTGGCAATACTTGTCAAACCAATAATGAACTATTCTCTTCGTCCGATATTATTTGTCATGTTATACTTTTCGAAAGTCAATTTGATTAATTTTCAAACTCAAAATTAGATCACATAACAATATTTTGAAAAAAAAATTAAATATTCTAAAATTATATGAAGTACTATAAATTGTAATTTTTGCAGATGAAAAAATACATCTTAAAATATTAGTCGCATTTTTATAGTTTGACTTAAAAATAAAAATCATGACAAATAATACAGGACGGAACGGTACTTAAGAGTGAAATCATAATGTTACTCGTTTAATTTTAATTTGAAGATAAGTTACGATAAATATTAAATATATGCGTATTTGATATCAGAGGTGAACTCAAGAGATGAGATAATTGGTGCACCATCAACGATTATAGAAGCATTAATTTAAGCATGTCAACGAATGTTGATTTGAAATTTTGTTAAATAAAATATAAAAATTAATATATAATTATAATATATAAATATGAATTAAATGATTTTACTAGATAATTTTTTTGTGGAGTGATCATTTTGAACTTCACTTCGTATATAGGGAGCAAATTCGACGCTAGGCATCCCCTAATTTAGTTTTATATTTTTAAGCTTCATAGATAAAAAATTAAAGAACACAAAAAAAGGTAGCAAATAAGATTCAAACCTAGATATCTATGATTTTTTTTATGTTAACGGGTGTACATGCATTTTTATGGGGACATGTAACATTTTTATTTGGTATGATTTATATATATTTGACGTACTAGATACATAGGAGAGTGGTGAATACATTTGTTTATAATTTTCATATAAGTGAATCTGCTTGGATATAATGTATTTAGAATAAGCTACACTTAATTTTAACTACGTACATCTCGAAATACATAATTCGAACTTATTTGAACGCACTACAATTTGATAAAGTTTATAATATAAATTAAAATATATTTAAATAATTAGCTCATAATTAAATTAATAGGATTTATGTATCTTTTTAAGGCTCATATATACCCGGTCTATATTCATACAAAAGGAAAAAATGTTGAGGCTTGGGGGAAATATGAGTATGACCACGAAAATAAAAATAAAAATAACTTTTAGCGATAATCATATTAATAAAGAGTTTTAGAGCCCGATTGAAAAGGCAAAAAAAAGTAGTTTTTAATTCAAAAATAAAAAGTCAATTTAAATGACTTTTAAGTCAAAAATAAAAAGTAAGAAAAGACCTACTTTTCGTTTCTAACTTATTTTAAGTTACTTTTTACTTTGTCAAACACTTCGTAACTTACTTTAAGTCATTTCTGACTTATTTTAAGTTATTTTTTATATTTGTCAAATACTTTCAGAAGTCAAAAACTGACTAACTTTAAAACCAATCCAAACAGGCTCTTAAAGTCTTTATTGACATCAGTTAAGTGTCATTGCATCCAATGTCGTTAAATACTTTAGAAACATATACAAAAAGTACTAATCGTCGTTAAAAATACATACTTAACGACAATTGAATTATTGATATTAATCAATTGCTCAAGATCGTTTTTGATGCAGTGGATTAGGATGTATTATTTTTGGGAAAATGCACAAGTACCCCCCAACCTATGCCCGAAATCGCAGAGACACACTTGTACTATACTAAGGTCCTATTACCCCCCTGAACTTATTTTATAAGTAATTTTCTACCCTTTTCGATTACGTGCACTAATTTAAAAAAAAAATCAACCAGCGTTGGACCTACAAGATAGTGCCATGTAGGCCAAAAAGGGATAAAACATTATTAATAAAATAAATTTAAGAGGGTAATAAGATCTTAGTATAGTATAAGTGTGTCTCTAAATTTCGGGCATAGATTGAGGGGGTACTTGTGCATTATCCCATTATAATACATCCTAATCTATATCTTAGTTTTTGTTATATTTTGATTTTGTACCTGGTTTGATTGCATAGAAAATAATCTTTATTTTTGAAAGCCAATGTAAAGTCATCTTTATATTTTTTCATTGGACGTTAATAGTTCATAATTTAGTGTATAAGTTGTCTTTTTTATACACGTCTAAATACAATGAAGAATTTATTTTATTTACTTTTTAAAAAAATATGTACTATCAATTATTATTGATAATGAACTTATCAAGAAAATAAATTGATATGGCTCTACACATAAGTTATGATGCAATAAATTTCTCAATTTCAAAATAGAAAAATATAATAAGGGTGAAATCAAAACTATATAATATAAAGGAAAACTAGTTAGTATTTTATTTGAAAATAAAAATAAAAATAAAAATTAACTTTATATTTAGACTCAAAAAGGATAAGTGGCTATTTAAAGCTAGTGTATTATGTGCATTATTCTTGAAAAGTGGCACCTTTAAAATATTGTTTGGAACTTGAAACATTTATTATAACGTATGGTATAATGTCTTTACATGAAAAAGTGTGACCTAACTAAACTTTTACGAAAAAAATACACCATGAAAAACGCAAGGATTTAGTAATAATCAGGATCGCTTTCTAATTCAGGGTTGTTTAGGTTTAACGACGTTGTTGGATTGTTATATTCTGAAGAAAACAAGTCAAGAATTATACTGCTAAATCAGAGTAAATTTGACGCAGACAACTTGAATCTCCTTAAAGAGAGCGAAATGTCCATGTCTCAATCTAAAAGTTTATTTATACATTTTTATCTTTTTATTTTCAACTATAATATTTTAAATTTATAATATATTACACCAATAATATAGTAACGAATAATAGACAATAAGACCAAGTAAAATAATTTTCATTTCATCTTAATTTTGTATATGAATATATAACTTAAATCTTATTCATTCTATTAAACATAACATTACTTAATACTTACATATACATGCATAGCTTATTTTAAAATTAAGGAAATATAATCTGAAAAAAACGTTAATTTTAATCGAAATTATTATTACAATATCAAACTTTATAAATGATATTTTATTCTTAAACTATTTAATAATATATTTTAACGATATACATATGTCCATATAAACAATTACTATTTATAATTATGCAATATTTTTATGTTCACGTGGATACATGTATACTATTAAAATAACTACTAAATAGTACAAAGAGATAAAATGTCATTTTCATAGTTCGATATCATAACAATATTTTCTATCAAAGTCCAAATATATTTCAGACTTGTTTTTCTAAAATTAAGTACCAAACTATTCCTTGAAACACCTGAAAATTAAATTCATTAAACCAAAATTTTGAATCTCAATATCTAAATGGGCAGAAAATTTAGCCAGAATTTAATCAGAATATTTTAAAAATTATAATATAAATTTAAAATAAATTAATTTTTTTTCATTTTTTAGCAAAATATATTAAAGCTAAAAGAATAAAAATATATTTAAAAAGTAAAATCGTATAAAAAAAATTCCATTTCAATCAAATTCGAACCAAATTCTCAATCAAATAATATTAGTGGATAGACTATGCGGTTTCAGTAACAGACAGCCGAAAGAACCACAAATTTCCAATAAAAGAGAGTACTCTTTTTTTTTAATTTTTTTTATTTAATATCCGATATTTATATCAAATTTGATTAATTAAAATTATAATAAAAAAGTCTTCCACTAGAAAATAAAACGTTTTTCAATAAAAATAATTTCATACTTAAAAAAATTCAAATTGAAAGCCTTTTAATCTTAATAAAAAATAAACAAATACTTATCGTTCGATCATAATCGTAAGCCTTTTTATTTCGGCACAAACGAAGAAGATGACAAATTTCTTGTGTTTGACAAGTGGACTTCATACTTGACAAGTGGACTCTAATATATAGGTTTTCCTTATGGAGGAAGTAACAAATGACAAAGCCACAAAGATATCCATTATCCAATAGAAACTAAAATTATTAAAATTTATATTTAGTGAGATCGGATTTTCTTCGTATATTCTTAATTGTCATGTTACGCTTTTTAAAAATTAATTTAATTAATTTTTAAAGTTAAATTAGCTTGTATTAATTTAATATTTTAAACAAAAAACTTACATATTCAAAAATTATAAATTATAATTTTTGCATGTCAATACGATGAAAAATATATTTTAAGATATTATTCAAACTTCTTATAGTTTGACTCTTAATATAAAAACTATAATAATTAAGAGTGGACAGAAAAATATATGTTACGAGTTAATTTACAAGATCATGTGAACATTTGTCACACTATGTTACTATATAGGTGAGTCCTTATCGTTCATCTCAAATTAAAAGAAAATTTCAAGAAATTATTGAGTTAAATTTTATAAAAGAAAACTTATTTATTTGTATAAAATCTTTCTCAACTTTAAAGGACTTAGTGTAGATATGTACAAAGAGTTTTTAATAGATAGTACAAATAGAAAATATAATAAATACATAATATGATAGTGATATATAAGATCGATTTAATAAGATATGAAGCTTAAAGTCAAATTTTAAAAGAGAAGCTTTAATAAAAAAAACATGTATATATTTATTTAAACTCTATTTATATCTTTTTAGATGTGAAGTTATTAACTATTGTTTTCTAATCGATTTGTTTTAGTATTGCTTTTCAATTGATAATATGGTTAATGCATTCAATCTCACCTTATTGATCTTAAATAAGATAGGATGGCTGCTGAAAGCAGAATTCAATAAAAGCATGATAGCGGAATGGGTTAGAGCTATGTTCAACTGGGTAAACCTGTTGAATCCGTCCCATTTTTTGGTCAACTTTAGCTATTCAATTGGTACAAGCAATTGTTAAAAAGGAATAGTAATTGGAGTTGAAAATTAAGACTTGGTAGTTGGCAAATTGGTAAGATTTGCAAACCATTTTTGACTTTGCTATTTTACCTATGTCATTAGTGACATAGGCATGGTTTTATCCTTATATAAATAGAGCATTCTTGCTCATTTGTAGAACACACCAAGTTAGAGAGAAAAACCATTTTGAGAGCAAAGTGAGGTATTCCATAGACTATACAAGAAAATAGTCAGTGAAGAAAAATAGAGTGTGAGCGATATTTTAGTAAGACGGAAACCAAAAGAGTGTTGTTTCTTTTGAGTGTGTAGTAGTCACTTTGAGTATTGTATTCGTGACTACACAGTGTAAAATTCCTTACTATAGTGATATCAGTTGCTCCTCTTGGCCGTGGTTTTTTCCCTTATTTAGAAGGGTTTCCACGTAAAAATTTTGGTGTCGTTATTTTCCCATTTTATTTCCATTACTTTTACCATATATATTTTTGTGCTTGTCCGCGTTTTCCCAACAAACTGGTATCAGAGCCAAGGTTTTATCTGAGTATGCTCTGTGGTTGCAGCACAGTCTGAACTTCCACATCAGAAAAGATTTACTTTGATTTGCGATAACTATATTTTTTGGGGAAAACAATGGAAGCCAACACAAGTAGAATGGTTACTTTGAATGGTGTTAATTATGCCATTTGGAAGGGAAAAATGGAAGATCTGCTTTATGTTAAGAATTTTTACAAACCAGTATTTACCACTGTAAAGCCTGATAATAAAACAGATGAAGAGTGGAATCTGTTGTACAGACAGGTTTGTGGATTCATTAGGCAATGGGTCGACGATAATGTGTTGAACCATATTTCTGGGGAAACACATGCTCGAACCCTATGGGAGCATCTTGAAAGTTTGTATGCTCGGAAGACTGGCAACAACAAAATGTTCTTAATAAAGCAGATGTTGAGTTTGAAGTATCATGATGGTTCTCCGATGACAGACCATCTGAATAATTTTCAGGGGATCATGAACCAATTATCTGCTATGGGCATCAAATTTGATGAAGAAATTCAAGGCTTGCTTCTACTTGGTTCCCTACCAGACTCTTGGGAAACATTTAGAACGTCATTGTCAAATTCTGCTCCGGATGGTGTAATCTCTATGGATTCCGCCAAGAGTAGTGTCTTGAACGAAGAGATGAGAAGAAAAACTCAAGTTTCCTCTTCGTCGGATGTCCTGATAACTGGCCCCAGGGGGAGAAACAAAATTCGTGGTTCTCAGAATAGAGAACAAAATAAGAGCAAATCCAGAGGCAGACTTAAGGATATTGAGTGCTATCATTGTGGTATGAAAGGGCACACGAAGAAGTTCTGCAGGAAGTTGAAGAGGGAGAACAAAAACAAAGAGGAAACTAAAGAAGATGGCAATGAAAATTGCCTAGCCACCGTTACCACCGAAGATCTTGTTACTGTCCTTGATGCGGATATGATAAATATTGCTTGTGATGAGTCAAGCTGGGTTGTGGATACTGGCGCCGCATCCCATGTGACATCAAGGAAGGATTTTTTCTCTTCCTATACTCCTGGTGATTTTGGAACTTTGAGTGGGTAATGAGACTGTTTCTAGGGTGGTTGGTATTGGTACAATTTGTTTAAAACTAGTGTTGGAACTAAACTAGTTTTGAACAATGTGAAACATGCTCCTGATGTTCGTCTGCACCTAATTTCTGTTGGTGTTTTAGATGATGAAGGATATGTTAGTACCAACGGTGATGGAAAATGGAAGCTCATCAAGGGTTCCTTGGTTGTGGCTCGTGGTAACAAACGTCGTGGTCTATATTGGACTACGGCCTCTGCTTGTGTTGATATGGTGAATGCGGTTGAGAGCGATAGCTCTTCAACATTATGGCACAAGAGGCTTAGCCACATCAGCGAGAAAGGACTTAATGTTCTAGCCAAGAAGAAATTTTTGTCAAATTTCAAAAGTGCTAAATTAGAAAAGTGTGAGCACTGCTTGGCTGGTAAACAAAATAGAGTTTCCTTTAAGTCCTACCCTCCTTCGAGAAAGACAGAGTTGCTTGAGTTAGTGCACTCTGATTTATGTGGTCCAATGAAGACAAATACATTGGTGGTGCACTTTACTTTGTCACTTTCATTGATGATTGCTCGAGAAAACTTTGGGTCTATGTCTTGAAGACTAAAGACCAAGTGTTAGGTGTCTTTAAGCAGTTTCAGGCTTCAGTTGAAAGAGAAACTGGAAAGAAATTGAAATGCATTCGTACTGATAATGGTGGTGAATATTGTGGACCATTTGACGAATACTGCAAGCATCAAGGTATTAGACACCAGAAGACTCCTCCCAAGACTCCTCAGCTTAATGGTTTGGCTGAGAGGATGAACAGGACCTTGATGGAAAGAGTTAGATGTTTGCTTTCTGAAGCAAAGTTGCCGAACTCATTTTGGGGTGAGGCTTTATTGACCGCTGCACATGTTATTAATCTATCTCCTGCTGTTGCTTTGCAAAGTGATGTACCAAATAGTGTTTGGTATGGAAAGGATGTTTCCTATGACCATTTGAGAGTATTTGGTTGCAAAGCTTTTGTACATGTGCCAAAAGATGAGAGGTCAAAGTTAGATGCCAAGACAAGGCAATGCATCTTCATTGGATATGGCCTAGATGAATTTGGTTACAGGCTATATGATCCAATTGAAAAGAAACTTGTGAGAAGCCGTGATATTATTTTCATGGAGAATCAAACAATTGAAGATATTGACAAAGCGGAGAAGGTAGAATCTTCAAGTTTTGATGGTATAATTCATCATGATGACGTTCCTCACACAAGTGTGCATGATGTTGTTGGGCTTGATAATCATAGTGACGCCCAGAATCATGTATCAAATCAACATGTTGATGTTGATAATAACAATGATATTGTTATTGATGATCCTGTTGCTCATGAAGTTGTGGACGAATCAAATATTCCGCTTCGGAGGTCCACAAGACAGCGGTTTCCTTCCTCCCGTTATTCATCCAATGAGTATGTGTTACTCACTGACGGGGAGAACCTGAATGTTATGAGGAGGCCATGGAAGATGAGCACAAGGATCAATGGATTGAAGCCATGCAAGATGAGATGAAGTCTTTGCATGAGAACCACACTTATGAGTTGGTAAAATTGCCCAAGGGCATGAGAGCTTTGAAGAACAAGTGGGTGTTCAAAGTTAAAGTTGAAGAACACAACTTGAAGCCCAGGTACAAAGCTAGATTGGTTGTTAAGGGATTCGGTCAAAGGAAGGGTATTGACTTTGACGAAATATTTTCTCCTGTTGTGAAAATGTCCTCGATTCGCACAGTTCTAGGTTTGGCTGCTAGTCTTAATTTAGAGATTGAGCAAATGGATGTGAAGACGCTTTCCTTCACGGTGACCTAGAAGAAGAGATTTATATGGAACAACCTGAGGGCTTCAAAGTAGAAGGTAAAGAAAATTTTGTGTGCAAACTCAAAAAGAGTCTTTATGGCCTAAAACAAGCTCCTAGACAGTGGTACAAGAAGTTTGAATCTGTTATGGGGGAGCAAGGCTATAAGAAGACTTCTTCAGATCATTGTGTATTTGTACAAAAATTTTCTGACAATGATTTTATCATCCTCCTGTTGTATGTGGATGATATGTTGATTGTGGGCAAGAATACTTCCAAGATTGACGAGCTGAAGAAAGAGTTGTGTAAGTCTTTTTCTATGAAAGACTTGGGTCATGCCAAGCAAATTTTGGGCATGAGAATTACTCGTCTTAGAGATAAAAGAAAGATTTATTTGTCCCAGAAGAAGTACATTGAACGTGTACTGGAGCGCTTCAATATGAAGAATGCTAAGCCTGTTAGTACACCTCTTGCTGGTCATATGAAGTTGAGCAAGAAGATGTGTCCTACAGCTAGGGAGGAAAAAGAGAACATGGCCAAAGTTCCATATTCCTCCGTCGTCGGAAGTCTAATGTATGCAATGGTGTGCACTAGACCTGATATTGCTCACGCAGTTGGTGTTGTCAGCAGATTTCTCGAAAATCCAGGAAAAGAGCATTGGGAAGCTGTGAAGTGGATACTCAGGTATCTTAGAGGAAGCTCAGATGAATGCTTGTGTTTTGGAGCATCAAATCCAATCTTGAAAGGCTATACAGATTCTGATATGGCAGGTGACCTTGATAACAGAAAATCCACTACTGGATATTTGTTTACTTTTTCAGGGGGAGCTATATCATGGCAGTCAAAGTTGCAGAAGTGTGTTGCACTATCTACAACTGAAGCTGAGTATATTGCGGCTACTGAAGCCGGCAAGGAGATGATATGGCTAAAGCGATTTCTTCAAGAGCTTGGTTTGAATCAGATGGAGTATATTGTCTATTGTGACAGTCAAAGTGCAATAGACTTGAGCAAGAACTCCATGTACCATGCAAGAACAAAACACATCGACGTCAGATATCATTGGATTCGTGAGGAAGTGGAGAGTGAATCATTTCACGTCAAAAAGATCCACACAAGTGAAAATCCTGCAGATATGCTGACCAAGACGATACCGAAAGACAAGTTCGATTTATGCAAAGAACTTGTGGGTATGAGCTCTCTCTAAAGAAGATGAAGATACCTTCTTCCAGTAAATGGGACTGGAGGGGGAGATTTGTTGAATCCATCCCATTTTTTGGTCAACTTTAGCTATTCAATTGGTACAAGCAATTGTTAAAAAGGAATAGTAATTGGAGTTGAAAATTAAGACTTGGTAGTTGGCAAATTGGTAAGATTTGCAAACCATTTTTGACTTTGCTATTTTACCTATGTCATTAGTGACATAGGCATGGTTTTATCCTTCTATAAATAGAGCATTCTTGCTCATTTGTAGAACACACCAAGTTAGAGAGAAAAACCATTTTGAGAGCAAAGTGAGGTATTCCATAGACTATACAAGAAAATAGTCAGTGAAGAAAAATAGAGTGTGAGCGATATTTTAGTAAGACGGAAACCAAAAGAGTGTTGTTTCTTTTGAGTGTGTAGTAGTCACTTTGAGTATTGTATTCGTGACTACACAGTGTAAAATTCCTTACTATAGTGATATCAGTTGCTCCTCTTGGCCGTGGTTTTTTCCCTTATTTAGAAGGGTTTCCACGTAAAATTTTGGTGTCGTTATTTTCCCATTTTATTTCCATTACTTTTACCATATATATTGTTTTGCTTGTCCGCGTTTTCCCAACAAACTGGTATCAGAGCCAAGGTTTTATCTGAGTATGCTCTGTGGTTGCAGCACAGTCTGAACTTCCACATCAGAAAAGATTTACTTTGATTTGCGATAACTATATTTTTTGGGGAAAACAATGGAAGCCAACACAAGTAGAATGGTTACTTTGAATGGTGTTAATTATGCCATTTGGAAGGAAAAAATGGAAGATCTGCTTTATGTTAAGAATTTTTACAAACCAGTATTTACCACTGTAAAGCCTGATAATAAAACAGATGAAGAGTGGAATCTGTTGCACAGACAGGTTTGTGGATTCATTAGGCAATGGGTCGACGATAATGTGTTGAACCATATTTCTGGGGAAACACATGCTCGAACCCTATGGGAGCATCTTGAAAGTTTGTATGCTCGGAAGACTGGCAACAACAAAATGTTCTTAATAAAGCAGATGTTGAGTTTGAAGTATCATGATGGTTCTCCGATGACAGACCATCTGAATAATTTTCAGGGGATCATGAACCAATTATCTGCTATGGGCATCAAATTTGATGAAGAAATTCAAGGCTTGCTTCTACTTGGTTCCCTACCAGACTCTTGGGAAACATTTAGAACGTCATTGTCAAATTCTGCTCCGGATGGTGTGTATCTCTATGGATTCCGCCAAGAGTAGTGTCTTGAACGAAGAGATGAGAAGAAAAACTCAAGTTTCCTCTTCGTCGGATGTCCTGATAACTGGCCCCAGGGGGAGAAACAAAACTCGTGGTTCTCAGAATAGAGAACAAAAAGAGCAAATCCAGAGGCAGACTTAAGGATATTGAGTGCTATCATTGTGGTATGAAAGGGCACACGAAGAAGTTCTGCAGGAAGTTGAAGAGGGAGAACAAAAACAAAGAGGAAACTAAAGAAGATGGCAATGAAAATTGCCTAGCCACCGTTACCACCGAAGATCTTGTTACTGTCCTTGATGCGGATATGATAAATATTGCTTGTGATGAGTCAAGCTGGGTTGTGGATACTGGTGCCGCATCCCATGTGACATCAAGGAAGGATTTTTTCTCTTCCTATACTCCTGGTGATTTTGGAACTTTGAGTATGGGTAATGAGACTGTTTCTAGGGTGGTTGGTATTGGTACAATTTGTTTAAAACTAGTGTTGGAACTAAACTAGTTTGAACAATGTGAAACATGTTCCTGATGTTCGTTTGCACCTAATTTCTGTTGGTGTTTTAGATGATGAAGGATATGTTAGTACCAACGGTGATGGAAAATGGAAGCTCATCAAGGGTTCCTTGGTTGTGGCTCGTGGTAACAAACGTCGTGGTCTATATTGGACTACGGCCTCTGCTTGTGTTGATATGGTGAATGCGGTTGAGAGCGATAGCTCTTCAACATTATGGCACAAGAGGCTTAGCCACATTAGCGAGAAAGGACTTAATGTTCTAGCCAAGAAGAAAATTTTTGTCAAATTTCAAAAGTGCTAAATTAGAAAAGTGTGAGCACTGCTTGGCTGGTAAACAAAATAGAGTTTCCTTTAAGTCCTACCCTCCTTCGAGAAAGACAGAGTTGCTTGAGTTGTGCACTCTGATTTATGTGGTCCAATGAAGACAATACATTGGTGGTGCACTTTACTTTGTCACTTTCATTGATGATTGCTCGAGAAAACTTTGGGTCTATGTCTTGAAGACTAAAGACCAAGTGTTAGGTGTCTTTAAGCAGTTTCAGGCTTCAGTTGAAAGAGAAACTGGAAAGAAACTGAAATGCATTCGTACTGATAATGGTGGTGAATATTGTGGACCATTTGACGAATACTGCAAGCATCAAGGTATTAGACACCAGAAGACTCCTCCAAGCTCCTCAGCTTAATGGTTTGGCTGAGAGGATG